>BJKM01000069.1:0-575000 GCA_015082035.1 Chaenogobius annularis | reverse complement strand
TCAGGAGTAGATTGCGGTCGATGCGAGCGTAGGCTGTATCCATTGTTTGTTTGTTTTTCCCCCGCAAACAAGACGCCTTTGTCTGCTGCGTTCACGGGTCCGAAGTCGTCACACACCCGTCGCTACGGCGATCGTGAACGGAAGGCACTTGCGCCGCGCCAACAGAAAGTCTCAAAACAAAGGTCTTCAGCTCAGTCCCCAAAGGCCCTATTTGTCACTAGAAATGGATTACTGCGGTCAAGAGGGACCACTGGATTTACGAAAATCACTCCCGACCAGAGGTTACATGAAAGTGCCCCCTACAGGTTGGACGACTTAATGGACTAAAATGCAAGTTAAGTTTTCTATAGTTTGAATGTTCCAAAAAATTATACAAATGCTTTCCGAGAATGGCAATTTTTTTTAGGTTTATTATTTCACTTCAAAAAATCCAATTAATTTTATTAAATATATTATTATTATTATTATTATTATTATTATATATTATTTATAGTGACATCACACCAGGCTCATTCCAGTCAAAGTTTATACAGAATTTACACAAAACAACTTTTTTGACTCTCTAAACAACAAAATAAAAGTCGCTCGCATATATTTTTATTGGTCAAATTTCAAAAAATTGTGACATTAGTTGAATTTTGCCCCAATGTTTTCTGGGTAATTTCCTAGTGTGATGCCGTCAATAAACAGGAAGTGAAATTATAACCATAAAAAAATTGCAACTCAAACTATATTTATGTTGACTCCGTTTTATTTCAATGAGTCGTCCAACCTGTAGGGGGCGCGGACGAAAGAAACGGCCGACCCTCTTCCAAACTTCCCAAAGTTGCTCAGCGATTAATCGTCCAGTCGCGATTGCACGTTTTAGCTCCTGTCGCTTGGGAAGCAAACGGTGGCGTGAAAGAGCACGCTTTCCCCCAATCGCACACGGCGAGCAAGACTTTGATTGAGTGAAGGACGTTAATCTAAGAGACCTCGCCTTCGGTGTCTTGCGTTGGAGACCTTTGACTCGTTATGAAGGTCCATTGTTTTGCGAAGGGTCGCCATTTCAGACGCGCTTCGTTGTACTCGTGTGAAGTCGTTGGGTTTGTTGTGTTTGCTCGGCGCTACAGATTTGCCCAAAATAAACCCCCCGCACACATGAATCTGCCGCTTCACGCGTCTTCCCAGCTCGTCCAAGTCGTTAGGGAGACTCGCGTACATCTGATTCGGCTTTCACGGCGGTACCTACAACAAGTTCCCTATTTGTTTTGCGGCTGAAATCATAAATCGATGTTAGTGGGAATAAGCGGAGCATATGTTGCCGCAGACGTTGTTGTGTGCTCAGACTTACCTACAGCACAGAATGGGGTTGTCAAGCTTTTAAAAAAAACTTTTAAAAAAAGCCTTTTTTTCCCCCGCTCGCCGCGCCTGACCAGATGCTCCGTCGTCCCGCGGCGCTCAGCGAGGTGTGCCGCGTCAGCTGTCACCCGCCGTTGTCCCGCTGTAGCCGCTGCCTTATTCAGCTCCGCGCTTTTCTTCATCTGAAAATCCTCCGAAAATACAAACTTCTGTTCTTTACCCGAGACATTTTGAACGTTTTTTTTTTTTTTTAAGTTCCCGTCGAGCGGATTTGGAAAGATGTCACTCTTATTGGTTGTTGTTGTTGTGTTTGTTGTGTTTGGCGATAAAAATACACAAAGCTTGAAGGCCGTTTCCGTCAAAGTTCGTTAAAACGTCAATGTCTCGTGACTATTGCGCGGGGTTTGATCGCGAGTTGCGCCCGAGCTCAGAAAAGCGCTTTCCCGATGTTGTTGAGAAGTTGAGCTATTCATGAAGGCGTTTAAAGTCGCGCGGTGGTCACTTTTCCAACGCTCGTCTCCGCGGATGTTATCGCTTTGCCAAGAGAATGTGCTGGCCAAGAGTGTATCGCCACCAAGCCATGTTGAGATCTGTGGAGAGGCGAGCCAATTCAGATATAAGTAATCATCAATATTTGGCTGTTGCTTTTAGAAAGTGTCGTTTTAAAGGACAATATTACGCATTATTTGTATACTATTTGGTCCTTAAACGTGCTCTTGAGTACCTTTTACTTTGGCATTTCATGTTTTAGAACTAAAAAAGAATTACTTTGGCGCAACTTTGACAGACGGCAGAGTAACTGAGCTTTGGCTCCATCTACTGGCAGCAGAGGGAACACCGTTTGCAGCTGCTCTGCCGTCTTCCCGGTTTGAGCACGCAGTTGCCATGATCGTGATTCGACGGCAGAACGAGCCCACACGATGATTTGGGGACTTGAAAACGGCCAAGAAGATTCTCAGAGGCACGTCGCAGTCGAGACGTGTATTCGACGGTCGGGAGGAGTCTTTTTTTTTTTTTACCAGGATCATCAAACTAAACGTGAATTGAAGGTAAATGCTACTCCAGGTATGTTTGTGATGTGGAGAAAAATGTTAGAACAGGGTCAAAAGCTCAGAAAACTTTGCATAATATGTGTCCTTTAAATATATGCATGCGAGTAACTTTATGAGAGAAATTGTTCGATAATAACGGAGCATTTTGAGCTTTTGATCCGTGTTATAATGCCGATTTACCCATGAAAACCAATACCTACTGAGATCGATAATCAGTCCAACTCTTGCCATGTCCCACGCAGCGTGAATGTCACGAGGTCGGGGCGCACACAATGGGAAAAACATCCCATTATAATACGATGAAATGTAGTTTTAACGATGGCATTTCTGTTTAAAAGCTCACACTTAAAGACGAAGTTGACCAAAAAGTCAGAAATATGAACTGCCAAACTTATAAAATGATCACATTTAACGACAATTGTAAGCAGTTTTTATGCAGGATAAGACGAGCTATTGTGTTTGTGAAGGAACAACGGCACTTCAAAAAAAAATAAAAAAAAAGCAGCGTTTGCGATTCGCTAATTGCGAGGTTACGCGGTGGACATAAAAACACTTTAAATACATCCTATCTTCGGATTCAAAGGTACGTCCATTAAAGCGGTTACTCTTGGGAATATTTTACACTTGGAATTCAGAATACACTCTTATTCTTTTTATGTAATTATCAAAAATTACCATTAAATTCAAGACGTAGTTACGTTTTGTACATTCAAATAAGTACGGTTTGTCAGGACTGTTTTGAGTAGGAAAGTATGTCTTACGTCCTCTGTCATAAAAATAAGGGCAGTTTCCTCCTTCTCCGCACCCCCCTCGTCACCCGCCGGGCCAGAGCAGGTGACTATCGACTCCCCCGTGGCAAGAGTCCACTATTTTTTTTTTCCTTCCCATCGTTAATGAAGAGCTTAACAGTCGGAGCCCGGGGCGGTCCTGGTTCAATCCATGGCGTCGCCGCTTACGTTCCCCCCTCTCTCTCTCTCTCTCTTCTCTCTCTCCATATCGGTACAAAAAGTTTCGCCGTCTCACACCCGGGCGCTGACCCGGCTGGATGGGGAGGGTAGGGGGAGGTGGTGTGGGGGAAAAAAAAAAGATGTGAAAATGCTACACGCGGATTTATGAGATGGCCATAAAAAGACGCGGGGGGGGGGGCTTGTGAGTGGATCTGTGCTACTCAGGCGGTCAAAAGGGAAGGGGATGGTAATTTCTCCGGGGCTAAAATCCTGCCATTATCCAGAAGTGCGGGCGCTAGGCTGACCGCGGACACTGAGGCGCGGATGAAACAAAGCTTTTAAGTCCATTCAAACGGGCGAACTCGGATACGCCAAAGCCTTTGTACGTTAGCCGTTTTACCCCACTTGCAGTTATGCTATCTGCTTAGTAGTTTTGGGTTTTTCTTCTCTCTCTCTCTCTGTGTGTGTGTGTGTGTGTGTGGACTCAAGTTGATGCCAGAAATTCTCGTTAACGATGAGCAAAAACGCTTCTGTTTTTTGGTCGGGTTTGCCGTCTCAATATTTAAAAAGTGCCCACGGCGGGTTTTTACCATTGTCTAATTTTGACTTTATTTGGTGCGTTTGTACCTGTCGTACATGTAAGTTATTGTTTGACACCAATCGAGCAGGTGTTTGTGGAGAAAACGTTGAAAAATCTGGAGAAAAATGACAGGAAGTGACATCACACGCTCGTTCCAGTCAAATTTTATGCAGAATTTACTATTTTGACTCTCTAAACATTAATTCACCGAAATAAAGTGGCTCTCATATATTTTTATTTGTCAAATTAAAACTAAAATTGTGACATTAGATTGGCCCAGTGGTTGCTGGGTAATTTCCTAGTGTGATGTCATCAATTACAAACAGGAAGTGAAATTAGAAACCTAAAAAACTAGCTATTCTGGGATTTAAAAAAATTTTTTTTTTTAGCAAAATTCAAAATATATTCATCTTAACTACATTTTAGTTCAATGCGTCGTCCGACCTGCAGGGGGCACTTTAAGCTTTCACCATTGTCCAATCGGCCCCTACAGAAGTTTTATTATTTCATTCAACTTGGATTCATAGATTTACATGGTACATTTTCTACTTCGATTTCATTTTCTATTTCGATTTATTTGCACAATAGTAGAAAGTAAAAGGTATGGAGTGATTTCGCTGAAGATTTGGGATTCATGCATTCATTCATTCATACATTTTCTACCGCTTGTTCCCGTTAGGGGTCGCGGGTGACTGGAGCCTATCCCAGTGCCTTTGGGCCTTAGGCGGGGTACACCCTGGACAGCGGGCAGCTCGTCACGGGGTTAACACACAGACATAGACACACAGACAAACATTCACTCTCGCACTCATTCACTAATCTAAATATGCCATTTTTTTCCTCGTACGTTTCTGTGTTTGGCCGCGCTTTCCCGCCGCCTCCCGCGCGGTGCCGTGATGAAATGAAGTGTCTGTTTTATTTGCACAGCTCGCGTCACGACATCGCCGCGGAGATTCACAGTAAAACACACAAAAACAACCCCAATCATACAAACAATCCAGCCGTTCCAAACGCTACGGAACAAACTTGGATTGTCATTTCCATTGCTTTGGAGTCCATCGTAGACGCGCGCTCGCCTTCCAATCATAACACGCCATTTCCATACAGTAACCTATAATAGACCCTGTTTGCCCGGCTTTAATTTATATGTAAAACATGGGATAGCATTTGTCCAGCGGATTGCTCTGGTTGTATTATTTTTTCCCCCCCGTTATCGTATTTCGGCGGCGGCGGCGGGGGGGAGGGTTGGGGAGGGAGGGCGGCGCCGTGTGACCCGAACATGTGACGGCTGTTTGAACATTTCAGTTTCTTTTGTTTCTCCGACGGCGTGTAAATGTCGCAGCGCCCCCCGGAGACAAAAATTATTCTTCTATGCGACGGGGGGGGACCTGGAACGGAACCCGCTCTTATGGACATTTGGCGTTGTGCCGGCAGGAGTTTGTACTAGTCGAAGTATTTTGTCAAAATACTAATACTAATATTAAACTCTTTGTCGTAGTTTGTTTTTTAGTATTGTTCTGCACATTTCGCACATTTTCTTCACTGACAATGGCAATAAACCTTTTCGGATTCTTGGTGCTTTGTAGAGATAAATATAACATTTTTTAGACATTGACAATCGACAATATAAGTAAAACTATTTAGATGACCAAAGCAGATACTTTAGTAAGACGTGTACAACATGTATTCTACCCAGTCCTTTTTGAGAAATGTGTTTTTCTGCGCTTTAGTGTGCGAGAGTATGGAAATAATACAGTAAAATATGAATCAATCCAATCAATAATGACAACCGATATTGCACTTAAGTGGGACCTATAGAAACTAAGGCTGCGTTATGTACAGTTGTTGCCTGAATATTCCACAGTATGGCATTTCACTCCTCTATCTCGCAGTCATTCTATTTGCTTTATTTCCATTTGTTTACCTTTCATTTCATGATTTGTTTGTATTTATTATTGGTTTTGAAACATGTGCCATTCATTCTTACGGTGAGCTGCGCGTTTCCGTGGAGATGGATAGGTTCAACGACTCCGTGGCAAGAACCGGAAACGTTACGCACTCTTAAAAGTTCCTCCCCACCTTCTGAAGAGGACTAAATTACCGTTCTTTGTCAGAAAGTCAAACTCGGTCAATTTGCTGAATGTCCTTCCCTGTCTCATCCCCATTTTCGCTCGACAGTGTCCAGTCTATGAAAGCCTTTGGGCCAAACAAATCCAGGAGCAGTCCTCTTACCCCTGGGACATCGGCAAGAGAATTAAAAAGACACTAAATGGACGTCCGATTTATAATTTGAAGATAATAATTGGAAATACAAAACATTAAATAATAAAATAAAATAGAATAAAATAATAAAATTGAATAAAATAGGAGAATAGAATAAAATAGAATAAAATAGAATAAAACAGAATAAAATAGAATAAAATAGAATAAAATAGAATAAAATAGAATAAAATAGAATAAAATAGAATAAAATAGAATAAAATATCTAGCATTCAGTAGACAACAACAAAAATTTAATCAAATCTGAATGAGAGGTGCAAGGAACACTGATGATTTAATATTGTCAGCATCAAGCTCTTTTCACCTGAATACTTACCTGCCGTGGGAAGTGTAACCCAGACCTTTACTCGAGTAAGAGTGCTGGTAATGCACAGACTCAAGTAGTAGGAAAATGATCTCCAAACTAATCAGAAAAGTCCAAATTCTTTTCAAAAGGTAAATGTATCCGTGTACTACTGCTGCTCTAAATGCTCAGATTCAAATGACGGAACTGTGTTTTGCAAACTGCGACTTCTAAAAACACATACTCCATGTGAATTGTCCACAAAGTTCAAACGACGACGCGCTGTTTCGTTCCTGAACGTTCCGTCTCGCACTAATGACTGTTTACCAACGCTTGCTCTGATGGAAGCTCCTCCCACGTGTACATTTTTAACAACGCCTTTTCATACTGTTCATATTGTTATTCCGTTTGATGAAACTTTGATACCCGATACAAACAGTGTGGCGGAAGGTGCTCAAATTTTAATGCTCTGAATGGAACGCGCGGACGAGTGGAGCGATGAATAGAAAGTTGGTTTAGGTAATTACTTTAAGATTGAGGTCTCACCGCGGGCGCCGTTTTAAATAAGCGTGACTTAAACAGGGCTCAAAATAACAATCCAGAATGTTGATGTTGAATGTGGCTTTAATTGCCTGAATTTGTTGTGGATTTCAGGCTATTATCCTCATCTTTGTTCGGCTGTGTTTGCCTGACCCTCAGCCTGATTGCACCGACCTCATTGTGCGCTAAACGTTCCGACTAAAGCTGCTCGGTTTGTTTCTCCGCATCTGGGCCGCGGAAAGTTTGGGTAAACAATTAAGTTTGGCGTCCCGATGGGTTTTGATGTCGCACAAAATACGCGCCGGCGATATTGGGTTTTATATTTGTGTCGGTATTGGCCGTTAAACATGCACCGATATAACTTTAAAGTGCCCCCTACAGGTTGGACAACTCGTTGAACTAATATGCAGTTAAGATAAATCTATTTTGAATTTTGCTGAAAAAGTGTTATCCCAGAATAGCACATTTCGTAGGTTTATAATTTCACTTCCTGTTTGTAATTGATGACATCACACTAGGAAATTACCCAGCAACCACTGGGCCAAAACTCATCAAATTTATTTATTTGACACATAAAAATGCATATTTATTTTGTGGGATAATGTTTCGAGAGTGAAAAAAGTTATTTATTTTGTGTAAATTCTGCATAAACTTTGACTGGAACGAGTGTCCCTGGTGTGATGTCACTTCCTGTCATTTTCTACAGATTTTTCAACGTTCACAAATACCTGCTCGACTGGTGTAAAACTATCATTTATATATACGACAGGCATAAACACACCAAATAAAGTCAAAATTTGAAAATTATAATAACCTGTCATGGGCACTTTAACTTATGCATCTCATGTTTTAGAATGTAAAATAATGTGTACATTGGAAACGTGTGAACGTGATTTGAGTCAGAAATGCTCAGAACGAGGCACAGCACAGGAGACCTCCACATCTCTACTTTTGATGTCGCAAATGTGTGAAACTAGAGATTAAGAACAGGATGAATGAAGTAAACATAAATGAAGCCAAGTACAACTCCAGCTATGTTTTTGGCGAAGGAACAATGTTATGTGAAACAATGCTCAGCGCAAACAATGTTGAACATGATTTAAAAACTCAAACAAGTCTGATGTGTTTTAACATCATGTGACTTTAAGACTTTAAAAATGCTAACCTTTGTGTTGTGTCTATTGTAATAGCAGACAAGGCCAATTAGAGACGATGTTGGATGAGAACCAGTTTGTTGTTGTTGTTGTTGTTATTTTTAATGGCGGTTGGCAGCCGACTGAGAAGGTGCACTTATCGCCACCCACTGTAGTTGTACGTCTTCTGTAGTTCAATTCAATTTATTTTTGTAACTCCCAAAATCACAACAGTAGTTGCCTCGAGGGGCGACAGTGGAAAACAAAATAAACAATGTTAATAGGGACTTGGAAATGTCCCAGCGTCCTGTGTCCTTAGACAGATGTCCCAAGCCCCCCTGTCCTTAGACCCTCCTTCTCAGCCAGGAAAAACTACCAAACCTCTTTGGGAAAAAGTAGAAACCTGTAGGAGTTCCACAGTGAAGGAGAGATCTGACTCTCTCGGACGGACAGGCGGACGCGCCTCAATTTGTAGATAGAAGGTGGAGCAGGACCCACTCAGGAGGAGAACCAATTCTTCGAGGCCGATGAAGAACCGTTCATATGGAGTAGAGACCGTTTCTCCAGGCAGACCAGTTAGTACACCTTCTGTAGTGTAGTTGGACACCTTCTGTAGTTGGACACCTTCTGTAGTTGTACGTCTTCTGTAGTAGGACACCTTCTGTAGTTGTACGTCTTCTGTAGTTGGACACCTTCTGTAGTTGGACACCTTCTGTAGTTGTACACCTTCTGTAGTTGTACGTCTTCTGTAGTAGGACACCTTCTGTAGTTGGACGTCTTCTGTAGTTGGACGTCTTCTGTAGTTGTACGTCTTCTGTTGTTGTACGACGCCCTTTATGGATCACCGAACTTCTATTGGCACACTCTGATTGGCTCTATCGTTTCCGTTTATTCGATGGGTAGAAAAGCTTTTTTAATACCGAGCTCGACACTGATCTTGACGTTGATAAAAACCTCAGAGACTTCCCATTTTGGCGCACTAAAAGAAACATAGCCCATAATAAGCCGATTGAAGGTGACACTCGTTTCCAGTGACTGCCCCAGTGTGCGGTGCAGAGAGAGCGAGTGAGCTGTCACAGTCACTCCAAGACGGCCACGCTATTTACTTCCCTTTTTTTCTGCTCATCCAGCCATTTAATCACCGCTGCCCCCTAGAGAAAGACCACGGCGCGTGTAATCCAGGAGGTCCTCTCCCTCCAGACCTTTGTGTACAAACCGGAGATTTATTAATGGTTTTAATTATAGACTCGTACATGCGCATGGCCGGACTGCGGAGGGCTTAAACGTCTGGGAAATGAACTCGGGCGCCCCTGAAATGGTCGCGGCGCGTGGTAGGGGTGGTCAAAAACCCCTTTAAGCCAAACTTTAGTACGTATTTTAAGTCTTGGAGTTGAACGTCGCTAGGGAAACATGTCAGAAGCGCCATCTCCCGGAGCTTTAGTCAGGTTCATGATCAGAAGTGCCTATGGGTGGAGGATGTTGTTGGAAACTAGAATAACCGTCAAAACGTCATGGACACAGTGGATGGATACCTTTTTGGAACATACTCCTGGGCAGCTGAGAAGAAGGCAATCACGAAACGAATGGATGACTCAAACCGCTCCGGCGATTCAGGACTGGACGAATATCGTAACGGACATAAAATGATTAGAGAAATTTAAAAAACAATCGACAAAATGGGACAATTATTCAGAAATGAATACGCGCTAATTCCGCTATAATTCTTCTTCTTCTTCAGATGCCACGCCCTTATTCTCTACTTTTACTCCTTTACATGCCCTATTTTCTAACTGGTCCACCTCGTTCTTTGCTCGTTTCTGTTTACACCCCAAGGAAAAACCCACCCAAACACAAGGAGAACGCGCAAACTCCCACAGCCTCGTAAGCGTTTGGGCAAGAGAGAGCGCTAACCGGGTTCGACATAAGGGATCATTGTTGGTGAGTTTGATTGGGGCACAATATCGAGTGTGATTGGACGGTTTGAAGAACACGCATGTCATCTGGTGTCTTGTCTGTCTAAAATGTTGCCATTCAACAATTGTTTTTCCGTGTTCTTGGGAGCAAACGTGCACGAATCAGTCAAAATGCAACTTGGGAGTAAGCAAATGATGAGGTAAAACCATTCCAACATGTTTAAAACCTCATAAAAGTACATTTAGAAGATTCTGATCAACTTCTCGCAACCATTTTAGCCAACTTCCTGACGCTGCTCTCCACAACATTTTCTCATAATTAAACCCGGTGTGTATTTCATGGATTCCTGAGCTCACACTAATGAAACGCGGTGTTTCCGAGTTATTCCTGGAAATAACTACACAACAGTTCAGTGTCCCCAAATGTCAGGGAGTGAAACTACATCCAAGCCTCAGGGGCCCGACCTTTCATAAAGGCCGAGAAACTTGTCCTCGGCTCGGGCACTTTGTTAAACGGTGGCAGTGTGGAGCTTGGAGGTGTGTCGGGGGACCAAACGCAGACCGCGGATGAAGTCTGCAGGGATCCAATGTCACCTGGACAGAAGAACAGGAAAAGTCATCTGTGATCGTCCAGAGACAAAAGAGAAAAAGTTTTGCTCAAAATGAAAACTTTTCCGAGAGATTTTAATTTGGTTCTGGGCTTCGTCTGTTGACTAAAATGATGTTTCCAGTTTGTTTGTTTCAGTGGATGAAATAAAACCACAAAAATGTATCGGCTTTTTGTTTTGTTCTCAGTTTATTCATTAAATCTAAAGAAAATAAGTGAATCAGAATAATTATAAAGCGAAGGAGTCGTTTGGTGGATTCACTAGCATGACATATTGTATGCTAAAATGACTTTTTCAGCTTTCAATCCTATTATAACATCGTTTCCTCATCACAAACACTCCTGGAGTTGTGTTTAGCTTCATTCACACTTGTTTCAATAATCCTGTTCTCCTTATCTGAGCCTCACAAAAACACTTGGTTTCAAATATCCCTGAGTTGTGACGTCAAAAGGGCCAAAATGAAGTCCATAAATCATCACCGGACTCGATGAATAACGTTCATTACAACTGCGTGCTACATTAGCATGTCGGGGCAGGCTAGCTTTTGTTTATTTCCCCAGGATAAATCACTCTGCTGCCAGTAGATGGAGTGCTAGCGCCATACCTTTTTATTAGGAAACGGCTCCCAGTTTTCACTTAGTACTAAACCACTAGGAATAATTACAATAATAATGATAATAATGATAATAATAATGATGATAATGATAATAATAATAATACTAATGATGATGATGATAATAATAATAATAATAATAATAATAATACTAATGGTAACAATAATAATAATAATAATAATAATAATAATTATTATAACGATAATAATGAAAATTTTAATAATAGTAATAATAAAATAATGATAATAATACTAATTGTAATAATAATTGTAATAATACTACTACTAATAATAATATTTAAATAATTATTAAATACATAAATAAATCAATAATTACATAAAAAGTGTTATTTTACATTTATTTTGCACACAATGGCAGCTGCAGTTCCTATAGTTTCCTACCACCACTTGTAATTGAATAACCTTCATTGTTACCGTGAGCAGGGTGGCCTTTCCGCAGCTCTAACCTGTCCATTCCTTGTACGATTGCGCGGTTGTGACGTGGAGGAAACTCAGACGCTGTCCCTCCGTCGTGAGTGAGGGGGTCATTAAATATTAACGGTGTTTGGTGGAGGTATTTTTAGCTCGTATTGATTTGAATGTTGTCGTCTCTGTCTTGGCCTTGTTCTAATGGTGCAGATTCCCAACGGACTCGGACCCGCTCACAACAAGCATCGAGTTTCTCTGTTCCTCTGTTCGACGCCCGATTTAACAACCCTCTGTCCTTAACTGTAAATCATGCATTAAATATGAAATCTTGTACGTATTTCTTGGCACCACTTGATCGAAACTACACGTTAATTAGCCTTAATAAAGTATGAACAAAGACTTTATTGATAAGTGAAACATGGCGATTAAAAACAATATTTGAAACAAGTTGTTAGGAGTTATTAAGCCTGAACCAATCTTAGAAATAAAGTTTTTGTTCATGCTATATTAAGGTTATTAAAAATGTAGTTATTATAAAGCGTTATTTCTTTATTTTTTGATTAGAAAAAATGTTTAATCAAATGAGAATTGCTCAGAGTTGGCTTCCTTTTGTCGTATTCACTCGGTTCTGTGTCATTGTGCTGAATTTCGTCGCTTATTTGATTTTATAAACATTTCTTTGATATCTAAATGGAAAATGGTCACTTATTTAGGGTTTGAGTGTGATACATAAGTATTTAGGTAACATTTTTGTGTTTTTGGTAGGCTCATATTTCCATGTCTTTTATTGATTTTAATAGTTGCTTTTAGTCGTTTTTTGATGTATTTTTTTTGCATTGTTTATTTCCCGAATCAAAACATAAGACCACCACCTTCTACAGTGCGGTAGGAGGCGCGGTTGCCCGCTCCACTCACGCTACACCTTCCTGTGCCACCAAAGAACTCTGGAACGGTCACGTAAACAATCATTCATTATTCACATGGACAACAAACGAGAATTGGAATAACTTTGGAATACAACTGCTTTCTGACAGTTTTGGACTCTTTCTTGAATGTAAATATTGCATCGTAAAATATCCCTTGGGAGACACCCCCAATACCGCACCTCCTGCACCATATTAGTGTCTCCTGGGTCCGTGTTTGAACTCTCCACCTCATGTCTGCTGGTATAAGCCCAACTTCTCCAAATTACAAAACAAAACTGTAATTGGCACATGCTCCATAAGTTATTATTTTGAATACATTGCACTTGTTTTTTTGCCGTGTGCAGCACTTTGGGAACAGTCTCTAAAATGTGCTCTGTAAAAAGCGTGGACGGGCGGATTAATTGGCGTGGCAACACGGTAAAATCCCGAAAAATATTAATTACTAATGCTGATGTGTCGGCGCCGTCATTGGGCAAACTCTCGGGACAATACGCCATTGTGCCACCAAATATTGCGACGTGTAATGCATTTCCCGGACACCTTCCGCCAACAATTGCCCCTAATTGTTCGGTGACGAGAAAGTCCCGCGCCGACAATGAATCCCGACCGAATCCTACGGAGAAATGATTGGAGACGGTGGGGATTTTCCGCACGCACGCCGGACAGAATGGACGAGCAGCTTGGCCATACATTTATGTCAAAACGCCTAATCCTTCAGCGCATGTGGCGGCGCTGTACAACTGTTCCGCTCTTGGCCGCGGTTCAACAAAAGTCCGCCGACTCGCTGCCCGGGAGACGCGCCAACGCATACGTGAACGGCGACGTTGGGAGAAAGGGCTGTGAGCGCGACAAAACTGAACTGATTGTTTTGGAGTAAAGTAATGATGAATGTGAGAGGGATCCGTGAGTGAACCTTAAATTAAACGCGCAATAATGTAAAACAGCGCCTCCATAAGGCGTACAAAGATGGGCGCTCCATAAATGTGAAAAAACGTAAAGTGGATGTGCTTAATGTCACGCAGCGTTTAGTTTGGTTCAGTCTTTCTTTGAAGGAACAATGTACAGAGATATAAAGCTCGTAAAAAAAACTTCCACCCACATCCATTCAAGACACACACACGCACACACACACACACACACACACACACATACACATACATTTTCTCACAGATTAAGGCCAGTTTGAGAGGAGAAACAAACAAAAACACGGAAAAAATGAAAAAAATAAGAACAATTGAAATTATATGTATAAACAGGAATGCTCATAGCGATAGTCATGATGGTCAGAAGATAAGTATGCATAAAGTATCATCATCATCATCCCCATTCCACACTGCTCTGGCCTGTCAAGTAAAGCCAGAAAGTCGTTTTAAAGACAAAAGAAACAAAAAACAACAAGAATAATCCACAATGTCCTGCACTCGCTGACCCAAACTCGCGTACGCAACCTGAAACCGCCGAAAACATCTCAGCCGTCGAGTTGGATTTTCCCTACTTTAAACCGTTGCGTTACCTGCCACGTTTGTCGTTCGAGAGCGTCTCAAAATGTGGGAACGGCGGCGGACGTTTTTGGGTGAACGCGCCAACGTCCGGCCTTACGGAGGTGTTTTCTGCAACGGGACAAACGCCCAGCCACACAACTATAATCCATCAAAATATACAAATATACCAGTGTCATAGTACAGAAGAGAAGGCAAGAGATGGACCCTCCTCTAGAAAAGTGACATAGTGCACCTTTAAATGAAATGGGGATGAATTCGAATCGAGCTAAGATGATCACAATCATAATTTATTTTCTTCATTCCTTTGGGGAATTATTTTGTTGTAAACATCCGCGTTATCAAAAACGTAGTTAAGAAATGAAAATTCAAAATACAGTTAATTCTTAATCACGAATCTGGAAGTAAAAACAAGGTTCCAAATGTTCATAAACGAGGACAAAAACCAGGAACAGCTCAAGAATGAACCAGATCTTCTGTAAGACTTACGGTAATCGAGCTGGGATCTTTTACATATAAAACGCTGCGTTCGAATGATGTGGGAACTATCAGCGCCTTGCATCAGTTAAACGGTATGTAAAACAAAAGCGTTAATCCGCTGGCTCTGGGTCGCTCTAATCCAGCCGTGAAAGCCGTTCAATGGAGAGCCAGACAATCTACACGACTCCAAACGCTGGAGGAGATCAATGCAGGCGTCATTACAGGACTAAGATGGATAACCTGCTGTAGATGCTGCTTCTGTGGAGCAATCCCTGGAGACGTGAGGACCACACAGCTCTGAAACGGGTCTGAACCGGGTCTGAACCGGGTCTGAAACAGGACTGAAACGGGTCTGAAACGGGTCTGAAACAGGTCTGAAACAGCTCCAAGACAGGTCTGAACCGGGTCTGAAACGGGTCTGAAACGGGTCTGAAACAGCTCCAAGACAGGTCTGAACCAGGTCTGAAATGGGTCTGAAACAGGTCTGAACCAGGTCTGAAACAGGTCTGAAATAGGACTAAAACAGGGCTAAACCAGGGATGAACCAGCTCCGAAGCAGGTCCTAACCAGTTCTGAAACAGCTCTGAAACGGTTCTGACCCAGGTCTGAACCAGGGCTAAACTAGAACTAAACCAGTTCTGAACTATGACTAAACCAGGACTAAACAAAGACTTAACTAGGGCTAAACCAGGTCTAAAGAAGGACTCGACCAAGACTAAAAACCACGTCTGAACAAAAACTAAATCAGATTTGAACAATTACTAAACCAGGTCTGGACAAGGGCTAAACCAGGTCTAGGGACTAGGGCTAAACCAGGTCTGGACAAGGGCAGGTCTACAAGAGCTAAACCAGGTCTGACAAGGGCTAAAGGTCTGGACAGAGTCTGGACAAGGCTAAACCAGGTCTGGAGGGCTAAACCAGGTCTGGACTAAACCAGGTCTGGACAAGGGCTAAACCAGGTCTGGACAAGGGCTGAAACCAGGTCTCGACAAGGGCCTTAAACCAGGTAACGGACCAGGAGGCTCAAACCAGTTTCTCAAGCTTTTGCTCATCCTCTTCGAGACGACGATTGGGGTGAAGCTTGGACCACCACCCTAGGCGATTGGGTAAGTTTGACCACACCCTAAATCGGGACCAGGTTTACGTGGACGAGACCAGATCAAGACCAGTCGTGTGAAAGAACTGGACCAGGACCAGGACCAAAGTACAGGAGTTCTCAGAGGACGGAACCAATAAAACGGACGCTTTATTGCTTTCTCTGCTTTTGGCTTAAAGGAACACGTTACAGTCCTTCACGAAACCCAAGAAGGACTGAACCAAGTCTAAAGATGGTCGTTATTGTCGTGTTCTATCTCTTCTTATCCGCCATAAACCGATATGAAACCCATTTTGAGCCAGGACTGGACCAGGTTTTCAACAGAACGTCTTTGACACTTTCATAATTGTGGCATTTAGTACTAAATCCTACACTACTTTGGTTTCTTTTTTGGTCGATAACACCGAGAGCGCACCATTTTCAGAGGAGAAACATTCCAAATATTAAACCAAAATGGACCAAAATGTATGAACTATTTCAGAAATCTAAAACGACATCGCACAAAGGTAAAGCTTAAACCTCGGAATTTGGCTCCAGACTTCAAAAATACCGACCCTGCGAGGAGGGATTTTCAGGATACTTGCTCACCCACGCACCGGTTTCTCGCATGTTCCTGGGGGGTTCTTTTGGGGGGAGGTTTGCTTGGTTCCTGGGGTTCCTGGGAGCCGATGGTTGCCCTAAAGATCAATCATATGTGTGCGAGGCGCGCCCGGTTCCTTCAAAGACGCAGCCTCCTCAGTTCCTCGTTCTGGAAGATGCTGACGCTCCGAGCTGCAGCACTTGGCAGCTCTGAGTCGTACATCTTGAGCAAACGGCCCCTGGAGGGCTCGGCTCCTGACTGAGATGGACGGCCGGCGAGCGTTTGTTTTACAGGAACATGAATGCAAAGAAAACGCCGAGTTAGAAGTGGAGAATGAGGCTTGACGTCTGTGATCGTTGTTCGCGTTATTAGTCGTAATGGAGTGTTTATCTCTGGTGTTTGATCACGGTTTGTGGCTGAGGTTGAGATGCAGACAAGGCGCTGTGTGCTCCGTGTGCTCCTGCTGGTGGAAAAATGGCACTACAACGGCGAAACGTGCTCTTTTTTTTTTTTTTTTTTTCTGATCAAATGAGTCGCATAAGCTTAAGAACCAAAACAGAAGCTAAACAAGTCACCAAACATCACCTTTCCTGGTTAGATTAAGGTCAATAATTAATACAATTTAAATTAAAATATATATTTTTCATGAGTAAAAATAAAATAAAGAATTCATGTTAAGCTATTATTCATCTAATAAAAATCTAATATAATTTAACCTTCACCTGCGGGGGCTTCGGCTGCGGGGGCTTCGGCTCGGCTGCGGGGGCTTCGGCTGCGGGGGCTTCGGCTGCGGGGGCTTCGCTCGGGGGCTTCGCTGCGGGCTCGGCTTGCGGGGCTTGCTGCTGGGGCTTCAGCTGCAGGGCTTCAGCTGCGGGTCTTTGCCTGCGGGGGGTTCACTTGCGGGGGCTTCGGCTGCAGGGGCTTCGGCTGCAGGGGCTTCAGCTGCTTGGGCTTCACCTGCGGGGGCTTCACCTGCGGGGGCTTCGTGGTGACGTTTAGGTGACACCACACACAGCCCGCTCCAGAATGTGGGAGGAGCCGCTCCAAGACCACCTGTTTTTAGTGGTCTTTGAGCTGTTCAAAGCTCCTTTACGCCGACCTAACTGGGCACAGTGTGAAAATGACCTAATTAAGGCACGAACACATTTATTATCAGAAAGTATAAAAGAATATTTCAATATTACCAATATCTTAACTCTTAACAGTCACATGGCATATCTGCCATGCCCAATATTGTGAGCTCTAAATGTATAATTGATGATCAAATAAAATAAATACTTTTAAATACATTTTCACATGTTTTAGATTCACAAGATTTTATTTCAGGATAACTCATATTTGGAACATAACGATGGACCAGTTTAAGGCGTGTCTTTGTAGTCACATTTGAAATCCACCCTCTGCTGGAGTGTTTCTGATTACTGCGACGCGACCTTCGACCTTCTGCCGCAGCGGTTCGAGTTGGAACTTGAAACCGAGTGAACGCCGACTCAAAGAGAAACGCCAGGGTTTGTTACGTGATCCGTAAAGCTCCTGATGCAAAAGCGGCAGATCGATATCGCCCAAGTCCGGACTGCAGCGAGGATCTGAACCACAGCGAGGCGGGTTCTGTGGTTACCGTGGTTACCGTTGTTATCGCTGTTATCTGCCAAGACGGCGAACACCACAAACATGCAACCTTTTCATGTATTCTTTCTGTACATTTTCCGGTGAGTTTGGGATTCTCCGAAAAAGAACATTCAAAAGAGTCATATTTCCAGCAGTTTCATGCGTTCACTTTGGCCTTTTTCCTGTATACATAAGAAAAAAAAAGATGAAATACAAACAAAAAGGGAACACAAAAAACCTATATGTATTTGTAGAGTAGAGTACCCGTAACAAGAATAAAAATTTTGAGTAAAAACGGTAAAGTTCCATTTTCATTCAGCGTAATATTAATTTTTCTAAAATCAAAGCAATACACCGCACCTATGTCGTTCCCTCTGCCGCCAGTAGATGGAGCCACAAGGAAATTTCTAGCGTGGGAAATTGGAGGGTGACAAAGTAATTTAGTAACTTTTATTTGTTATAAGATGCCAAATAAAGGTACAAGTTTAAATCTTAGTACTTTTCTTAAAGGAGGATATGGTGCTTTTCTTTCTATTGTTGTCTGCCTTTAAACATGCTCTTGATTGCTTTTAGTTTTGCATCTCCTGTTTCAGAACTAAAAAAAAAAGTATTTAAAACAAACACAAATTACCCTGACTCTTTGGCCATTTCCAAACACCATTTCCCCTCGCAGCCACTTGACGGCGCCACCACACTCAACGGTGTACGCAGCGTAAACGGTTTCCTGGTTTCCTTCCTGGTCTCAGCGTGCAGTCGTAGTGAACGTAAGACGACGACAGAAAAGCGCGTCGGGGTCGCGTCGGGGTCGCGTCGGGGTCCCGCGTCGGGGCCGCGTCGGGGTCGCGTCGGGGCCATGTCGGGGTCGGGGTCGCGTCGGGGCCATGAGGATTTTCTAACCAGGATTACCCAAACTAGCGCAAATGAAGCTAAATTCTACTCCTCCGGGTTTATTTTTGTCGAGAGAGAACAATGTAAGAACATGGTTAAAAGCTCCAAAAAAGTAAATTTTGCATAATATGTGACCTTTTTAAAGATCTAAACCAGGACCAAAAACGAAGCTTGAACCAAGACTTAACCAGTGCGTACGCGTTATCCGGACTGTAAAGGAGAAAGTACACACCTTCCTTCCTTTATGTATAGCTCAGAGTTGGTTGTTGGAAGCAGCAAAGAAGAGAATTCAATAGAGATAGTGTTATTTTCTCCCCGTCTTCCCTGTGGCGTTCCAGCGCATTGGAAACTGGAGAGCGAGCACACACAGGCTCATCGTATTAGACCGGCAGATAGCGCGAGCGACGTAAAGCCTTTTATCAGATGCACAGCGGGGCCAGCGTGATTACAGCGCACCCACACCTGAAACGCATTCACTCCGCAAACATCGGCAGCCGGAGTTAAGTGTCACGCGGCGAACGGCGAGTTGTTTTTTTTCTTTTTGGAAAGCGCTCGGATTTCCATACAAAAACCGGATAAGATGTGTAAGCAAGGCGTGCAAACACGTATCCGGGGTGGTTTCTGCATACGTGCGAGGGGTTTCCGCCGCCTTTGTACCGTGTCGGGGTTCTTCCTCAGGTCATGTACGACCAAAGGGAAGAGCGAAAAGGAATAGAGCAGCGTCTCAAGTTGTTCAAGGTTAATCATGTTTTCGTCCTCCTTTTGGTTGATTCAGAACTAAATTATCCACGTTTCAATCTGATTTTCTTTACAACGTTAAAGTCTTAAATTTCAGACCTTGTTCAGGCCGACTTTGACCTGATATAGTCCGGGTTTAGATCTCGGATAATACTAATAATAGAGAACAGTGATTGGCCTTAAATCTCCAGCACCAAGTTCTCGTAATAGCTTAGTTTCCTCATTATACTTTTAATAGTTGGAGCAGTAGAAAGTGTACGCAGTAGTTGAGTTTGTAGTCGAAATTCTGCCCTGGTGATTTGGGAATTCGGCCGATGTCTACTCGGAGAACCGAACGTTTTCCTTTGGTCGTTCTCCGCGTGAAAGCTTTGGAACCGCTGCAATATGAAAGTGTAACCGACGTGTGTCATTGTGAAGCGAAAACGACAACCGTATAATGTATTTGTTCGCTGTTTAGCAACCGCAAAAGCAAAGAAACCCTGCGAATATGAGCCTCGTCGATGCTCAAAAGTGTCGCGGATCCGGCCGCCTTGCTTCCGTCATTCTGCCCCAGGGAAGCCGTGGCTACGATAGTCATGGTCGTGCGCAATGCAAGTATTACGGGACTATCGTCGAACTTCAATGCATGATTTCAGCGTCAGCTTCAGACTGTTGAATCAGCTGTCGATATGTGCAAGCGACGGCGTTCTCGCCAAGGCGCAACGGCCGTAAACCGAACGCATCGCGACACTCCAGTCACGACAAAGAGACGAGTCGACGGAGTATTCCGTGTTTTCACTGTCGACTCGTTCGCCGTGACGCGGGGCGAAAGGTGCGGCCAAAAATACTGAAAAATACAAGGACGTTCAGCGTACACGACGGTATTATCTCAATGCAGCTTTCATTAGCGTCGACTATTTTAGGTTGTTTTTACGTGACATTTATCATGTTTTTAACCAAAATGTTTAACAATTTAATGAAGGATAAACATCCATATTATACACCCAAAGTCACTCTCCTGGCATGACAAAACGGGAAGCGATGCGACTGACTTTGTACCAACTTTATCGACAAACAAAAAAAAACAAGTCGCAAGCAATTGATCCACATTTTGGTTGATTTTGAACACAAATTACAACTCTTAACAGTATTTTTTTTATTGAAAAGTGCTGTGAAAATACGCCAATTGCCATCCAAAAAGCTTAATAACTTTTTTATCTGCAAAAGCTTCCAGACCATCTGCTATTTACACGCCAAATAGGCATGTATAAGAAGCATATATAAATGCTAATAAAAAGAAGATGACATTCATAAAGCCCTGTCCGCTCGAATCGATGTCCGCGGTTTGAAATGGCATAGTGACAGACGCGCCGTCTGCACAGATGCCGGAGTCAGAGTCGCCTTCAAACCACAGGGTGAAAGTTACATAGCGCTGCTTTAAATCAATGATGGAGACGTCTCTGTCATTTGAACTGTCTGTGCCCCGGTCTGTTTGTCTTTATCTCATCCGCTTTCATTAGCCCCGTAATGGAAGCAGGCGCGGGCCCCCTCGCAGACTTCACCGCGTCTGGTCCAGCAGTGGGTTTTGGAAGGAAATGTGGGCACGGCGAAGCAGTTACGGATTTTTTCTACAGGTTTTAATCCGTTGTCCCTCATTTTAATAAGAGATTAAACAAGAAAAGGAACAACAAATAACAATGTTTACTCAGAATCAAATTGGAGTAAACGGTGGACAATCAGGTGTGGGCCGCCTTCCATTTGGATAAACAATCTAATAAACATGACAACCTGCATTTTAGCAACACTTAAAGGTGCACTGTGAAACATTTCAGGGGGTGGATTCATCGGGAGATCATCTGTCCACCTTTTCATTGTCATTTTAGAACATATCCCACTTTTATGTGACACAAACAATGTTTTAGTGTTTTAACTCATGCACCACCACAGTCACCCGTCTCCATGGAGCTAGAGGAGCCAGGAGGTACACAATGTAATTTAAAGTGCTTCACACAGCAGGAAAAAATGCATTAAAAACTTAAATAATCGTTTACTCTTTATTTGTAAAAGGACAATATTTGGCATCACCATCCCACTGGATCAGAACTATTTTATTTGTTTTGTCATTGTGCCTTTTAATTTTTTTTAATTTATTTTATATATATATATATATATATATATATATATAGTATATATAGATGTGCCTTAATTTCTCTTTTCTTTTTTCACTCTGTCTGCTGGTTTTGATGTTTGCCCTTTGTTCTCTGGTCCTGTTTTCTTTCATTGTGTTCTTTTTATGTTATTTCTATTTGTTTAAAAAAAAACAAAAACAGAAATAAAAAAAAATTTAACGTTTGCCGTGAATTTAATACATTGCGGTTTTGACGACTTGATCACGTTTGCGGGGGGCGTTTCCACAGGAAAAGCCCCACGATGCCCCCCGTCCGCTCCTGTGCTGTAACATGACAACATTTCATCACCTCTTGTATGTTCCAAGGCTGTTGCGTGCCCACCGAGGCCTTCACCCTCCGCTTTTACAGCCTCGACCCGCGCTGATGAAACCCGCGGCGAATGCGACGACCTTTTCCCCCACGCCGCAAATAACGAATTCAATCCCATCAACAGCTCCACGGCGCCATCGCCAGGCTGCCGAGAGCACTGCGTCTGCAGCGTTTGCGGAGCGCGTTCGGACGCAGTTACCAGCGCGGTAACTTCAAATCGCCGCAGCCGTCGCGTCCGATTACTCCGCGAAATAAAGCGTAAACGTCCATCATCTTGTGTTGTTTTTTTGTCATCTCAAGGCGCGTTCCTGAACTCAATTAAAAACAGAAATCGCGCAATCACCGGCGTTAAAAGCATTAGACGCGTTTCAAAACGGGTATAATTTAAAAACCAGGATAGGCTCGTGTCGGGAAGGTTAATGCCGGCTCATTAAATGTGTTTTACGGCCCGCTTTGCATGTTTATGATTATTTTTCCAGCTTGGATGCGAGCGCGACATTATCACCGGGATCATTTGCACTGGCAGGTCGATAACGCGTTTTAATGTTGTAACGATGCCAAACCCGGCCGTAAAAATGTAGAGGGAGGAAAAATGGCGGGCGCGCAGGGGCGGGGGCGTAGGGCGAGGGTGGGGGGGTGGGGAAAAGGGGAAATGGATTCGCGCGGAGAAAGGACGGAGAAAGTCGCAATAAGTTTTTTTGGTTTAAGGAGATGACGAGGAGGGAAGAAACGCCGGTGGAGGAGGAGGGAGAACGCGCTGTTAAAAAGACTGTAAATAAGTGTCTGCGCGTTGATCTGGCGAGAGCGGGAGGGTTGTTGGTGCGTTGTAAGAGTCGGCCTTAAATATCAGATCCGTGCCCTTAGCTCATGACTCACCAAAAAAGAGAGAACTAAACATTTGTTTACCACTTTATAATAACGACCCCTTAATTTGCCTTAACAAAGCATGAGCAGAAGCTTGAGTTCTAGTGAACAAATAGTTTATTAAGCATGATTCAGGCTTTGTAACCACTTGGTTAAGGTTTAGGTTTAGAGTTTCGGTGTTAGAGCAGGGCTAGTCAACCTAAGGCCCGGGGGCCAAACCAGGCCCTCCAAGCGATTTAATCCGGCCCACGACCCATCGTCCAACTACTGAAGAGAAAATTAAAATTTTGTAAACTGGTTTAATTATGGATTAGTCCTGGGTCAGACCTCGATGGTCCTAGTCTTGTCCAGAGTGGTCCTAGTCTTGTCCTGGATGGTTTTAGTCAAGTCCTGGATGGTCCTAGTCTAGTCCTGGATGGTCCTAGTCTAGTCCTGCATAGTTTTAGTCTAGTCCTGCATGGTCCTAGTCTAGTCCTGGATGGTCCTAGTCTAGTCCTGCATAGTTTTAGTCTAGTCCTGCATGGTCCTAGTCTAGTCCTGCATGGTCTTAGTCTAGTCCTGCATGGTCCTAGTCTAGTCCTGCATAGTTTTAGTCTAGTCCTGGATGGTTTTAGTCTAGTCCTGCATGGTCCTAGTCTAGTCCTGCATGGTCCTAGTCTAGTCCTGCATGGTCTAGTCTAGTCCTGGATGGTTTTAGTCTAGTCCTGCATGGTCTTACTCTCGTCCTGTATGGTCCTAGTCTAGTCCTGCAAGGTCCTAGTCTAGTCCTGCAAGGTCCTAGTCTAGTCCTGGTTTAATTCTGGTTCAGAACTAAAAAGGGCAATTTAGCAAAGCAACGTTGGCAGAGCATTTTGCATATTGTATTAATGTATTCATTTATCGAAACCGTGTTGTGGATATTTTGTGCAACCCAAAACGAGTAGTGGCGTGTTGACTCGCCCGTGTTAGTGTTAGTTAAACAGTCAGTAAGCCTGAATCACTATGGATTAAGTCTTTGTTCACTAAGGCAGTGTTGTTGTTGAGTCGGGGTCCACTGAGACGTGTCAAAACCGATAAAGGCATTTCGAAATGATAAAAGTGCCGTGTTTTTTGAATGTTTAATATATTGCTGAAGCTTAACCCTAACCATCAAAGAGCACACTATTTTCTTAGAATCCCAGCCTAGAATTTGTATGAACCATTTGGTCTTAAAACACAATTTGTTTTGAGACATTCTGTATTCTAAAAAGCATTGGGAATTCTTAAAAGCTATCGTTTTTCCTTTCCTTATTGGTTCTTAAAGAAATAAATCAAATTCCTATTTTATTTATTTTATTTATTTTATTTATTTATTTTATTTATTTTATTTATTTTATTTATTTTATTTTTTTATTTTTTTATTTGAATGTATTTTCTTTTTTTTTTTTTTTTATTATTATTTGGATTTATTTGAATTTATTTTATTTAATCAATTAATTCATTTGATTTATTTAATGTATTTTTTTCAATCCAGCCAGATGCTTTTTTGAATGAAATAAAAGTAATAGTAGTCCACATTACCTTTTAAATCTGTGCAACATCTTCTTTCAAACCTTTGCCAAAACCTTAGTAAAACACATTAGCTTGTCTGTTTTGCCGTTGTAATAATCAACGACAACCGGGGCTGGTTGTTTGGCACGTCGGTTGTTTGGCAAAGCTCGTCGTCTTCCATCCAGCTGAGCACACCGATAGACACGGCGGTAGAAGATACAAGCGCGAACGAGACAATGCGGCTAATCCAACCTGTAGGCCAAATCCGCATTCCGCTCGGTCATACGTGCGGAGAGCTGATGCGTCGCGGACCTGGCACGTCAGCGGTTGATGAAGACGGGCGTCGTTTTGTCGGGCCGCGTTTGTCTTGAGTGCGGCGGGTACAAAACATATCCCGGGGAAACGTGGAATAGATGACAGGTCGGGCCATCTCTGCAAGTAAATTCTGAGTGATTATATTTGACTTGGAGAGCCGGAGAAATCTGAAATTGCTAACCTGGAGTCAAATTGCACCCGGGGGAATTCGAATGCAATCTCCTTCCCAACGCATGTGGGAGGCGGCGTTGTGGTTACCGCGGTGATGACTGCATCCGTTCTGTTGATATAGACAGGGCCACGTTAAGTGACGACTCGTACAAATGTATGTCTCTGGCATTTGTTTTACCGCCGCCGCTTCGCCGCGATTCACATGGATTTCCCGTAGCACAGAAAGACATGTTCATCTATTTGAAAGACGGACGGAAGGATGGATATAAATCAGAACTGAGCCTGGACTAAACCAGGACTGAGCCTGGACTGAACCAGGACTGAACCAGGACTAAACCAGGACTGAACCAGGACTAAACCAGGTCTGAACCAGGACTGAACCATGTCTGAACCAGGACTGAACCAGGTCTGAAACAGGACTGAACGAGAACTAAACCAGGACTGAACCAGGACTAAACCATGTCTGAACCAGGACTGAACCAGGTCTGAAACAGGACTGAACGAGAACTAAACCAGAAAGACACGTTCCTCTATTTGAAAGACTGACGGCAGGATGGATATTAACCGGAACTGAACCAGGTCTGAACCAGGTCTGAACCAAGTCTGAACCAGGTCTGAACCAGGTCTGAACCAGGACTTAAACCAGGACTAAACCAGAAAGACATGTTCATCTATTTGAAAGACGGACGGCAGGATGGATATAAACCAGGACTGAGCCTGGACTAAACCAGGACTGAACCAGGACTTAACCAGGACTCAACCAGGACTCAACCTGGACTGAACCATGAACCAGCTCTGAACCAGGACTGAACCAGGACTTAAACCAGAAGTAAACAAGAAAGACATGTTCATCTATTTGAAATAAGTATGGCAGGATGGATATAAACCAGGACTGAACCTGGTCTGAACCAAGTCTGAACCAGGTCTGAACCAGGTCTGAACCAGGTCTGAACCAGGTCTGAACCAAGTCTGAACCAAGTCTGAACCAAGTCTGAACCAGGTCTGAACCAGGTCTGAACCAGGTCTGAACCAGGTCTGAACCAGGTCTGAACCAGGTCTGAACCTGGACTGAACCAGGTCTGAACCAGGACTGAACCAGGATGGACCGTATTTGCAGATAGTGGTCAGCCCTGTGTTGTTTCTCTGGATACGTTTTAGTTTGAAATGATTTTCGCCGCACCTCAAACTAAAGTATGACCAGATCACGCCTCGATAGAAATAAAGTGTATGAAGTAGAACATTCTGTCCACGACCAGTGGACCAGTTCTTTGAGTCTGGTTATGGTTCTGGTTTTCCTTTTTGGATCCAAAGTTTACTCGGGACACTGGAAAATGGCAAATTATTAAATCTAAATCTAAATAAGTTGTTTTTTTCCCCCAAGACACGGCTGACCACAACTCCAGGCTGTTCCCGGCACGCGGGTCGATAGAGTTCGGTTCATCCAGGATCCAGGCCTGGTCTCTCGAGGTGGCGCGACCAGACTTCTTGCATAACCATCGACAAACTGCCCAAACATGAAAACCCTCGACAGACTTTGCAGCGTCTAAACCAGAGCAAGACAAAGCAGCGATCTGAAACGAAGAGAGTAACTTTGACACTGACGTACAGTAAATCAAGAAAAACACAGGAAAATGGAACTAAATGTCCAAAATCTGACTTGGCAAAGGGAAGACGAGGAGATGAAGAGGTGCTTTACACCTTTCATGGAGACATATGATGCTAAATGGACTTTTACAAGCTTTTCACCTTATTCTAGTGGTTTCCCCTCTTCTTTCACTCAAAATCGGGCTTTTGGGTGAGTTTTCAGTCATTTAAAGTGATATCAATTATAAATAATCTAAATCAGCGCCATCGGTTTCTCTGGATTTAGAACAATCGGCATCACGAACAGAAACCGTCACCTGCGCGCGTCGTCGTTGGTTACAGAGCACCGGGGGGGATGGGGGAATTAGGGCATACCATGTTCTATTAAACAATTCCCCCCCACCCCCACGAATCTCCCCCCGCCTCGTTACCGTCCGAACGCCGCTCGTTGGCGTCGCAAACATATGCAAACGTTTTGTCCAATCAGCCGCCGCGGACCCTAGAAAACGCGCGGCTCGTAACGGCCTTTCCGGGTGGAGATTGATCATTACGGAGGATCGCTACGACTGTTTCCCCCATTTCCAACTCTATTAGGCTCCCCCCATTATCCGAAAGGACACGGCGCGGTGGCGGAATGGAGTCATTTAAATACACGTACATAAATATGATCTGGCCTCGGAACGCCGTCATTACCGCTAAGGCCGCGCGCGTTCTTTGTTGTTCTTTTATCTGCGGCTCAAATGTATAAATTATTCTAATATAGAGGGGGGGGGGGTTCTTTTCTTCCTAAAGGTCTTGTTCTATGCTTTCCCCCAAAAAAGGTCACGCGTTTAATGAGGCGAACTTCAAAAGGTCCGTGTTATTAGCGCGTCGGTTTGTGGAAATGTGCGTCGGAACAAGGCTACAAGTTCGGAGAGTGGCGGCGCTCGGCGTGCAGAGCGCTTTAGCGACACGAAGTAAATCAGCGGCTGAGTTCATGCTAACGGGCCAATCCGTGCGGAGAGATTTTCAGTTCCCCTGGTTATTTTTTGGGGTGGCGAAGTGTGGCGGTGGGAGGAGTAAGAGTGGCATTGGCCGCAGTGGTGGAGAGTAACACGCACTAAAGTTCAGATTTGACTCAACATTTTGCCCCAGTTTCGGCCCCAGTTTGACCGTTGTTGTACATGAGCACGAATATGCCACAAGTAGAGGTAATTCCGCAGCTGTTACCTAGCAACCAGACCGTAACTAAGAGCCAAAATCCAAAGAAACGACACGACAGTTCTGATTTGACACACACTAATACCATACAACACCTTTTATTTTGTTTGGTTTAAACTTTCAGAAAAGTGTGAACTGTCTCTGTCGCACGCTGATGACATCACAGAGGGATTCAGCTCTACTTCCCGCAGTTTTGAACGTTCATTTTTCAAATTTTCTTCACCAACTGCAACTTAACGGAAGTAAAACTATGATAAAAACATTTTTCAGCGCTGTTTTTTGTTTTTGTTTTACAGCGCATTGTTTTCTGCGTCCTGATTGGCTAAGGGACTGTAGACTATCCGCTCCGTACCGTGTCTCTTGCGCAGTCGTAACCGGCACATGTATTACTGCATTATAATGTGTTTATTGTTGTGTTGCACATGCCTGGTGTTTGATTCACCGCGCTGTCTTGGCCCTCCAGTCTTCTTCGTGTGCCCCCCTTGGCGCACTTGCATAAATTCGATGGCCGCGACTTCCTCTTCCCGTTTGCAAATCTCGTGTTGGGAAGAGGTCAGTCATCTTTGGTAATCCTTTGTTTTAAGTGTCTTTCTGTTATCATTTTGTCACTGTTATAATGCTATAGTTGTATTCAAGTTCACGTTGAGCGCTGATGTTGCTCCGATGTCCCGTTTATTGACGTGCACATGTGCGATGGTTGCTAACTCCACTGTCATCTCTTCTGTCGTGGCACGTGTTAATTTTTCGCCTCATTTTCGTTCATTTTGCAGCTTTCAAACGTTTAGAAATGCCGACTACTTCACGGATTTCGCGTACTGCGGGTTGTTTTTCGATCGTAACTCCCGCGATAAACGAGGGGCCGCTGTATTTACATCAGGGTTGAAGGCTTTTTTATTTTCCCTTGGATGGCCGCATGATGAAACACAGAGACATCGTCGGGCCACAGACCACGGGGCAAGACCACCAATCATTCTGTAAAAGTGGCATTATTTGAGGTTTTAAGCCGGTTTTTACGCCTTAAATCAGCCTCAGGTCTGTCTGACGCCAAGATGTTAGTTATCGAGGAACTTCTGAGGAAAAACTCGAGCCGTTCCTCCTTCTCAGCTCTTTTTAAATACTGAGTGTGGACAAAGGAACACGCCTCATGCGCTGTGTAATCTTTATTCTCCTGGAATGGCATTAAACATACAGTATTTCTTTAATTACAGGTGTTTGGATGCTAAAAGAAAAGCGCGCCCCCCCCCCCACAGCGACAGGAAAGTCCGTCCTTTACAGTTCGACTCCAGTGCAGTTTGAAGACACATCCGGCGCACGTTGCACTTAAAATGCGCGTTTGTGAGGGTCCCCCGAGCGCGGCAGTGAAAGGCGATTTGAAATGACGGACGGGTGGATTGACACCCCGTCAGACCATGTCCTCCCCGTACGCCACCTCATGGAGATAAGCTGCAGGCAATTTATCTTAGTCACAGAGCCGGTCCAAGCCTCTGATTCAGACGATGGGCTTAAAGGGGCTTCAGTACGGGGCCGTGATTGGATTTTGCACTCTTATTTTGTTGTTTTTGTGTAATTTTTATGACGAAAACACTTCTATATTCTGACTTTTACTTGTTGATTTATTGTAGATACGTCTAAATGTCGTCATCAATACATATCAGGGATTTTAGAGACGCATTTCGTGAAAGGCGTGACTCTAGATTGGGTCCGCGAGTACGAGATGAGATGTTGGCGTAGTGTGAAATAAATAAATAATAAATTGCGAAATCCAGTTCACAATTTGGGCCGAACTGTTGTTTATTTATTTTTGCCGTCATTGTAGCTGTACTTTTTGGAAGTAACTCTACAGTGTCAACCCTTAAAAAAATAAATAATACATTAAAAAAAAAAGAGTCAGCGTTTAATCCAAACCAATACGTAAATGCATGAAAGAGGAAACAAAAAATTCTTATAATTTTAAAAAATTAAGTTACATTTTATTTTATTTTATTATTGAAAGACATTTTTATTTGTTATAGTCCGTTAAAATACAAAGAGAGTATTAGTCAAATTCCTTGTAAAATAAAAGATTTTAAAGCTTTATCTTCTTCATATTCAGTTACATCTGACATTAGTGTAGTCAGTGATTGGTGCAAAATTACTTGCAACACGTGTGCTGAATATTGTGCCACGAGATCCTGTCCCACCCATAATAATATATATATTTTCTTATTCTAGGCTAAATTCGCCATTGATTTTTTAATTACTTTATTATGATTATTTACCCAATTTAGATGAATGTATAAACTCCAAAATAATAGCTTCAATCTTTTTTTCGAGCAAAATTATCTATGGATTTATTGACAACATAATTTTACAACTGTGAGGAGTCAACCACAACAAGGAGCACTAGTTTGGGACCTGAAACTTGTACTTTTATCAAAATAAAGTATAAAAAAAACCTACTTAAAGAGGTAAATAAGACAAAAAAAACACTTGAAAAATAAAACTAAAAAAGCGAAATATCCGGTCAAAAGCCTGTTTATGAAATGTCACTTCTCCGCCCGACAAATAATCGATGTAATGGGCAGTCACATACCAAATTCAGACAAATATTGTGAAACGAAGTCCTGCTTCTCCTTGTGTCCACGCTCTAAACTCCACAGTGAAGCTTCGACCCTCTTTTCCTTTGTGCTCGGCTTTGTTTTGGCGTAAACGTCGTGTTCCTGCAGCATTCCGGCCCGAGCCGCAGAGCCCGGAGTTTATGTCAAATGAAATGTGATTACGGGAGCTTAAACAGAAGGTCTGATTGGCCGATGGAGGAGCACGGGCTAAACAAGTTAAGGCTTTAGGGACTTGGAAAGGGCAGCTGTGGTCTGCGCTGGACGTGGAGCAGAGTGGACCTTCCACATAAAAGACGGTATCGGCGTTGTTGTAATTATGTTGGGGACTTTTCAAATCGTGAAAGAAGCATTTAAATGTAACTCTCTCACAATTCACGTTGATGAATTTCAGGGCGTGTCCACTATGTTCCGAAGTCTCCCATCAGGACTAAAACCAGATTCGAACTCTTCAGGGATGCGTCGCAGTCGCGTACTCTGACGGATTAGTCTTAAATGTACAGTATATGGCTTAAATGGGGGTTGCAGATAATAGTTCCTAAGTGGCGGTCTCCAGTTACCTGCAGATGGTCCGGGGAGAACCTTTTTAGTGCCTGGTCTCTGGTGGCACACCGAGGGGGATAAGCAGCAGGAAATGAAAGCATAAATCACCGCGATGATGAGGCCAATTATCAAAAATACTCCAGTGGTTGAAGTGTGTGTTGGAGTCATGAAAGTCACGTGTCGGCTAAATATAGGTTACAAATACATATAGAACATATTCAGGTGGTGTTGGCAAGGGCTTGTGTCGGACGTTTGGGGTTGGAAAACATTTAGTTCTACACATTATCAGTCTTATGCTCAAGCTGTAAGTTCAAATACTTTAAAGAAACATATTAACATACATGGAGTTTGATGAATCATGGTTAATAATAATCATAATAATCATAATAAAATGTAATAATCATCATACTCATACATTTTATTTATATTGCACTATACATTTGATCCAAAATCTCAAAGTGCTACAAAAAAAAAACATTACGAAGTCCTCTCCCTCCGAGCGTCAAAAACACTCCGTTCTGAATCTCCTCAATAACTGCCGTTTTCCCGATTTCTGTGACGTGGCTGAGAATCTTTTTTATTATTATCTCCATAAATCATCTTCAGACTCGTCATGTGACTATCTTCCGTCCAATCACGATCAGTACAACTGCGTGCTGAGGCCCAGAAGAGAGGAGAGGCCGGCCTGAAATGCGCAGAAATCATGGATCTCTGTTTATATTAAAACCGTGTGTAATTCCTTCTGCAGCCTGTAGATGACGTCAAAACTCAGGTAGTCCTGGGGGAAACGGCAATGTATTTTTGTTTGTGAGAAACTATCACTTTTTTTAGTTCTAAAACATGAGATGCCAAACTAAAGGTACTGAAGAGCATGTTTAAAGACTAATAATACAAATAATGCATAATATTAGTCCTGATTAGATTTGCATTTCTATTAAAATAGGTGTAAATGCGCTGTTTGTTGTGGTTCATTTGGGGCACTTCACCCTTGGCTCCCCCCCCCCGTGCTACCCTGTGATTGGCCCAGTGTCCGCACCACAAAGAGGCGAGTGTCTTACCATTTTCTGTCGTGTGAAACGTCACGCTGTTTTACGTAATCACAGCCTATGAGCGCTCACTGAGTCCTGCGGTTTTCCCTCGTTTCGGTGTGGATATGATGATGACAAGTCGAATCGTAGGCCTCCATTGAATGATTGATATCCGACAAATGACAATTCAGAAGCTTAGTGTGATTAAAAATGTCCCAAACTCGCCGACAAACCTCGTCTTTATCACAGATGTCGGCCACTTGAAAAGATGCAGATTTATCGTCTCCTCTTCCCACCTTTTTCCTCTCCAGCCGCTCGCCGTTCGTGACCTTCCGGGCCGTTGCGCGTGATTGATTTGGCCGCTAACAGCCGTTTTAATATTACTGTTTGTTCCGGCGAGCGTCTGAGTCAGCAGGGCATAGCTCCGACACTTAATGGGCCAAAATAAATGGGCACGCGGAGGGAAAGATACGGCGCTAATCACACCATTAACATTGAGCTTGGGCGCGACGGCAGCAGCGTTTGTTTCAAGTGCCGAGGAATGGGCTCAGGGTGGACCGCATTAAGGGGCTGGGGCCGAGGCGGAACAAAAAGTCATCATTGGATTTCATATTTTGTAATTTTTTTCTTCTTTTTTTTTTTTCGTAAAACCTGTGAGAAATGTACAAATGGGATTTATTGGAGGGTGCACTTCAGCTGATTTGATTAAGGTCTATTCAAAGGAAAAGGGGCTGTGTGGAGAAGCAAAATGTGTATTCCAGTGAAGATTGCCTCCAAAAAAACAAGCAGTCGAAATTAGATTTGCATAATTGAGAAAAGAAAATCAACATAACGTAATTGAATGGGAAAAGGTGACATACAGTACTGTATATTTATTTAAAGTCAACAGATTTGTCTTATTTTTATTTGAAATTAAAGTGCCTCTGACAGTTTGGACGACTCGTTGGACTAAAATGCAGTTAAATTTATCGATATAAAATTTGGCCCAAAATTATTTTAATAAATTATCCGAGAATAGCTAATTTTTTAGGTTTATCATTTCACTTCCTGTTTGTAATTGATGACATCACACTATCTAATGTCACAATGTTGTTTATTTGACAAATGAGAACACCTTTTTAATACGTTGAATTATGTTTAGAATGTAAAAAAATATATATATATTTTGTGTAATGTTTTTTTTTTTATGACTTTTCTACACAAATACCTGCTCGATTGGTTTTATATCTAGATTATTATTTTGATTTTTTTGCGGTAAATTATATGTACAACAAGTATAAATACACCAAATAAAGTCAAAACTAGACAATCGTAAAAAACCAAGTCATAGGCCCTTTTAAGCCGTCAGATTTTTAAGCCCAATTTCCCTCTCCACGAGTTCGGGGAGGCGTGGCCTGAGAATCCTTTATTGCAAGTCATTATCTGTCATGTCTCTGGGTCAGTGCCACTCTGTTACAACCGTTTAGTCGGGTCAAAGCTCCAAAAAAACAAATCAAATTGCAAGGCTCCATTAAGTCAAAATTCCACTTTACAACAGCCAATCCGATCAGCCAATCCGCGCCAGGCTCTCTTGCCTAGTGACGGCTCTCTTGCCTAGTGACGGCTCTTAAACTGTAGAAATATCGCGGCGAACACACACTTTTCCCAGACTTTTTCGCTCACCGTCGGCGCTAAAGAGACTGCCGCCGCTGCTTTATTCCGCGCGCAATTCTTCTCTTTGTTAAAATATTTGCTGTAAATAAGCGCGCGTGGAAAGCTCGTCGGACGCCGCTTCGCTTGCTTCGTGCACGTCATGTATTCGTTGTCATTTCCCACACCCCGTTCGATCACTTTCGGAGCGAGTCTTTCCTGCGAGCGGCGAACGCGTGGCGCCGCTGCTCTTCGTACGCGCGTAAAACAAATAATTTAGCCAGAACTAAACCGACAAGTTATATTGCAGTACAGTTTCAATCCAAATATCACTTGAGTTATTCAATAAAGTAACTGTAATGGACTTCTCCGAGGCTGCCGCTCCTCATATTTTCATCTTGTTTTCGCACCGGCGCTGAGGTGCGAGCGTTAACCGTAGTCGTAATTAGCGCACGGCCGTTGTTTTACGGCCGCGCGGGCAAACAAGCGCGCCTTGTCACACCGGCTTCCTCACCGTGCTTTCACTTACCCTTATAGAGACATTAGCTTTTTATGGGGGACATTTTCAAGCTCCATTTAGGACTCTGCTCTGTATCAATTACACTAATATGCAGACAAGTCTAAGCGCGGCGAAATGGCGTTCAACCGGGGACATCGCACTGTGCCTGACGCATTGCTGTACTTGCGAAGAAGAAAAAAAACTAAAAATGGCTAGCTATTTTTGGACAAACGCGTGCGAACGAAATGTATTTTTAAAGACACTTTGGTCGATAACTTTGTGGCGAGTTGCCGGAAAGGACAGCCAATTCAGGGAACGTTCGCGCACCTTCAAGGATCAAGTCCCCCTAATCGCGATGGGGGACACACACACCACTTAACTTTGTCTGAGCATTTGGGACAAAACTATAGTCTGAAGTTGATTTTTTATTATTTTTTTCCCCGACCAGAACCATTAATGAACTAAATTTAGCATCCCGAAACCCTCTGGGCAATTTGTATCCCAGGATCACGGACACCGCAGGCAGGGAGAGGTTCAATGTCTTGCTCAAGGACACTTCCGCGGCGTGAAGGAGAGTGGACTAAACGCTCAGTGTGGAGTTTGTGTTCCCTCCATTCTCCCCTCATCTCTATCCAATCATCCCATGAAAGACTTACGTTTCTACCTTATACAATATCAAAACGTGCTTCCTTCTTCATGACAAATCCGCAGTTGTGTCGTTTTTCATTCACACATGGGGGATCAGTCCTCCTCCAGCTCTGTTCGTTCATCTCCTCTGTGACGCTCTAATCACCACAACGCTCAAATTCAGCCCCATTTATGTTTGTAAAGCCCAAATTACAGCAGCGGTTGTCCCGATGAGCGGCGATGAAACCGTCGTTAGAGAGCATCTGTGTTTACGGGGCGGGGCGGGGCGTCGGGGCGGTCGTCACGAGAGCATCAGCAGTGTCTGAAACAGTGGAAGGAGGAGGAAAACATGTGAACACCAATGAACAGACACAGGTGAATGAAAAGAGTAAATATTGTTGATTAGTAAAAGTAGTTTTTCTCAAGCTGCCATACTTCCCCCAGCATAGTTGCTACTAGGGCAGCGTAGCTAGGAAACTGTAGGTTTTTAGTTCTGTTCCTAACTGGCCTGACCATAAGTCATTTCAAAGAGGAGCGTTTTAAACCTGGTCTTAAAAGAAGAGACTGTGTCGGCCTCTTTAACGTGGACAGGAGCTTTACTGTGCTTTTAGAGACTCTTGGGACCACCAGAAGCATCTTACTACCTTACTGGTACTATAGGAACTTTGAGGTAGGACGGAACCATGTCATTTATGTCTTTGTAAGTCAGGAGTTTTGAACCAGTTTTGAACCAGTTGAAAGCTTTTTATAGAGCTTTTAGTACACGCCGCGTGCAGGGAGTTATAATAGTCTAATTTAGATTTGTCTTGACTTTTAAAACACTCTTGTTCACGTTAGATGTTAAACGACACACGTGATTTGAGTTAAACATTTGAAATCACAAGGCCTGATGTCAGAAAAGAAAAAAGAGAAAACATTACATCCTCTAAATTGGACGGATGTATATGGCGTGTGCGTTTCAGTTTCGACGCAGTACCTCCGCTAAAGCTAACATGAGACTCTGTTAGCGGTTCGCATCAGATGGTACGGTTTCAGTCCTCGTGTCTCTTAATGGCTTGTGGTGGAACTCACTGGTTTATGTTCCATGTTCGACTCTAAATGATTCAGTCAAACCCACAAACTGCTCCCCGTTTAGCCGCGAAGCACTTCGACGCTGCCGGCTTCGCCCTGACCTCTGAACTTTGACCCCTCAAAACGCAGCGTGGTGGGAAGGCAGACTGGTTTGAGCCCATATACGATGTCCCACCGCGCTCGTTAAGATATTGAGAGCGTTATTGAATTTGAGCAGTCGGATCGATGCAGACGACACGCCTCCATTTGTTTTGAAAGGCCGTGTTCGCCAAATGTGACGTCTTTCATTGGTCAAAACGGATTTCTGACACTGTTTTAATATAACTTCAGGCGGTTGTCAAAATACGAAGTGAGTCAATATTTGTATGGGTCTGCGCTTTAGTTCATCGCCTTGTAAAAGAGATATTAAGCTGGTAGGTAAGCAGTTCTTTCAGAGATTTACACCCGCTGGTTTTGACAACTCAGCTGATAACTTGGTAATTATAAGACTTAACCGTGGTAATAAGAGTAAATGTTGAATGTTTATGATTGTCTAATTTTGACTTCATTTTGTGTATTTATACCTGTCGTACATATAAATGATAGTTTTACACCGATCGAGCAGGTATTTGTGGAGAAAACGTTGAAAAATCTGTAGAAAAATGACAGGAAGTGACATCACAGCAGGGACGCTCAAAGTTTATGCATAATTTTCACGCAAGAAACTACTTTTTTGACCTCTCTAAACATGAATTCAGCAAAATAAAGTCGCTCTCATATATTTTTAATTGTCAAATTAAAACAAATTGTGTCTTTAGATGAGTTTTTCCCCAGTGTTTGCTGGGTAATTTCCTTGTGTGATGTCATCAATTACAAACAGGAAGTGAATTTCTAAACCTAAAAAATGTGCTATTCTAGGAAAACATTTTAATTATTTTTAGCAACATTTTAAATACATTTATCTCAACTGCATTTTAGTTCAATGAGTCGTCCGACCTGTAGGGGGCACTTTAAATATGCCAACAACATAAGAACATAAGTTTTTTTGTTTGTTGTTTACAATTCGTTACTTTGGCAAATCAATAGCTTTCAGCCCATTTATTATTATATATATTTTTGACAAGTCTGTATAGTTTATGTTCATGAAACGAAAAGAAATGTTTACAGACCAAATAAAATAGAACTGAAAAGTGAGGATCGATCAATATGAGATTATTTTTATTTTATTTATTTTTTTCCATATTGCCCAGCCCTACAAGCAGCAAATCACTAATATAACAACATAGGCAACACAGTTAAATTTAAATGTATATACTGGGGCCATGTTGTGTTCTGTTGTTCCCGTGCTAATTAGCTATTCCGCGCTGGCTTCCCTTTGAACACAACATTGGGCACACCCCTTCAGTAGCCAACTAAATTCATAATGTTAAAAATATATCTTTTCTTTACTTTCCCAGTTGAACAAGTCTGTCCCTAAAGATCTAGATTTTCAAAATGAGTTCCTTTATGTTCACTTTGTCTGCACATAAATCACGCGCGGCCTCCCACTCGGGGAAACGGGGCCCCGGAGTGCGGCGCCGCTAATGCAAAACCAATACGTCTCCCCGCCGTTTTTTTTTTTCTTTTTTTTTTTTTTTAAGATTGAAATTTGGGTGAAGATGCCGGATGGATCGGAAGACGGAAATACCACGGAGTAATGAATATTTCATTTTGAAGCGCCGCATTTAGAAGAACAGACTACACCGCGCAGACAAAAGCGGGCTAATGGTGTTAAGATTGTATTTATTTCGTTATGCTAGGTCTCGGCGGAGAGCCTTGTTTATCCACCTAGAGGGATTTCCGGATCCTGAAATGAATTTTATCGGCATGCTGTCAATACGAAACCTTTCCATTATACAGTAGTTTACCTCCAGTGATCTCCGCAGACTTCATCAGTCAATCAAAGGCGCTTTATGCATAGCCCCGATTTGCTTTTCCTCTTGCCTCCGCCGACACGATTTTGAAAGCCCCAGACGGTAGCCGCGGCGGCGCAGGCAGGAGAGCATTACGCATTCATGTAGGCTGCACTTCCTGATCACGGAGGGGCTTGTTCTGTGCGTGTCAGTCAATCAAAGGCGGTGCGGTTCTGCGGCGGTGCTGAGGGAAACCATCTGTCCAATTGCGGCGCGCGGACGGGTACGATCAAGGCAATTAGAGCGAGGGGCTCCTTCACTCGCCTTACGTGAACGCGATAGGGTGTGTTTAGTTCTAGAGTTTAGAGTTCATGATCTTAGACGGAGGGCAGGGGTCGCGTAAGACATGTCCAATCTGAAAATCATCCAAATGATTTCTGAAGAGATTGGGTCGTCAAACTTGCCAATTCTAAACTTGTGGCCCAACGTCCTTTCAAATGACTAGAAGCACAGGCCCTCCAGACCACTTGGGGCCCCCAGAGAGCCGTTCTTTTGTCACAATCTATATTATATTGACTGCAGTTTAAGTCTTAAACCACATTAGGGTGTCTTGGGTGAGAGTTGTTCTGCTTCTTCTGATGCTTCTTCTGATGCTTCTGCTGCTGCTTCTGCTGCTTCTTCTGCGTCTTCTTCTTCTGCTGCTTCTGCTTCTTCTGCTGCTTCTGCTGCTTCTTCTGCGTCTTCTGATACTTCTTCTGCTTCTTCTTCTGCTGCTGCTTCTGCTTCTTCTGCTGCTTCTACGGCTTCTGCTTCTGCTTTTTCTGCTTCTGCATCTTCTGCTTCTGCGTCTTCTGCTTCTGCGTCTTCTGCTTCTGCGTCTTCTGCTTCTGCGTCTTCTGCTTCTGCGTCTTCTGCTTTCTTTCTCTTTACAATAGGATGTGTTTAGTTCATGTAGGGTTCATGTAACTAAGGTCCAATCTGAAAATCATGAAAACTATTTGTTCTGCTGCTGCCCGGTGGCCGGGACACATGCCAGGCTCCACTTGCAGGGTCGTGAGTTTGATTCCCGACTCCGACCATTTACTGCATGTCCTCCCTTCTCTCTCCTCCCCCTTTCACACTCACCTGTCCTGTCCAAGAAAGCCAAAGGGCCAAAAATCCTTTAAAAAGTGAAATAAAAAAACTGTTCAAACTTGTCAATTCTAAACTTACAGACTAGAAGCTCAGGCAGAATATATGACAAGTTCTGGGCCCTCCTGACCACTTGGGGCCCCCAGAGAGCAGCCTTTGGTCACTACAGGCTCCTTACTGTAATTACAATTTATATTTTATTGACTACAGTTTAAGTCTTATATCACATTAGAGTGTCTTTGGTGATTGTTCTTCTGCTTTTTCTTCTCCTGCTGCTTCTTCTTCTGCTTTTCCTTCTTCTTCTGGTTTTTTCTTCTTTATCTGCTGCTGCTTTTTCTGCTTCTTCCTCGAACTCCTCTAGCGCCCCCACCAGTGCACTGTACACCGTTTTTAAGTCTGAGTCGTGCCGTGATCAGTTTCTTTTAAAGTTCCACAGGGTCCGTACAGCCCGACCCAGCTGTCTGGTTCCTCCGACTGAGCCAGATGCTCATTTTGGCCTGACCCAATATAAAGTTTGTTAAAACTTAGGTTCAACGCTGTTTGAACCCAAGGGACAAAACACGAACAGCGAGTTTTTCTTCATTTCCCCCCCTTTTTTCCCCCCTTTTTTTCTTTTTCTACCACCACTACGACTAACTACATGGACCACATCAAAATTGGGATTAAACTGAGGTTATATTTTGCACCAAACTGACCTATGGGTTCATCAAACTGCCCTTGTGTGTCAATGTGGGAACATACTTTTCAGTCAATTTAACTGCAGCTTATATACATTTGTAATCTCGAGAGACAGATTCGGGGGGGTGTCTGGTGGCAGGTCCCTTGTGAGGCTTTGCCAGGGTCCCCAATACATCAGCAATCCATTCATTTTATTGTAGAAACACCTTCACTCTTCACCCACGGCTCAAGACAAGAGAAAAAGTGGACGTTACGAGTTTTTGTACCAAATGTAGACACAAAGACATGATGAAGAATGAACGTGGTCCAACATAAAAACATCTACAGAACAATATGTTAGTTTTACCGCGGTAACGCCATGTCAACAACCACCATTAAGACTCAACTGTCACTCGACTTGAATTAGCTGTGCTCAAAATATACATAATTCGCCTGGGAACGTCTTAAAAGAGGGAAAAAGTAGCGTGCGTTATTGAATCAGCTGAGGTTTTTCACACACGCCAGACCACGCCCCCTAATATGACGTCTATACATGCTTACTACGTTTGAAACTACTCTGAAAATAAACCAAAATCAGCGTAGTTTAAGACATTAAACTTGGCATACGTTTTTGTTTCATGTGGATATTCCCAGTAATGTGAGATATTGACCATGAACCATCAACAAAACCATCATTCAAAAGGTTCATTCCTCCATAGACTTCTGTTATGTTCCTTACAAAATAAAGGACACAACTAATATAAAACAATCATAACGGGACAAGACGTCTGGCAGGTTTATTGACGAGCCAAAACATTCAATTATTGCACATGAAATCGGTGGAAGAAGTCGTGTTCCAGTCGTGTCAACAGAACAAACTAAAAAAAAAAAAAAGCCAGATCGAACTAATCTAAACAAAGGTGGCAACAACAAGTAACGAGTGATGGCCGTATTGAAACAGGCGTTTTGGCACAGTTTCGAAGCCCCGAAGCACATGCGCATGTCACGTGACCCAGACGGTCCATGAACCGCTGTTGTTTCAAGGGTGTCTCACTAGGGGGCTTTCGTCTCAAACCTGAGTTAATTGAGAGAAAAGCGAGACAAGATTGTCACATCCTCTAGAGCAGGGCTTCATTTTCCTGAGGGCCAGACTTTTCGGAGGACCAAAGCCTCTGGGGGCCGAAGGTACGCAACACGCTACTGTAACTGCTGTAATTTGGGTCGCACAAATACCCCCAACACTGTTTCAATAAATGGAGTGAACACATTAAAATAATTACTGATAGATTAGATTGTTGTATATTTTTTGTATAATAATAACAAACAATGCCTTGCAAAATTGCCCTGAACAAGAATTAAACTAGAACTAAACTAGTGCCAACCAGGTCTGAAGTGGAGTTAAACAGGGACTAAACAAAGACCAAACCAAATCTAAACTAGTGCTAACCCAGAATTAAACCAGTAAACAATACTTTTTTATTTTGTTTTCATTGTTGGAAGCTGGGTCGTGGGCCGGATTGAATCACTTGGAGGGCCTGATTTGGCCCTCGGGCCTTGATGTTGAATAGCCCTGCTCTAGAGTTCGTGCCACTTTCTCACACTGTTAATCACACGTTGTCGCATTGGCGCATCGGTTTGTGCGCTGGCCTTGAAGACATTCGTTTCTGAGTTTCTGACTAGTTTTTGTGTCAAGAGCCGTTTGCTGCTTTTCCAATGTAACAGAATAAAAGCACAAATAAATTGAATAAGAAGGAAAATGTACGCTAATTTTTTAACAAAACGTTAAATATTAAAATAATTAATTAAAAAATCCTTGCTTATTTTCCATATTCATATTATTCTAGAAACAATACACACAACTAAAAGTGTACAAAGTGTTTCATGCTATCTCACGAGGCTTCCCTTTGCCCACCACTAACTAACTAATACTACGTGATGTAACTAACCAACCTCGCAACCAAAATGACCCGACCTAGCAGCAGCATCTAGCCGTGACAGCCCCGCGCGCATCTCTCCTTTCGAAAGTTTCCCTCCTTGCTCCGATCGGCCGCCAGCAAGCCAATCAGTGATCTCCGTCCAAGCCCCGCCCCACAGCGCCGTCACGCGACACACAGAAGGGCTTGCCATATTCGTAAACCATAGACGGTTGTTTCTTCTTCTTCTTCTTCTTCGTTTATCGCTCCCATCACCTGTTCTGTTCATTATCTCCAGGTCCAGTCCAATCAAAGTTACAAAAACAAATAATTAAATGTTAAAACGCTCTATTCTGCGACGTGTGTGTGTGTGTGTGTGTGATGAGTGTGTTGCTGCTTTGACTGCTGCTTTTCCACGGCCCCGCTCTGCAGAAGGGATGGAAGACGGATGGCTGTAAATAATTCATTTCGCGCGCATGTTTTTTTGTTTTTTTTCCCCTTCTTCTTCCTCGTGTCAAATTACCTATCATTTATTTTACAGTGCTTGCCAACTCGCCTCAGAGTGCCACATCCGTCTGACACTGCACGCCTGTCTTTATTACAGTGATCAAGCTTTGCCACCAACATGTATTTCATTATTCATTTAGATCGGCCGACGGATCGACGGCGTTCATTTGCAACTCTCACGCAACAACCGTCGAACATTACCGACACTTATATCGCCTATAACAACACAAAAAAGAAAAAAAAACTTCTCAGAATCTTCGCGCGGATGCAGATGAATAAATGAGCCAGTTGCGGGACGGGTTGGAAATGGGACCGGTGCTGCTCGAGCCCCTTTGAGAGAGCGGGGGGTGACACTTTCGTACGTGTTCATTAGCGCGTGAGATTCTGCCACCGTCACAATATCCAGGAGCAGCGCGGGCCGCCGCGGCGTTGTTGCTTTGTTGTTGCATCAGGGTTTTCGCACGCTGTGTATCTGGGCGCCGCGTGCTGTTTGTTCATTAATTTATGTAGGAGGCGCTCTGATCACACTTCACACGGAATACAGAGAACCGGGCTCCCCTCTATATTTTTGGAGAGACCGCCGCGTAGTTGGATCCAACTACGGCGGAGAGCGGAGGCAGGTGTCGGGGGCCAGAGTCAGAAAAAGGGGGCGGTAATTGAGAAGTGAGTGAGAGGTTATTAAAGAATCTATCCACAGGTTTAGTAATAATGGAACAAAGGCAGGCGCACATGAAACGTGTCACTGCGCTGACACGTGTGCGGGGGGGTTAGAGAGACGGCGCATCCGGCAAAACCGCGCGATGAGGAAAGTTTTGACGTTTGAGCGTTTAATAGAAACTTTTATTTTAGAAAGACTGTTTAGACGTGAGCGCTTTTGGGGGGGAAACGCTGCTCACTTTAAACATATTGTGCCGATGAGATGGCATTTCTTTGGCCTGGCTTCCGCAGCACAAACGTAAACATTTTTGTCGCCATGGAAACAAGCAGATGGGCCAAGTTCCAGGTCCAATCAGTGGAGAGGCAATACCACTCACAGTAACTTTTTTTTTATTTTTTAGCGATAAAAACATCCCTGATTAAATTCAAGATATGTTTAATTTCAAACTGTGGAACATTCCAGGCACGCGATAGCATCTCCATGGAAACGGGCCAATAGGGATGGCCCCGTGTCCCTCTTTTGGTCCTGCACATTGTCATTTATGCCCCTCGGTTTCATTAATCCACGAAGTGTATAAAAAGTCACATTCAAAACGTTTTTTTTTTTTTCATGTAAATAATTTGACACTTTTCGGATGTTTTTAGTTTCAATCCAAAAAGAGTGTGAAATATCTATAGATTTGTATTAAAATCAATTGAAATACATTCCCTATTTTAAGTTGGCGTCGTTATCTTTCTTTCATCCCCGTGAATATATGTGTGGATGAACTCAGATATAACTAATAATGGACTGAAATTGTGCGTGTATATATATTAAAAAAGAAATGACATTATTCATCATTTGGGACCGTTCATTTTGGTACACAATCCTATCAAAATGTCTCTGTTTTGATTTATTAAAACAGATAATCACGTGTTGTTTTTTGCCGTTGATATGGATGAGCTCAAATGACCCCCGGTTCATCCCTCGGTTAAATGTCCCACCACAGTCAAAAACGCGCCCGTATTCAGATGAAATCAAATGAAACCACATTCGCCATCATCCAGGTTTGTGTGTTATTCTGTTGTTTTTGAGTCTTTTTTATTTTTTTAACTTATTGTTCTGTGCAGTGACCCTGGGCGTTGTTACAAACCAATTACAAAACAAAATGCACTCTTATTATTCTTAATATTTGAGATGGTGAGTTGCGTCGGGCATCTTAAAATGAAAGACCACTCATGAGGTTAATACAACACATTGGTAATTTGACCGCACAATAATAATAAAAAAATAATAATAATAATGTTGTGAAATGCCAAAACTATAGTGAGCATAAACGATCACCCAGCTCGTTGCGTATTAATATTTGATCGCACCTTTACGGCCCTATTTCACGCCGCGAAGATCCCAATCTCCAATCTCTGACACTCGCCGTCATCACTGACTCGATGGTGGCATTCAAAGCCGCCATGTGTGCGTTTGTGCGTGCGTCCGTGTGCGCCTGCAGGTGTCGCGTGGCGTGTTGGACAGCGCCGGGGCTCCTCTCTGCCGGTGCTGTGCTGCCCTCGGATCTCGCCGCGGGGGGGGGGGGGGGCGCGCGGCGACGGTGGCGAGATCCAGCTCCCTAATCGCACATGAGCCTGGCGGACACCGGGGCAGCGCCGAGCAGATGCACTGTGGCTGTGGGCGCTTCCAGGTCCCGGCGCGCAGCCTGGTGAGGGGGCCGGGCAGGAGGGCCGAGAAGGGGGGGGGGGTGACGAGTGGGGAGAACCTGCACTGACGGATGGGTGATGTCATACTTAAAGGGTCTATGGCAGGTTTTCATGATTTGCTAATATTGGCTTTATTTGGTGTGTTTATACCTTCTGTACGGATACATTATAGTTTTACGCCAATCGAGTAAGTAAATAACAGGAAGTGACATCACACCATCCAAAGTTTATGCATTATTTACACAAAGAAACAACTTTTTTGACTCTCTAAACATTAATTCAACAAAATAAAACATTTTATTTGTATTATATATATTATATATTTATCTTAACTGCATTTCAGTTCAATGAGTCGTCCGACCTGTAGGGGGCACTTTAAACGGTTGTTAGATGGTTAGTAAGTTTGTAATGATGTATTATTAAACGTCTTTGTGTTGTTATTACCATTGGATCGATTGGATTTTGGTCATAAGTCGGTTCAAAGTGCACATGAGAGCTGGACGCCTTCGGTCGCTTGAGCAGCAGCTGATGACATCGTCAACCAACATGTTTATTAGTCGACTAATTATTTTATTGGGATTACAAAGAGTTTAGGGTATTAATTGTGATTTTATTCTTTTTAAAAAAAAATTTATATACAACACAGGACGCGACACAGAGCGTTGACATTTATACATGCATCAGTCGTCTTAGATTTATAGTCCAACATATTTGTCCCAATTAGTCCAAAGTCCGACAAAGCTTTAGCTAATTCCACGCCGTCTTTTAGTTGACTAATGATGCGCGGGGAATAAGTCGATTACGGCCCTACAAATGACAGTGTGAGAGAGACGGCCGTATGAGCCGCTGAAATATTAATTAAAAGAAACGTATGCAGATTAGAACATGGTAGTAGAGCAGGGGACCCTAATGCTGTTTTTAATTACTTCTCCTGACCGTTCAAATACTTTGCAATATTGTTCTGTTTTTTACCAATTTGTAAAAGTGCGTATGACAGGTTTTTACTATGTTTTAATCGTGACTTTATTTGGTCTGTTTATACTTGTCGTACATTTAAATGATAGTTTTACACCGATCGAGCAGGTATTTGTGGCGAAAACATTGAAAAATATGTTAAAAATGACAGGAAGTGACATCACACAAGGTTTAATCATTTCAGTCAGAGTTCATACAGAATTTACACAAAAGTAACAACTTTTTTGACTCTCTAAACATGAATTCAGCTAAATAAAGTCGCTCTCATGTATTTTTATTTGTCAAATAAATTAAAATTGTGACATTAAATGAGTTTTGGCCCAGTGGTTGCTGGGTAATTTCCTAGTGTGATGTCATCAATTACAAACAGGAAGTGAAAAAGTGTGCTTTTCTGTAATATTTTTAAAAAATAATTTTCTGTAAAATTCAAAGTATATTTACCTGCATCTTAACTGCATTTGAGTTCAGTGAGTCGCCCGACCTGTAGGGGGCACTTTAGCTTCAAATCATTCAGTATCGTCAACCAAGCACCAAAATGTCATTGAAAGCCAGAGACAAATACACATCTAACCACCTCTACCATCGACTCCAGTCCAGAGCAGGATCTCATTTCCCCTGTAGTCTGCCACCTACGGGCGACTCTGCAGTTGGCGGCCGCTCGACTGTCCACGCGCCCGGCGAGCGGAGCGGCCGGTGAGCGCTCCCACACACGCCGCCACAGGCCGTCGCGAATCATTTAGCGTCGCGGCTCGGTTCAGCGCACCTGTTCCAACACCGCACCTGCCAAAGCGCCTGTCAAAGCACCTGTCAAAGCAGCTCCGCGCGGCCCACCGGCGCCCGTAATAGACCTCTTTAACCCACGCCGCCGCCGCCGTAAAAGGTCAACGCACATCGCCACCGCTGGCAAAAATAGATGAGTGCATGAAGAAGAAGGAATAATTATTTCAAAGCAGAAATGTGTTTTAGTGCAATACATTTATTCCAACCCCGCCAATTATATTTCAACGATAAGATCTGTTTACGTTTGTTGAACCCTGTATTTATAGTTACAGTTAAACCAAAAATCAGATCCTTTCTACAGAAGTTCTTTTTTTTAAACAAATACTTAATTTCTTTTCATATTCAATAAGTGTTTTTTGAATTATATCTAAATTAAATCAATGCATTTCTAATCTGGACAGCTACTCTACTAAATATATTAAAAATGAGTGGGAGGGAGGGAGTGGTCTTGTTTTGACAGACAGCTTTGTACACCCCTGTGGAGGCCTACAAAGTCACATGTTTGGAGAGAGTTGTGTTGGAAGAGTGTGTCATGTTTCTTTATAACATCGTGTCAGAGTGCCCATTACTCACAGGGAAGTACAGACTGTTGGAGAGACTGTGGCAGCCAGGAGGCAGACCACTGTCATGTGTCCTGGGACCGCCCTGTGGCTCAGAAGGTTTGGACTGAAACTAAGGAGTCACGACAGACAGTTTTTGACATTTCCACTCGGTTTTTAGAATGATGTATGTGGGCCTCAAAACTCCTGCCATGGACACAATAAATGGATACCTTTGGAACACACTTTCGCACTTGAAAATAGACACATTTGACACATACTGTGAACTAAATGGGACGTTTACTTTGGGTTATACGTGTCATGATTAATTTTTTTATTTTTTTCAGTTTTTTGGTGGATGTCCACACATTTTTGCTTATGTCTTATTTCTCTCTTTATAAATAAATAAATAAATAATATGTTTTTTATATTGATAACGATTTCTACTCCTGGTCAGCAACACGGTCTGCATCCGAGGGAACGTCCACCAACAGCAGGACGAACAACACAAAACATGCATTTCAATCTAGAAGAGCTGCTCTATCGCCCCAATGTTCAACAACAACAAGAGGAGATGCAGGTTTTAGGAGTCGGTGCTACATTTCTGGGCGAACACCACGTCCGCAGCGACTCGGTTGGGACTGGACTTGTACCGTGTGCTTAAAATATACATAAGTTCCCAAAACGCGTCTCAAACGAAAAGCATCTGTGCATTTCTGTGTCATTTCTGATCATTTTAAAGTCTTGTTGCGAACACGCTCGCCTCCACAGATCTGACCGGGTGCGTACCTATATTCCCCGGTGCCTATGTTCCCCCTTTTCCATGAACGGGGGAACTACGGTACCTCCTGAAATGATAGAATAGGCCACTGGTTCAGGTTCCGCTTTCCCAATACTTGTGCATAAATGTATGGTTTTACAGCATAAAATATAGCAGTATATAACCCTAATCCTAACCCTAATCCAGGTATCGGGGAACATAGGGCTGACCCCGATCCGACCCGTGGACGCGATCTCCACGGAGACAGCCAGGTCAAAGCAGCACCTTGAAACAGGCCCAGATAAACGAACGCCTTTAGCCTTTCCGCCGCCGCTGAAAACGGGTCAACGCGCATCACCGGCTCATCTCTGTTGTTTTTTTTCTCCCCCATTTACATTTGTCACAAACGCTGGGCCCATCTCGCATTTCCACGAAAACGTAATCAATTTTCACAGCTCTTTGTTTCGAAGTCAGCGCTTTCCCCTCCGCGGGTTTCAATCCGGCGTTGACTTTAATGTGCAAACTAAATCCTTACTTGGTGCTTTTGTTCTTGTTATCTTCGGGGCATTCGAGGCGCTCGCCACTTTTTTTTACTTTTTTTTTCCTCCAGTTCTTTGTTTTATTCAAAGTGTTTGGAAACGCTTACCACCCGCCCACGTATCGCCGCACAGGTTTTCTGCATACATTTGTGAAGACTTGCCTCGCCTGGTGAAGACTTGTTCCAGTTCTCGGGTCGTTTGTGGTCAGACGAAACGAAAATGCAGATGATAAACAAGGAAGCGCTAATACGGAGCGGTTGGAGTGTAGCGCTCATCCTCGACGTTTATGGTTTAGAGGCGGAGAACACGGAAAACTGGGGCAGAGCGTCTCCATCAGAGGCGCTTTAGACCTGGTTTAGTCCTACGTTAGACCTGGTTTTGGCTGGGTAAGTCCCGGTCGCCTGCAGCTCTTGTGGGGTCAGTTTTTTTAGACCTCTACCTGGTTTTGTCCTTTTTTGCTTTGTGCTCTGGGAAGATCCTGGTTTAACTGTGCTTTAAGTAAGTCCTGGTTTGGTTCTGGCCATGGAGTCGGCCTAACCTGGTCACCATCGCTCCCTGCTCAGTTTATATCAGAGGCTTTAGAGTTTTAGACCTGGTTTTGTCCTGGTTAAGTGCCGTAGAAAGCGTACGATTCTACTAAAAAGAACACAACGCATGCCTTTTTGTTTTTCACCTTTTAAAATGCCCTTGAGAAGGTTTGCTTTGGCGTCTCATGTTTTGGAACGTAAAAATAATGTTTTGTATTGGAAACCAGGCATTACTTTCAACTTGTAAGGAATTGCACAGTTGTGTTGAAGGTCTGGAGATGATTTAAGGACTTAGAAACAGCACAGGCGTGATTTTGTGAGGCTCAGAGAAGAGAAGCTCGCAAACAGGATTCATTAATCTAGTGTGACTGAAGCTAAATACAACTCTAGATATGTTTTTGATGAGAGAACGATGTTTTAACATCATTCAAATCTCCCAAAAAGTCCATTTTGCGTAATATTTGCCCTGAAATTAAGCATCTGTTTTGCCTCATAGAAAGTCGGACCTGGGCTTGATTCCCAGACTGCGCCGACATATGGAGTTTGCATGTTCTCCTTGTGTCTGGGGGTCTCTTCTTTGTCACCACGCCCCTTCCTCCTTTGTTCCCCACACGTTTAACCCCTCGTGGCATTGAAGGATGCGGATAACAAATGTTTCTATGGCGGCAGTGCAACTTCCCCTTCACCTATGATCGCCAATCCCCTCTCATTTTGTTCCATCTCCACCAGGATGTATCTCTTTGCCTCACTTTAATGTTTCCGCGCTCTCTTGCACTGCCTTCGCCGCCTGATCTGTTTTTTTTATTCCACTCAGAGAGCCAGTAGCCTGGGGGAAATCAAAGTAAGCATTTTCCTCTTTCTAAAGCAGCACGTTTAATAGGTACAACGCCACTCAAGCATTCAGCCTGTCCTTTGGTCTGTGAACACATATCATGGCCCCAGTGCCAATGGGCTCCGCAAGGTATTACATAAATTCAACTTTATTTATCCTGCTCGCTGTACGCTGGCGCAGAACGAAAGGGCATAGGGAAAGTGGGAGTGAGGGCTGCCCACCACAACATCCAACGACGCGACATAAAAGCGCGATCGGTTTCATGTTTTTTAACGAGACTAACTCGATGCCAACAGCTTTTGCGGGGTCGGAGGCAGAGGTCGAGGGTTGTCGGCGGTAAATTAATGTCACCCCGAGGGTCCGGGTGAAGCTAAAGCGAAATGGCAACGTCGTGCGCTGCAGTTTCACGATGAATGGTGTGGCGTGGGAACATCTGTGTTGACACAAATTGTCGCGGGTTTATGTCATTAACTTTACTTTATGTATTCTTAAAAACACAAACTCGTCTCAGGACATTGTTAACTCGATCACAAAGATAAACAGTGTGCAAATGGTCGATGCCGTTGCTTTGTAGAGCACATTTGCGTTGCTTTATTCATCCACTGGTGTTGGGAAGTTGCTTTTGTAGCCAGAGCTGCCCTGGGGCGGACTGACTCAAGAGAGGCTGCCAATCTGACCGTCGCCAATCAGTTGATTGGGTGAAGTTGTGTGAAATGCGTTGCCTCAGGACACAACAACAGTATGCTCAGAGCCATGCTGCCACACGAGACTTTATTCATGTATTTTATTAAATTCGATTCTAAAACATCTCATGAAACGTCCCAAAAATAAATCATTTACATGTTGCTGTTGCTGCAAAAGAGACAGATTCATTGTTTTTTATTGTTATTTTTGATGGCTCTATTTCTTCTGCCGGTGGGCCGCTTGACTGTACTCTTAGGCATGAATATAAGTACTTCTACTTCTGATAGCGCACACCGTTACTGCCCTGAAGAGTTGAACTGTTCTCCAACATTCTACAGCATATTATTCTGTCAGAATGTCATGTGTTACTTCCATTCACCACACACTTTCCAAGGAAGGGTCTCTGGGGTCAACTGTCAGGAGCGGAGAGCAGCTTTGGGGGCCCACCTCCAGATCGCCGGCTCATCTTGGTCAGGACCTGAACAGAAGGATTTTCCATGTGGTGCGAATGTTTTGGGGCCATTCATAAAAAACTCTTGACGGAGGAAACTAGAGGAACAAACAGGCCTGGAACCAAGAACCTCCCTGCTGTAAGGCGTGAGTGCCTAGCCAGCCGCCGCGCCGCGTTTGATTCCTTTCCCTCTTCTCTTCCCCGGCCCGGTGCCGGTAAATCAAGGGTACGACGTGGCTTTGTTTTGCGTTGCTCGTTTCTTCCTCGCCTCTTCCTCGTCTCCATGAATCACCCCGTAAGCTGTTCTCATTAGCGCTTAAGTGAGTACGAGGCGGGCGAGGAGCTAAGCACCGCCGTGATTTAGCGCCGTACCTTTAAGGACAGGTTAAGGCGGCGGTAAAGAATGCAGAGCTTCGCCGCGCTCGCTCTCGCTCTCGCTCTCGCTCGTCCCGGGGCTCGGAGCGGAGGTGGCGGGCGTAATAAAGGAGCCGTTTAAGTGGTTGTGGGGGGCAACCGCCACGTCCGACCTGTTGTCTATGTGCAGAGGACGCTGGGTAGGTTGCTAATGGAAACAATAATATAGGTTTGGACGTGATCATTATCTTGAGTTCTGTCCGATGTTTTAAATGTCACGTAAGCAGAGTATATATAATGTCAGTAATCTGATTCCTTTCTGATTGGCAACACAAAAAAAAGCAAGTTAACGTGGCAAAAAACAAAAAAAAGGAAAGAGAAAATGTTACGAATGGAAAGAGACATTTTAAAATGAAAAAGCAAGTTAGAAAAGTAAAAAAATCCATTGTTTGGTGTTTTTGGAGATCAGATTTCTCACGGGCACGTAAACACACACCCAAAAATCCCATCTGATTATTGGGTTATCTTTTTATTCTGCCTGATTTTTTTATTTTTACTGGACATGTAAACCACTTCCTGGTGCCACTTTCTGTTTCTGAGCCAGTTCAAAACTTCAGTCGATGCGCTTATGTTTCGATAGCTTGAGTTTCTTGATGGGCCATTAAAACGCCTAATGCGACTAAGAATGTGCCCAACATTGAACCTATTTTCCATATTATTGACTCAATTAAAATGGGAAATGCCAAAATGTCGCATAAATTGCTGTTTTGATTGTCTGAGCATTCACTTTCACCCATTACACGTCAAACAGATGCCTAAATGCCCCTTTTAGCATGACATAAATGGCCATGTTGTAGCACAAGTCCGTATGTTATTGCGAATCCATTGACCGACAGGAAAATGGACATTGCTCACGTCGGAAATGTTTTTCTTCTCTGTGGATGATGCATTTAATAGCAGTCATTTGATGGGAACACTTATGCAAACACACGTTATGTAAACAGCAGCGAGAGGTGGTCTCTGGTGGTCACAAGTCAATAAACCGGCATCAACTTCATCTGTACCAGACAAGGTTTCTGAATATGTTTTATTTTTGTAGAAACAGCTCAGTAATAGAAAGAAAACATGTGTAATTCTCAGCATATTGAAGAAATCAAGATTGATCCCTTGATGCACTGGAGGAGCCACCTGCTTGTCTCCATGGATCTGTTATTACTTTTCCTGAATGTTCCGCAGTATGTCATTAAAGTCACCGCGCACAGACTCCCCTGGAACCTACGCCAGGACCCTGTTTGCCAATTGCATTCAACGCAATCCTCCCTGGAAACTCAGGACTATAAGTGCAGGTCTCCTCAGGGCTGTGTACTTTCCCCTCTGCTCTTCTCCCTGTACACCAACTGCTTCACCTTTTATATTTATATTCAGTCAACGTATATATTTATACTAACACCTTATTGTTATTTGATTATATTGTATTATTATTATTATTATTATTATTATTGTTATGTATATTGTTTAAGTTTAGTTCCAGTTTAGTCCCAATTATCTTATGGTTTTAAGTGTGAACAGAGCTACGCAGCTGGTTAATGGCAGGCCGCAGGGCAGGTGTGGCTAGAATAGCTTTTTTTTAACAATTTATGAAGCAATCAACCGCACGGCATCTTCCATGTAATTTTGCTTGCACTGTTTAGTATTTTATCATTGCAATAAATTCCAGTTTCAGCTTTTTAACCACACATAAATGGCCATTAGCAGTATGCAGACAAATTTAGGGTCTTTAAGTGCCTGTTTCTGAAGTCCATTTAGCTTCTACTATTGGCATCATAAATAATAATTTGTTTAAGCACCACACAGAACTAATAAAATGTTATAAAACTGTGATTAACAGTGACTGACGTCTCCAAGCCCCGCGATTAACAAGGATTTTATTTTGTAATGGCTCGACTTCCTTTAATCTAATTTATCACTTGCTTAGGCCTGTGTATACAACGCACTTCAAGACAAAACCCCCACTTTAAGCCTCACTAAAACCAATTTCTTTCTGTTTTCAGCGGGGTTAATAGTGTCCAGACACCGCAGCCATTAAATTAATTAAAAACACCAAAACAGAGTAGTCACATAACAGAGATGGATGGGGCAGCGGCCGGAATATTTACAGGTAACTTAATTACTTTCACCAAATAAAACACATTTGGGTCACAGAGAGGAGAATTCTAAATAGGCAATTAAGCCAGTGGTAAGAGCCTTAATACGCCGAGGCAAAGTACATAAAAAGCAGGGAAGTAGAGAGTGTCAGAGCAAACGACTTTGGCTAACACGATCCATCATGGGACTAAGTGGTAAGATGGTGTCGGAGCTCCAAATCCTAACAGCATTAATCCTAGATAGCAGAGCTCATAGAAGCCAGGAGCAATAATGGCAACAATAACTCATCCATCTGGAAGGCGTCCAAGGCCCCACTGCTTAATTATGCTCCCCTCATGAATATGCCTCCCGCTTTTTAAGAGAGGGAGAGCGGGAGAAAGGAAGGGAGCGCACAAAGGAGGGGATGACGGAGGGGAACAAAGGCTGCAAAGGATGGAAGTTGGTGAAGAAAGACCTGTTTGATCTTTGCACACGTCTGAGTTGTTTCATAAATGAAGCTGTTCACTGGGTACACACGAGGCACGCGGGGAATAGAAACGCCGGCGTCGTGTAGGTACATGACAAGTAAATGGAGCTATAATATTAGCACTGCGCGCGGAGGGAGCGTCGAGGCGCCGGGGAAATGCTGCGGTCGTGTTAAAAGATGTGCTCTGGAACTTTTCCGGTGAAGGGCGTGTCGGCTTTAAACCTTTCTCCATGTCTTGATTAAATGTATTCACGACATTTTGTGTGTCAACAGTTGTGTATTTTAGAAGGTCGTATAAATGGTCTTTTAAAGGTTAATGGTATTGATGAATTTGACGAATGGACTAGTGTATTTTATTTATTTAATTGCTATTGATTAATTCATGTCACAATATAATCGTAAGAACCCCAAAAATATTATCGTGACAATTTTGGAAGCAGATTTTTTTTTTTTTAGTTCAAAAATTGACATAAATGTTAAGAATTATTATTATTATTATTTTTTATTTTTTTGGCTGTTTTTTGTCACATTTAACTTTATTTTTGTTTTTCAGAGGATTCAGTTTTGTAAAGTCGGTCACAACAGACAATGAAAATGAAAGATTTCACGGTTTTGTGTCATGTTTTTTTCTCACAATAATCGCAACACTCACATTTGATACCGTGACGTACCCCGACGTACTGGTGGAGGTCCCAGTGTGGGAACCGCGTGCTTGATTTGCTCCTGGACTTAAGGATTTAGCTTCATTCACGCACGAATCCTGTCCGGTAAGTCCTTGGTATTGCCTCTGAGCCTCACAAAAACACTCGGCTCCAACTGTCCCAGATTTGTGGCGTCAACAGTGGGGATCCGGCGGTCTCATGTGCTGTTTTTAAGTCCATAAATCATCACCAGACTCGTTGTCTCTTGAGCATTTCGGCCTCGAATTGCGTTCGTTACGACTGCGTGTTTGCATGTCGCATCGAGCTAGCTTTTGTTTATTTGGCCATCGTAATTCCCTCTGCTGCCAGTAGATGCGTCTAGAGTGTTAACACTATTCCCGATAATGGGATTCCTGACTGGTAGAAAGTCACGTGTGGTTTTCAGTGTTATTTCAGGCCAAAACAGAAGACCCTCAAAAGCATTGTTTACAGGCCAACATACAAATAATGCAAAATGTGTGTCCTTTAACTCCAAAAACACTAATGCCAAACTACCCCCCCCCCTTATCTGTGATGTGCAGTTGATGGCGGTGCCCGGGGCCTGGGGGGTGGGGTGGGGGGGGTGGGCGTGCGGGAGCCAGCTGGTGAACACAGAGGGAGCCCTGGCATCTGCAAACATGACACCCACTCATTCATCCGACAGCCACCTTGACCCCCGCGCCCCGTCCCAAAACCGGTAATCGTCATTTCTGAAGTGAGAAATCTGGATCTTCTCTCCGCGACGCGAGCGTGTCGGAGCGGCGCGGGGGCAAGGGCAGAGGACGCCGTTTGCCCTCTTTTTGTCTCCGCTCGCAATTAATGAGCGAGAGATGCAGTCTGAGTTTCATATTTTCCTTTTACAACGGGCTTTTATATGGACCAATATCAGGATCATTGTTCCGTCGTCCTGGGGTCTCCCAAGGGCCCAGGTGCCTTTCTTTCAACCTCCTTCGTCGTCTAAACGGCGTAATTAACTTAGCTCATTAAATGGTGCATAAAAACTGCCGAAGGTTGTTTGAATGTAGTTTTGACACAACTCTTGAGATCGTCCTCACGTGCCACATTTGAGTTTGACGCCGGTCGAGCGGGTGTAGAAGACGACAGGAAGGGGCAGAAATGAGGCGGGGGGAGATCATCAGACGTGTGTAATAATAATAATAATAATACATTTTATTTAAAAGCGCCTTTCAGAACACCCAAGGACACTGTACAAGAGAATAAAACAACAGAATAAAAAATATGTGTGTGTATATGTGTGTGTGTGTGTGTGTGTGTATCTGTATCTGTTTAAATATATATGCAATGACAGTGGGTAGTGGTATATAATGATGCAAACACACACACATCCACGCACACACACACGTGCAGACGCACACACATACATGCAAACACATACATGCAAACACACACACGTACATCCACGCACACACACATACATGCAAACACACACATACATGCACACACACACACGTACAGACACGCGCGCACACACACATACATGCAAACACACACACACACATGCAAACACACACACACACATGCAAACACACACACACATGCAAACACACACATACATGCAAACACACACACGTACAGACACACGCGCACACATACATACATGCAAACACACACACACACATGCAAACACACAGACACACGCGCGCATACACACATACATGCAAACACACAGACACACGCACACACACAACATACATGCAAACACACACACATACATGCAAACACATACATGCAACACACAGAACACGTGCACAACACATACATGCAAACACACACATACATGCACAACACACACGCGCACACACATACATGCAAACACACACGCAGACACACACACACATACATGCAAAACACACACACACACACACATACATATAAAACACATACATGCAAACACACACACACACGCGCGCACACACACACATACATGCAAACACACAGACACACGCGCGCACACACACACACACATACATGCAAACACACACACATACATGTAAACACATACATGCAAACACACAGATACACGCGCGCACACACACACACACATACATGCAAACACACAGACACACACATACATGCAAACACACGCGCACACACACACACATACATGCAAACACATGATGTGCTTGCATGTATGTGTGTGCGCCCCCATGGTCTTTCCCATCTCCGGATCTCTACCTTTTTGACAAATCGCAAATCTGGGAAATTTGAAACTGAGTCTTTTTGAGAGAGGAAGCGGTGCGTGGCAGACGCTAAATACAACTCAGTGTGTGTTTTGAAGCAGGAAACAGTTATAACGTGCTTAAATGTCTCGTAATGTGTCATGCACAAATGAAAGGACGCGCGGAAAATGAAAAGGATCGGAACATTTCGCTTTGGGAATATTGGCGTTGATGGAACGAATGCTGATTAGATGGCTGAGCACAACTCTTCACCAATGTGTAAAGAGAGTTTCAATGTATTCAAACACTATCTTTTCCGTGGCTGCCCCTGTCCAGAACCTGCATAAATCCACTGCACTGCCAAGCCATTATCATCTGCAGACTTGGGCCCAATCTGCAAAAGTTTTCCTGGAGAGTAGATCGAGTGTAACCTAATTCTTTTTTTTTTTTTTTTAGATGGCTATCCCCTTCCTCTCACTCCCCTGACGTATTCACAAAAGGTTTTCTCCTCCAAATGTTTGATCCCAGCAGGCCACATCCACAAATTTGTCTCGGAGCAGAACTAAATTAGGAGCCGCACTATTCCTCGACATTTGAAAAGAGCACATTGTGAAAATACCGAGAGGAAGAGAGCGGAAGAGTGGAGGGAAGGTGGAGGGAAATGGACACCAAAAAAGAAAAAAAAATACTGCAAAGTTTCCGTCGCACACAAAAGACGCACGTATTTTTGGACCGTTAATGATGTCGAACCGTTGAACTAATCCAAGAAGAACGCTCTCGACAAATGAATGTAAATGTCTTTTTAATCGCTTTATTGTCGATCAGCCAGAACATTATGACCACCTGCCGGATGCTTTCCGGGCTCTTCTGTTCCATTTCCATACATTCCCCACAGTCTAATGAAGAAAATAAAGTAATAAAGGAAGAAAATAAAATAAATGATGTCATATTTTGTTCCCCAATTGTCCTGGCGAGCCAAGTCTCTCTTTAATCCCGTTCTATTCAAAGAAGTCTGGAGTTTTCTAACAATTTTAATTATCCTACAACAGCACGAGCAAAGCCATGTGGCCGATGCTTGACACGCCTGAGCCTCTTAGCACCAGCAGGAGGCCGGTCCATGTTTAGTCCTGACTCTGGCACCAAGCAGGAGCCGGGTCCATGTTTAGTCCTGACTCTGGCACCGCAGGAGGCCGGTCCTGTTTAGTCCTGACTCTGGCACCAGCAGGGCCGGTCCAGTTTAGTCCTGACTCTGGCACCAGCAGGAGGCCGGTCCATTTAGTCCTGACTCTGGCACCAGCGGAGCGTCCATGTTAGTCCTGACTCTGGGCACCAGCAGGAGCCGGTCCATGTTTAGTCCTGACTCTGGCACCAGCAGGAGGCCGGTCCATGTTTAGTCCGACTCTGGGCCACCAGCAGGAGGCCGGTCCATGTTTAGTCCTGACGCTGGCACCAGCAGGAGGCGGTCCATGTTTAGTCCTGACTCTGGCACCAGCAGAGAGGCCGTCCAACTTGTAGTCTCCTGACTTCTCATGTTTAGTCCTGACTCTGGGCACCAGCAGGAGGCCGGTCCATGTTTAGTCCTGACTCTGGGCACCAGCAGGAGGCCGGTCCATGTTTAGTCCTGACGCTGGCACCAGCAGGAGGCCGGTCCATGTTTAGTCCTGACTCTGGCACCAGCAGGAGGCCGGAAGCACTGAACACTATAACTATCAGGTAAAACGTACACAACTTGAATGAAAAAAAGTAAATTCAAATGTTGTTGTGTAACTCAGGACTGGTCTGAATCAAACCCCATAAGACTAAACCAGGTCTAAATCAAACCCCATAAGACTAAACCAGGTCTAAATCAAACCCCATAAGACTAAACCAGGTCTACATCAAACCCCATAAGACTAAACCAGGTCTAAATCAGGTCTAAATCAAACCCCATAAGACTAAACCAGGTCTGAATCAAACCCCATGAGACTAAACCAGGTCTACAGCTCCTTTGACACTCAACATTGACGACTGAACACACAAAAAGAGCCGTGGCTTCGGCGCGACCCTCGACTGTTCGGGCCGTGACCATGTGACGGCAGACGTTGTAATATTCTTGTTCGTACCATTATATTCTACTCTTTTGTCTCCTCTCACTTCCGCTCGCTCGCAGTCATCTGAGCCCGTGTTACTTCCACACTTTGTGCTTTCTTTTAAATGAACGACGATGACGGCTGAACAAAAGTATAACTAACCTTTGCAAAGGTCGCGGAATAATGAAAAGGTGTCTTAATGGGAGTGTCTATAAGCGGCACGGAGGTTGTTAACGCTCAAAACTATATGATGTCGCCGCCGTTGGAGGTTATTCCGAATGCGGACGTGGCCGTTACCTGGAGCTAATTGGGCTGCGGTTGATTTCTTTCAAAACAATTCTGCAGTTTCGCTTCCGAGACAAAGTTGCGAGGATTTAGTCCCATTTGGTAACGAAATAATAACGGCTTTGTTTTAAATTTCAAAAGGCCGTTGCTTTGGAAAGGTGTTCTTGGTGCATAATAGTTCCACAAATAAGAAAAACATCTATTCAAGGTTTTATAATCAGGAGATCTACAGTAAAAGTTTGGAGTTTGGAGGAATTAATTTAAGTTAGATATTCCCCTGTTTATGAAATTCATTTTGAAAACAATTTTGATTTGTAATAATACTCAAACCTGTTATTATGAATTTGGCTCTTTGGTTTAGCTGCCGCACGAGTCGTTATTGTAGCTTTATACGTACGTTAAAAAGCTGTACCTGGCTTTTTACCGTTTTAAACATGTGTGAAAACAGAACCAGTCCATTTTAAACTATTTTCCACATGTATTGCTCACTTACCTAATGCCTTCCGGTCATTGTTATTATTCACAGATGAGTTTATAAGCGTCCGAGTGGATTTTACCGCTCACGAGCAAAAACTAGCATGCTAACGGCGCACGTCTTGCTTCGCGGAGAAAGAGAATGCGCTCTAATTGGATGCAGCCAGCACACAGTGTACTGATTCTGACCCGCAACGCTGCTTTTACAATACTTGTGTACGACTGAGGCAAGAACACACTTTATTACATCAAGAAATATTAATAAGTAACGTTTAGAACAAAAGATAAAAAACTAAACAAAAAGGGGATTAAAAAGGGAACACCCTCTGGTTTCTGGGTACCAGCTTAAAGTGACTGTGACAGGTTTTTACAATGTTCTAATTTTGATTTTATTTGGTGTATTTATACCTCTTGTACATATAAATTGTAGTTTTACACCGTATTTGTGGAGAAAACGTCATAGTAAATGACAGGAAGTGACATCACACACAGAGACACTCATTCCAGTCAAAGTTTATGAAGAATTTACTCTACTGTTTTGACTCTCGAAACATGAATTCAACAAAATAAAGTCACTCATATATTTTTATTTGTCAAATAATAATAAAAAAGTGACATTAGATGAGTTTTGGCCCAGTGGTTGCTGGGTAATTTCCTTGTGTGATGTCATCAATTACAAACAGGAAGTGAAATTATAAACCTAAAAAATGTGCTCTTCTCTCATACATTTTTAATAATTTTTAGCAAAATTCAAAATATATTTATCTTGACTGCATTTTAGTTCAATGAGTCGTTCGACCTGTAGGGGGCACTTTAACTCTCTACAGTGCTGTCAGTATCTTAGAAAATGCGTTATCATCGGAACATATGTTAGATATCGTCGAGCACATTGGACTTTCACCTCTTCGGCAAGTGTTTACCTTGCTATGCTAATTATTCCGTTGATTAATTAGCGGTGTCCTCAGAAATCCTCGTCAATGTTCGTGCCGAAAATCACTTGCAGGTGTTTTTGTGCGGCGGCTAGGCTAACGCGCTCGGCTCTATCGACGGCTGTCTAATGATTAGTGGCTGTTGGCGCCGCGCGTCGCTTCCCCGCCGCGCGAGAGGAGACATTTTCACAGCGGACGAGCTTTTGGATTCTCCGAGAGCGACGCGGGGGTGGCGGGGGGTGGCGGGGGGTGGGGGGGGGGGGCGGGGGGGGGGGGGGCGATTGGGTTGGTTCGACCGCCTGCCGAACCAACCCAAGCGCTCGGCTAAGTCCGTGTCATTACGATGAATAATTTACGCTGGCATTTTCAAGCACCGTGAACTGCAACAAAGTCAACTTTTTTTGTGTCTGCCCTTTAGTCATCTCGAGGTGTTTACAGGCAGAATACAAAGGGCGGGCGGATGTCATCGTTGTAGGTTTATGTGTCATTTCTTGCGCGGTGGTTGACTTTTGGGTCTCTCTTTGCGGTTCAAGGAAGATATTTCATGCTCTGGATTATTTGACACTTCAGTCCTGGTTTAGTTCTCATTCAGACCTAGTTGACCTTCTGTTGGAATCTCAAAAGTCGCCCCCACATTTCCATAACAGATCAGATGAACAACCTTTAGTGCTTTTGTGAGTATCATTTGTTTCTCTTATTGGTAAATCCTCCCGTCGATCACTTCTATCAAAACTCGCAGACAAAAGGCCCGGTCCCAGACTCTATAAGTATAAAAAATAAATGTATTTACAGGCATGTTTAGATCTGGTTTAGTATTGATTTAGAAAGCTTTAGTTGTGTTGTTGTTGTTGTTCTCACCAAAACTCTATTTGTAGTGGACGTTTTTTGTTTTTTTAATGGCTTTAAACAATGGCGGATGTTGGTGTAGACACGGTATAGTCCACTTGTAGTCCAGCAGACCTGGTTTAGTTCCAGTTTAGACCAGGATTAGTCATTTTGTAACAAATGTTCTATATATTAAAAGGGCCTTGACCAGACTTTTACTTCTTACTGTACATTTTGAAAGCAGATTTTTGTGACTAAATGAGAATTACCTTTACATTTTAAAAGACTTTGTCGGATGAAAACGATCAGAAGTAAATTACTAGCGACAGACAATTTAATCCAGGCAGAGATATTGTTGGATGAGAACCACGAAAAAACAAACAAACTGTATGTTCAACATCAGGGAACTAAAGGAACTGAGTTTGTTTGGCTCACAGTTCCTTCTGAGAAAAGCCATGTTAACACAAATGGACTTAAAGGTGCATTACGTCACTTTTCTAGAGGGTAGGCCCAAAGTGACGTCACACAAGGATTCTTTCTCTTGTGTCACGCCCCCAAAGACCCCATTTGTCCAGAAATGTGTGACTGCGGTCAGGAGGGACCAGTGGACTTACAGAGATCACTCCAGACTGAGCCGTTTGTTTCAGGTCGTTTGCAGCTAATGCTAATGCTAGTGGCTATGCTAATGAACGTTAGCCTACTCGCAGACAGTTTTAAGGAGCCTCATTTCCAACCGCCCGGGGGGTTATATTTCAGGATCAAACGCAAAGGCCGTGCGCTTGAAAGCTACGAGGGCGTGTCCGGTGCAGAGGGCGTGTCCGGTGCAGAGGGCGTGTCCGGTGCAGAGGGCGTGTCCGGTGCAGAGGGCGTGTGGCCGAGGCCGCTGCAGAGAAGGATCGGAGCCCAGAACTTCTGTCTTCTGCAACAATCAACCCTTTTCAATGTCAATTTTATGCATTGTTTTTCATGACTTTCTCACAGCGTAGAGGCAACCGCTTGTGTCGTCTTCACCGTGGCAACCACAAATAATGTAACCATGTAACTGAAACCCATGGATAAAGCCTTAACGACATAACTAGCTATGGATTTTAATTTGTTCTTGTAATTATGCGCTCAGTCCACGCGCGGATACCATCAGAGCCCTTTAAGTCCGCGGTTGACACAAACACACAAACGCACCACAGTGTGTTGTACGACGGCGACATTTCGGAGTGCCGTTCTGAGCACTCGCTTCGGCTCATCACACCCTCAAAGGTCATTGAGAACACATCAAATATTTGGCAATTAAGAGTTTAAAGCTAACGACCGCCATCGCTCACGAGAGAGTTAGCGACGCGAGCTGCGATGGTGAAAGAGGCGGCAAGAGACGAGACCGGCGCTCAACCTAGTTTAGTGCAGAGAGACTACGTTTCCCACGCTATTTCGGGAAGGCTTTTCAAAGAATTGATTGACTGAATTAAATGTTAAAGACAACAGGAAGTAACTGGTGCGACAAAAGGACGAATTCAAACCATTTATTCTAAAAGGTTTGTTCGTTTTTTTTCATACCGGGCGGCTTTGAGGGCCAGCGCCGTAATCCTTTAGTCGTTTTGTCGATTAATCGGTCGATGGAGTGCGTTCGCTGAGGATTTTGGGAGTGATTCATGCGTGTAATCTGACTTGTGTATCGTTGGCAACCCAAAAAAAAATACACTGTTTACTAGTAGTTTTGTGCAAAGTTGTAGTCTTTTGAGTGCAGATTGGGTGCGATACGTCGAGATACTTCAGCGTTTTGGCAGCCTTTGACCCCGTTTTGCCTCGGCCTTTTTTAGTCGACGCGAGAATTTCTTCAGTCGACCACCGCGCGCTGGCGATCGCTCAGTTGCGGTGGTCTTCGCAGCCGCTACGCGATGTCGCTGTCCAAAAGAAGTAGAACACGTTGAACAGAATGTGAGAGGGAAAACTATAAAGAGCTATAAAACACAAACGGGAACAAGAGCGACTCAAATCGGCCGCTTCTGATCGCTGTAAAAGAGGAGGACCACAGTGTGGACTGGGGCGGAGCTAGCTAACACCAGCGGGACCACGACCATCACTGCCGCATTAAGTTGGCAACGGAAATACAGAAACGTGCCCATGCGACGATAAACCGAGACGAGGGGGCTTTTCTTTTTATTTATTTTTTTGTGATACTGTGGTGAAGAAGTCGGACTGCAGATGGCGCTGTCGTCCTGCTTCTACCGGTAAGAAGGCAACGCCAAACCCTGTGTGAATGCGAAGAAGCGTGAGCAGGTAAGAAAACCCAACAAACTGGTTTAGAATAAATGATTAGAAGAACAAATGGACCTCGTTGGACTAAAAACACACAGCAGAAATCATTGTGTCGCGATTGTACTCACCCAGGACTGAACCGGAACTGAACCTGGGCTTGAACGTGGGAAGAACCTGACTCTACAACTTAAAGGAACCACACCAAAGATCCTGTCCGGTCGTAAAGGTGTCCCATTTTCAAGAGTCTGGCCCAGTCGACACTCTTTAATCGCGCCTCGAAGAATCAAATCATCTTTTTAACTTTAACTCCTCGTCGTTTGAACGTTTCTTCGGATTATTGCCGATAAAAGCTCCTCGGAATCCAACGTGACATCTGGAAATGGAACTATTCACAACTATTAAATGTGGGGTACAATGCTTAGGGGGCCGTACCATCTTGAGAAGGCCCGGGCGTGTCTGAGGTGTGGACCCTAACGTGGCACCGGTGGCTCTAGTGCATACTCCGGCAGTTTCCTTGGACAAGACCTTGCCTGTGTATGAATTTGGTGTTCGAGTGCGTGACCGGTGGTGGCCAGAAGGTCCGTCGGTGAAGATTGGCTGCCACGTCACTGTCAGAGCCTTGGGGCGGCTGTGGCAAGAGAATGAACCATGCACTACTTTGAGATCGGTGCCAAGCTTGTGGTTGCACTTGTGTGTTTAGAACCGCACTGTGTCGCCGTTCTGCTGTTCGTCTCCAAAGTATGGCATGGAAGTTATCCATCTCCCAGGTCAGATCTGTGGAGAAACGCCCCTGCTCACAGTATGTTTTCCACATTCAGAGATGGGTGGGTGAATTGACTTGCCTGAGGAGAAGTGAAGGTTTTTTTTCTTTCTTCACACTTTCGGTTGAAGGCTTTTTAAAGTACAATTTTTGTCTCAGCGAGAGTCTGTGTAAGCTTTGAAGGACAGGTGTATTCAAACAAATGAAACTAATAAAAAAAAGTAATTGTGTTTCTGGAACCCGCTGAATGATCAGCCTTCAAAAGTTGGTATAAAACACTTTTTTTTTTTTAAACTGCAGAACCTTTTCTTGGTTTTCTTGTGTTTTAATGTTAAATAAGGCATTATAAGTATTTTTTACTTCAACTGGTCAGCCTAAACCCTTTTGGTCATGTCTCTGGGGAGGTTGTTGTCTTAAGCTGTAATAATATTGATCAAACCACTACTACTACTACTACTACTACTACTACTACTACTACTACTACTACTGAAATAATTTATGATAAAGTAACTGGTGGGACTAATCCAGTTCAGCTCGTAAAAAACACACACAATTGCAATCATTGTGTAAACATTGCACCACTCAGGACCAAACCAGAACTGCGCCTGGACCTGGACGGCTCTTCAAGTGTTCCCCAACCCAAGAACTAACCAGGCCCGACCCCGCTCAGCCCCCCCCCCGAAACACCCGCGCGCTCAACGGTTCCCCAAGGCGGTACGGAACACCATACAAAATATGAATCTACAAATGCCAATAGGAAAGTAAAAATATGGATGATTTTCAGTTTTTCCTCCCGCTCCATTTCCATCTGAATTGGCAACCATCTTGACTTGCCGACAATCCCAAACACTTCACTTGCATTTCCCCCCCGCTTGCCCCTCATTGTACTTTCTCATTTACCCTTTTGTAGCTCGCGAGAATTCCCCGCTAAATGTCTGCGACACTCTAAAGCTAATATCTTCAATGCGTCCGCTTTGTCACGCCGTTCGCCAAAAATATGTATTGGCTCGACGCTCACCTCCGCGCGGCGGCGGCATTGAAGCGGCACAATACCGCGCGCGCCCCCCCAATACTCGGAAAAAAGCCCATCGGATACAATAAAGAAGAAGACGGCTGGAAAATGTAATCGCCAAGTCGAGATTGGTTCCAAAGAAATCCGTGATCTGTTTTTTGTCCTCAACTGCATTACATTTTGTCAGGTCGGACAAAGTTGTCAATCAAGCTGGCAAAACCTATTTTACCTCGTCAATGGAAGAGGGTAGAGGGGGTCCGCGCCTTCAATGGAGCCGCAGAGATTAGAGGAAGCCAGGCGGAGGAGGTAATTTTGCGGGGCGATGTATTGACACTGAAACTCCATCATCGTTCACATTGTATCTCAGATTTGAACCCCGGAGATGGACCGAGCGGAGCGGGGGCGGGGGCGGCGGGGGCGGCGGCGGCGGCGGCGTGCGGGGCCGACTTTTCGCCCATTCAACAGGAGGAAAGTTTCATTGTGCTCCGTAACGAGAGAAGAGAGCTGGTCATTCGGACGGGAATCGAGTCTCTGAAAAAGGAAAATGTACTTCATCAAGTTGGATCATTTGTGTGGTTCATGAAATATTCCTGCGTACTTTTGTGGCACAAGCGCGACACTTGCAGCGTCTTGGGTTTGATTATTTTCTCTGTGGATTTAGCACGATTTCACCAATTTGCCGTGCGAGGAACGACCCCGACACGGATGGTATCGTCCGGCAAGCGCTTGTTTCGGGTCTGCAGGTTGTTGCACTTCACAAACTTCAGGACATTAAATACATGAATACACATAAATGGAAGTTTCATCAGCGATTTAAAATACATTATTATTTCAGAATGTCGATTGTTTATTTTCTGGAATGAGCCACAAAATCATATTTATCTCTCAAAATACCTTGACAAAGCATGAATTCTCACCATAAGATGCAGTGCCTTTCCACAGATCTGACCTGTAATTTAGCCTGTCTTTTTGTCTCTATGGAGATGGGTCTGCTTAATGCCACACTGTGAAATATTTTAAGCAAAGCAAAAACATCTCCATGGGGAAAAAAGCAGGTGGTGGACGGGGATGTCAAAGTTATTAGGTTCATTGACAAATTGATTTTTGGGCTGAAAAGTGAACAAAAAAATAATAATCGTGACAATTTTAGAAGCAAATTTAAAACCAAATGTGTTCACGATTCAGCCTAAAAATAGACCGTTAAATCGTGATGTTTTTCCTCGCAATAATCGCACCGCAAACATTCGATATCGCCTCGAGTGATGGACCCTCCACAGAAACGTTCCTCCAAATCTTGAATAAACCAGCTCAAGACTTGGAGCAGTTTCTACACTGAGCAGGAGGAATCCCACTCTTAAGACGCACCTAAAGGCCTCTGCAGGATGTGGACTGCAAGGGTCTATGGCAGGCATGTCCAAACTACGGCCCAGGAGCCAAATGCGGCCCTCAGACCAATTTTTGTAGGCCCTCCTTCCTGCTAAGTTGGTCCAAACTACAAAAAGTAGTACTTTTTCACTGTAAAATTGGTAATATTAATGTTCCAGTCTCATTAAAGGTGTGGAGGCCCATCGAAACTATGTCGAATGCAAGATTTTGAATGATTCACTTCACTTCGGGTTGTCTGTGGCCCTCGGTGAAAAAAGTTTGGACCCCCCCTGGTCCATGGACTACTGGAGGCTGCAAGACGTCCGTGTGGAGGGCCGGATGAACACATTTGTGCATCGTGTCTTGTCTTATATGATTGTTCTGTGAAACCAATGGAAGTGAACATTCAAGGCCCAAACCTGGTCTAATATATGACAGAACTACTGAAAATTCCATTTGGGTCAGACTCTTCACTCTCTAAACAGTCTGAATTCCACTTCGGGCAATGTCAACTGCTGCTCTGTCCTTGGGCAGCACACTTTCTTCACCTGTACCACGTATAGCCAATATCTCAACCACTAAAAACCAACGTGAAGATCTTGAGAAGACCCTCGGAACTACTACCGGGATCTTAATCAACTCAACGACGGCGACCCAAACTTGAATTTCTTTGACTGCATCGCGACGTTTGCGAACTCTCTAACCTCTCCTATTCTGGGGAACATCTGAACATCTGAACATCTGAACATCTGAACATCTCGGGGAGTGTCTCTTCAATGCCTTTTCCCCTCTTCGCGTTCTCCGTTATTCTTTCTGTAGTGCGCGGGAATAAAACATCAATCGCACCCCTTCCAAAGTGGCCATTACACCAGGTGGATTACCAGGGGAGCTCCGCGCGCCGGGGTCCGTCCGATCTCGAGCGCGCTGCCGTCCACGAGGGGTTAAAAGCAATAAGCGCGGCGCGTTAAGTATTCCTCATTCCTCGCATGCATATTCTATCAAAAACGTCAAGCGATCGCAGGCTTTTTAAGTGCGAGGAACTGCTGGCTGGGCATGTCGGCGCTTCTAATCTAATATTCTGCCAATAGGTGAACAAAAGTATCAATCCGGTTCCATACCGCGAGTTCTTTGTGCCGCAATTAATGATCGCGTCAGCGTTTTTTATTTTAGTTTGGTTCAAAGGCTGCGCTCGTGATCAGATAAGCCCCGGCGTATCCGCCCGCATCGCTGTTCCCCCTGAAGGAGATGGATCTGTGCGTGGAGGAAGAGGGGGGGGGAGAGGGGAGAGGGGGGGAAAGGGAGGGAGAGAGACAAGTGTGGGGGGAGAAGGGATGAGGGAAATGTACAGGAAGAAGAGAAAAGAGAGAGAAGGAGGGAAAGGAGGAGAGAGGAAGGAAAGAGGGAGAGAGCAAGTGTGGGGGAGAAGGGAGGGAGAGAGACAAGTGTGGGGGGAGAAGGGAGGGAGAGAGACAAGTGTGGGGGGAGAAGGGAGGGAGAGAGACAAGTGTGGGGGGAGAGGGAGGGAGAGAGACAAGTGTGGGGGATAAAGGGATGAGGGGAATGTACAGGAAGAAGAGAGAGAGAGATCACTGCATTGAGGGAGAAGAGGAAAGAGGGAGAGAGAGGGAGGGCAGGAAAGGAAAGAGGAAGAGAGACAAGTGCAGATGATAGAGAGTGGGAGGGAGAAGAGAGAGAGTACTGCATCGGGGGAGGAAGACAGAGGGGGGGAGACGGAGGGGGGGAAAGTGAGATGGAGGGAGGAAAAAGAGGGGAGAGAGGGTTAAGCAGGAGAGAGAGAGATGTGGTGTAGGGAAATGAGAGAGAAGGAAGAGGGCATGAGGGGGAGGAGCGAGGAAGGAGGGCAGTAAAGAGGAAGTTAGGAGCGATGAGGGGGAGACGGAGGGAGGAAGGAGGGGCAGTAAAAGAGGAAAGATAGGAGCGATGAGGGGGAGACGGAGGGAGGAAGGAGGGGCAGTAAAAGAGGAAGATAGGAGCGATGAGGGGGAGACGGAGGGAGGAAGGAGGGGCAGTAAAAGAGGAAGATAGGAGCGATGAGGAGGAGACGGAGGGAGAGCGGGATTCTCAGATTGTGATTAAAGACATAAAAGAATATTCCGTTACAGGGGGGACGGCGGGGGACAGGGATTCACTGACTTCGGGGGAACAGGGGGAGACGGGGGGGGGTCAGCGTGAAGTCGTTTAATGAAAGCGAGACATGATCAGAGTTTTGTGACGAGGAAACGGAGAGCGAGGAGCGTTTGAAAAGGAGATAATGGTCGAAGAAGCACTTGAACGCGTCTCGGACCCTCAGAAGTTCGCCTTCGTTTTAACATACGGTTTTGCCAAGAAAGTGAACTCCTGAGAGTCATTACGCTTTCAAAGGCAGTCTTTTTAAACGGGATTATTCAGTGTTGAGGGATGTACTTATATATAATGCCTTCTGTGTATTTTTTTAATTGTTTTATTTTAATGCTTTCCTTTAATTTTAATTGTTTTATTTTATTTTATAATAAAAAAAATTATTAGATTTATTTTATTAAATATTTTTCAATTTAATAAACCAACCAGAGAGCAATAATAATAATAATAATAATAATAATAATGACAAACTATAATAATCCCACAATAAAATAAAAGTCCCATCTTGCCCAAAGTTTAATACATTTGTCTATAATAATTATATATATATATATATTTTTTAAAAGTGTTCTATTTCTATTTATCTATTTGCCTGTAATCATTATTTCAAAAGTTATATAAACTCATGTCACTGTTGGACGCAATGAAACAGACAAACAACACATTTTTAGACCATAAATGTATTTTTTGGGAAATTCAAATTTGGCCTTTTGGTGAATTATTTTTATTTTTATTTTTTTCAGTTTTCTCAGTGACTCAAATATTCCAGATTTAAAGGCTGAAGGATCTTTTGGTGCCAAACAACTCCACATTTGACACGTTGTTAGTGTCCCGCCCCCTTTGAACTGCGAGGGTTCAAAGCGTGCTCAGAACATGGGTTAAAAAATCATGCGAAAAGGTGTTGCATAATGAGTTGATGGTCGTTTAGCCCTGTAACGCAGCCTCATTATGCCTTACAAACACAGCAATTAATTCATGTTTAAAAATATAAATTTAGCTGGAACATTATATGAAGATGTGTCATATCGTTTTAAAGTTTTTTCGATTTTCTAATGTTGACTTTGTTTGGTGTATTTATACTTGTTGTACATACAAATAATAGTTTCACACCGATCGAGCAGGTATTTGTGGAGAAAACGTTGACAAAGCTGTACAGGAAGTGACATCACACCAGGAACACTCGCTCCAGTCCAAGTTTATGCAGAATTTACACAAAATAAACTACTTTTTTGACTTTCTAAACACAAATTCAACAAAATAAAGTCGCTCTCATATAATTTTATTCGTCAAATAAAAAAAATGGTGACATTAGATGAGTTTTGGGTAATTTCCTTGTGTGACGCCATCAATTACAAACAGGAAGTGGAATTATAAACTTAAAAAATATGCTAATCTGTCATAACATTTCTATAATTTTTATCTTGAATATATTTATCTTAACTGCATTTTAGTTCAACGAGTCGTCCGACCTGTAGGGGGCGCTTTAAGCTGTTACTCTGTGACGTTGCAGTCCGTGGCTCCATTAAGAACATCAGTCGTGTATTTACTCTTTCATGCGCGCCGTTCTCCCTCTTCCCCTGCTCCGTGAAAGCCTTATTTTCGTATGATGCCGCTCCGAGTGAATTAAAGACCTCCCGTGTTTACCTGGCGGCGGATGTTCGTGTTGACCTTGGCTGTTTGCCATTAAAGCGCCTCTCGACAGGTATCCAACGCGCCGCGGGGACACGATGCCAAAGATAATGGATCAAGTGAGGCTCTTATCCCTGATCCTGCTCTGATAACTCTGTTTGTTTAGACCGGGGAAAGGCACTGACCCGCGGGGGGAACCACCGGGGGGCGCTGTGCAAGGGTAAACTCGGGCGAGAGGTCACACCGAGCTACCTGCTGGCGGGTTTATGACGAGGGGGGAAAAAGTTGTCGGATTGCTGCAGCAGTGGAGTTAAGGAAAGTGTGGCTGTTTTAAACTGTGAAAGACGTTGCCCTTTTTAATTCTGAGACTGATGGGTTCAATTCCCGCGCTGGCGTCGTGTCCTTGGGCAAGACATCCCTTTTGGTTCAGTGTGAGCAGTTTGGCAGACTAAACATCGACTTATAGTCAAAAGAACCAAAGAATAACATTAAAAACGTTGACGTACCGTTATTATTCTTTACGGATGTACTTTTTTTGTGTGTTTCGATTGCTCAGTTCGATTTCCCCGACAGCCTTTAAAGTGACGTACGACAGCTTTTTAACATTGTCCAATTTTGACTTTATTTGGTGTATTTATACCTGTTGTACAAATGAATAAAAGTTTTACACCAATCAAGTTGGTATTTGTGGAGAAAAGTTTAAAAAAATCCGTAGGAAAATTGCAGGAAGTGACATCACACCAGGGACACTCATTTATGCATAATTTACACACAGAATTATTATTTATTTTTTTACATTCTAAACTTCAATTCTACAATTTAAAGTCGCTCTCATATATTTTAATCTGTCAAATAAAAATAATGTGTCATCAGATGAGTTTTGGCCCAGTGTTTGAACTTCCTTCTGTGATGTCATCAATTACAAACAGGAAGTAAAATGTTAAACCTAAAAAAAAAAAAGTGCTCTTCTGTGATAACATTTGTACAATTTTTAGCCAAATTAAAAGTTAGATTGATCTTAACTGCAATTTAAGTTCGATGAGTCGTCCGACCTGTAGGGGGCGCTTTAACAGACGCCCTTCACGTGCTGGCGAAAGTCCGGTAAATCTGGCTAAAATAAGCTTCTCTTATAGTAGCACGGTGCATAGAGTTGTAACTGACACCGTTTGTACTTGCTGTAATTCCCCAGCAACGTTAGCGCAGTCAAAAAAAACAGAAATGTTATATATTCTGGTTAGTTACTGCATAGTTTGTAATGCTTTATGTTATTATGTTTCATGTAACTTGCCACTGATTTGGAAATACCGCCAACCGCTGCTCACAGTAACTTACAGTGCAGTATAACGTCTTTCAGTGCACTCTGCAGTGTAACGTCTGCAGTGTACGTCTTGCTAGTGTACGTCTGCAGTGTACGTCTGCAGTGATACGTCTCCAGTGTACGTCTGCAGTGTAACCTCTGCAGTGTACCTCTGCAGGTTGTACCGTCTGCAGTGCACGTCTGCAGTGTCAGCGTCTGCAGTGTACGTCTGCAGTGTAGCGTCTGCAGTGTTGCGTCTGCAGTGTTCGTCTGCAGTGTACGTCTGCAGTGTACGTCTTCAGTGTTTCCTCTGCAGTGTACGTCTGCAGTGTACGCCTGCAGTGTACGTCTGCAGTGTACGTCTGCAGTGTACGTCTGCAGTGCTACGTCTGCAAGTGTACGTCTGCCAGTGTGCGTCTGCAGTGTGACGTGCTGCAGTGTAACGTCTGCAGTGTACGTCTCCAGTGTCTCTGCAGTGTCGTCTGCAGTGTACGTCTGCAGTGTACGTCTGCAGTGTTCTATTCGTCTGCAGTGTACGTCTGCAGTGTACGTCTGCAGTGTACGTCTGGGTCATGAATGTCATAATCATGTAGTAAAACAGATACAGCTGCCAATTATATTAGTAATATAAAACACGTCCTTCATTCATCAGTCTGTTACTGAAGTGGGCAGTTACATTTACTCCATTACATGTACTTTGTTTTGTATAAATTTATTTTTTCTGACATATTCTACTCCAACTAAAAGTGTTGGTTCCTCTTCCTACTGAGAGTCTGTAAGAGAAAATATTGAAGCGCCCCTACAGGTCGGACGACTCATTGAATAAAATGCAGTTCAAGATAAATATAGTTTAAATTTTTGCCAAAAAATTATAAAAATGTCATCACAGAAAAGCAAATTTTTTAGGTTTATCATTTCACTTCTTTTTGTATTGATGACATCACACTAGGAAATTACCCGGCAACCACTGGGCCCAAAACTCATCTAATGTGACAGTTGTTTTTATTTGACCAATGAAATTATAAGAAGAGCGACTTTATTTTGTTGAATTCATGTTTAGAGAGTCAAAAAAGTTGTTTATTTTTGTGTAAATTCTGCATAAAACTTTGACTGTAATGAGTGTGATGTCACTTCCTGTCATTTTCTACAGATTTTTCCACATTTTCTCCACAAATACCGTCTCGATTGGTTAAAACTATCATGTATTGTACAGCAGGTATAAATAACACCAAATAAAGTCAAAATTAGAACGTTGTAAAAAACCTGTCATTGGCACTTTAAACTATTGGTTTTCGCTCATTCATCATTCTATTCTTTTTGAAAATACCAGATTTTTTTCATGATTTAATTTGCCGTTATAAATCATTACGTTTAGACCGTTTCTCTTGAATCATTTTCCAAAATACTTTTTTACTCTCACGTGAGTCATTTCTTGGACGTCACGCTTTGTCTGTGTATTACGCCTATAAACCTTCTCCCCCGTTGTATATAACAGATTTATAACCTGGTAATACGTCATTTAAGCATATTAGTGTTCAGTCATGAGTCGTAATGATTTAAATAAACATCTACACACTTAAATAGAACAGCACAACAGCAATGTCCCGACGGCGACAGCACAATCTGCTCCGTTTTGTTCCTTTGCGCCGCCAGACCGCCTTAAATCATCGTCCCAGAGCATAATTGATTGAGTGAACTGATTGACTTTTTATGAAAGCGCACATTCGCCCGCCGTGCCCGTCCCTGCACCATATGCCCCCGTCTGCTCCCGCTTTGCATTCTCGTCGCCGCGAAAGGCGCCGTAACAACATCAGCTTTTATGGCCTTCACTGCGGCAGACACTAATATCCCGACATGAATGAGTGCGAAGCATTAGCCGCGGTGGAAAAACACGCTCACAAATCACAATGTCGTTTTGGCCCGCGCCAGAGAGTCGCGTTAGCTTACACCGGACGAGCGCGTTTAGCTTACACCTGACGAGCTGCGTTAGCTAACGCCGGACGTGCGCGTAAGTTTGCACCGGACGAGCCGCGTTAGCTTACACCGGACGAGCCGTGTTAGCTTACGCCGACGAGCCGCGTTATTTACACCGGATGACCGCTTAGCTTACACCGGACGAGCCGCGTTAGCTTACACCGGACGAGCCGAGTTAGCTTACACCGGACGGGCCGCGTTAGCTTTACACCGGACGGGCCGCGTTAGCTTACACCGACGGGCCGCGTTAGCTTACACCGGACGAGCCGTGTTAGCTTACACGGACGAGCCGCGTTATTTTACACCGATGAGCGTGTTAGCTTACACCGGACAGGCCAGAGTTAGCTTACACCTGACGGGCCGCGTTAGCTTACATACACCGGACGAGCCGAGTTAGCTTACACCGGACGGCGCCGCGTTAGCTTACACCGGACGACCGAGTTAGCTTACACCGGACGGGCCGCGTTAGCTTACACCGGACGGGCCGCATTAGCCATGGATCTATTATATATACTGGATAAGGCACGCCCTCTGTCCGCGATCCAAATTGAGTAGTGGCTGCTCCGCAGGACTGCAACCTCAGCACCACCCATTTCAACAGTTCGGCCTGTAAAATTACCGAAAGTGCGAAATTCTTTTTAGTCTAAAAATATAATAGAAGGAATTTCACTCTTTTACCGTTTCTAAAATCCTTAAAAATTCACATTTTTAACGTCACGGCGAACAGTACGCGCTCTGACCGCGCATGCACTCCTCCGTGAACGATCATCAGAAGAGCGTGTCGACGGAAACCAAACAGAGAAGACAGGACAAAACGAGACACGAACATCGTACATGTTTCACACATCATTCAATATGAAGTGTAATGAACGATTACACAGTTCACACAACCTAACAAAGCTAACGTTAAGCTAACAAAAAAGAAGCATTCATGAGTTCACGGCTCATGCTTTTGCAAAGAAACCATTATTTCCGCTTTACAACATGAAACCTTTATATTTATAGATAACAATTCATCATTATACATTTTCGTAACCATTTCAAGACCACAGACTCCAAAAGTCCCGCACTAACTGTCCTCAGTCCTTTCACGCGTTCTGCTGTCGCCGTGCTCGTTCCCGCGACGCCAAAGCGACATGGCGATGTCGTCATAGAAAGGGGAGGCACTAGACTCCCTATTCAAGAAGTAACGGCGGAAGTTAGGGAACTTTTTGGAGACATGAGCCAATGAGCACAGCCATAGGCTTGAATTGGGCGCCAATTTTTGTCTTCCGGGGCTTGGCATTAGCTTAACACCGGACGAGCCGCGTTAGCTTACACCGGACGAGCCGCCGCGCTGTTGCCGCTTTACGGAAAGGCTTTGGCGAGGGAGGTTCAGACGTGCTTTATTTCAAGGAGAAGAGAAGCAAGAACGTACGCGAGTCTAGATTTAGTTAAACGTATGATCACAATTCTGATTTTCGTACGATTAATCCAGCACGTTATACTGCCTTTCAGATGTGAATAAGGCTAACTGCTGCCTTTGAAGTTCACGCTTTATACTGTGATTGGTTAACTCCACCTGTCACTCAGAGGCGGACGCAGAAGTAGTACTTTTAGCAGGCGGCTTTTTTGTTCGCCGAGCCACGTTTGCTAACCACGACGCTCCAGGTGCCCACTTTTCTTAAGATTACAGCTATTAAACATTTATGATATTAATTTTCATCAAATAATGTACTTTTGTTCTTATGTTAGAACATGGTCAATCCCTCATAATATTTAGCACCGACTTTGTCAAGAAATGGCCCAAGTTCATTCTTATCAAACTCGACGAGCAAAAACTCAAAAGGCAGTTTTTTCTTTTCAACATCGTGGAGCGAAATTATGGAATGATTTGGTGAATTTAGTAATTTATTTCAGTGCCAAACGGTAAAAAAGGTACCTGAAAGAAATTATTGCTCTATAATAATATTTATTATTAAGTAATAAATAAATAAATAAATTTTATATATATATATATATATATATATATATATATATATATATATATATATAAATAAAATGTATCTATGGTTTTGTATAATTAGAATAATCAGAATACTATTATGTACATATACAGTAATCTGCATTGGAAAAAATAAATGCAATATTTTTTTAAATATATATCAAATTTAAAAAATGTAATAATTTTCTCCTGAAAATATGTTTTTTTAATGGTAAAAACAATGTTCTGTTCAATGTGATTTTCATCTGTTTAAAAACCTTTTTTTTTTTATTGATTTTGCCACACTCATCACACTTTTATTTTATGAAAACTTCTGTATTTAGTGAAAATAAATAAATACAAATACAATAGGAGGAGTGGGTGTGGAAAGTGTCTGAATCGGATCACATGACCCCTAATTATAGCTCCATTTTACGTGCGTTCCAAGCGCAGTTACTTTCACTGCATTTATACTTCCAAATGTTTCTAAAGCCAGGCCTGTGCGACGTTAAATAATCACACACACACGCGCACAAACTTGGCTCAGAGAATCTCACCAAAATACTATGAAACAGAGTAGACAAACAAGAAAAACAAACATGGAGGCACCCGCGGCGGTTTTTAGATCACATTTGCCGGAGAAGAGTAAAGAAAACGAGGTGAGTGGAGCGTTTATTGGTTTTACAGCTTGTTTTAGTGACTCCAAGCTTCCACTGTTGTGTGTTCACTACTGCCCCTAGTGGTCAGCTCATTGTTCAGGTCAGCGCCAAACGACAGGGCAAAAACGGCGCAGAGACCGGACAGAAGCCTCTCTGTGTGTATGGATGTGTTTGGAAAAAGACAGCAGAAGCATTGCAAGGTTTGGGTGGTTCTTTCTGTGTGTTCTGTTTGCATGTTCTGCCTGTGTGTGGTTACGTTTTCCTCCGGGTACAACATCTGAAGTACTCCGACTTCGTTTGGAGCAGGGCCCTTCTTCAAAACGGCGCACTTTTTTACGTGCACGTCCAGTCTTGAGTTCAACGGCAACACATTTTCATACATAACTATTGAGAAAATGAAATCCAAGAAAATATTCATTTATTTATTTAGTTTAAAGAATGAACCCAACACAAACACAACAGGAAATAAAATAAATATCAACTAAACATTCAAAAACCAAATCATGGCACATTTAAGTCTTTAAAATTTGTCCATTTTCAAATTAAGTCTGAATGTTATTTTTTGCCATTTGTCTGATGTCTGTCCCTATCTCAGTCCAGTCCTTAATCGTCGGTGATGTTTGTGTCATCCATCTCTTTGCGATGGCCTTTTCTCCTGCCGTCAAAAGTACATTCCAACGGTATCCATTTATTGTGTCCGTGGCAGGAGTTTTGAGGCCCAAGTACATAGTTCTAAAGTTCAAAACGATGTCAAAAACACGTCTGCAGTGCGTTGTTCGTTTCGGTCCAATATTTCTGAGCGAAAGGATCACGTGATAATGGTTTGGCTCCCGGTGCCAGAGTCTCTCCAACTGTTTGCAGTTCCTTGTGAATAATGACTTCGACGTGATGTTATGAAAGAACGTGTCACATATTTACCTCCAGGCATGTGATTTTAAGGTTCTACACTGGGATCTGCTTTCATTTTGTAATGTTGCGCGTGCCAAATGCGGTTGGGTTGTCAGTTTTATCAATCGTTCTCCATACTTTGCCTGAACTAGAAGAAACAGTTCTTTTCATAATCGTTTTTTTTCCCCGTCGATCCCGATTCGACCTGTTCCTCCCCGCGTCGCTTTCCCCACCCGATGTGCGGTTTTAATTCGGCCATTTTCAGAACACACAAGTGATTTTAAATGATCATCTCTCCCGAGCTGAGCCCAGACTTGCTGTTCTCATTACGCACAGAACGCTGTAAAAGTTGAAAATGGTGATTGCTCCTTTCAGTCTCCACCTGTCATTTTGTCTAATGTTGAAAATCACAGTTATTACCGGCGTCGGGGTAATTCACGGCCAAATGTGTTACTTTTAAGAGCGGCGCAGCCTTGTGTAGTACATTAGCAAATTATTGAACAAGATTGGAATAATGTTGCTACTATAGATTTATGGGAATGAGGTCGATAATTGAAACATTATGAAAAAAACCCAGCACATATTCCATTTTTAAGTGAATTCATGAATCTGATGGTTGGGCTCGGATCTGGTTTGAGGTCAATTCCATGTAACTTCTCATACATTTTGTTCTTCACCCATTATGTGGTTGCGTTGTGTTGCAAGACTTCTGTAAATTATTAAAAATGACAATTCAGACGTATCAGTGTTGGCCTTTTTTCTTCTATTTTGCGAATTGTTGTTCAAAGGTGCACTACGTTTACCAGTGGGAGCTCTGCCGCCTGCTTTTCTCCATGGAAATGCTCTTGTTTTGCTGAAATATTCCACAGTATAAAGAATTAATCAACGCCTATGTTCAATTAAAGGTGTTCTTTGTGGAAGGGGTTGAAAAAAACAACGACAAACGTGCTATCTTAGGGCAACAAAAGGGTTTTTAGACCAGTCCTGAGTTGCGTCTCGACGATGTTGGCGAAGCGTGGCCCGGGTAACTATCTGCCGTCGTGTTACCGCGTTTTAGTTACCGCGTTTTAGTTACAGCGTTTTAGTTACCGCGTTTTAGTTACAGCTCCAAAGCCTCCAATCGTTTCAGCTTGTTGGACATGAACTTTACAACAACCGCCAGAGTGAGCGGCTGGACTTAAAATTGTGAAAAATAGCGACACAATTTCTCATTACTGCTTAGTTAGTTCGAGCTACATGGAATGCTTTTTTTTAAATCCACACACTCGTTTTGGATTTTTTTTATCTCTTATATCTTTCACGTGGCACTTTTGTAGTTTTTTCGCTCGTAGCTTCTTGACGTTTCCAATAATCGTGTTCCATCCTTCATGTGCGTGTGAGATGGATGATTGTTGCAAAATGGCCGTATTTAAAATCCTCCAGTGCGCGGCCGACTTGGAGCGCAACTCGGTAACTCTGGCGATAGAGCTCCCCCTGCAGCTCATTGCAACACATTGTCAGAAAATATACGCAATTTTTTTCCCCCCCACATTGTTTTCTTTCTTTATCATAATAAGACAGTATAATCACATGGAAAACATTTATTTTTACCAAATATATATTTTTAAAAAGCCAGGGTTTCTCAGGAGAGTTAATGTTGGCAAATGTTGCAAGGCTGGTTTTCCGCTTCCAGACAGCAGGGGGCAACGGCGAACACTTCAAACGCCATGAAACTACATATTTAACCATCGCAGGGACTTAAAAAGACGTTTATTTTGGTGAAAATGTGACTTAGTTCTGCTTTAAATGAGAGTGGACTTGCCTTCGATTCGACCTACAACTTGCCGAGGCCGCATCATCTCCAAGGAGACGAGCAGATTAACGGACACGTCTCCAGAAATGTTACATAGTGTGCCTTTATAACATTCCTGCTCATACTTCATTATTAAATGGCTGCTTGAAAAGGCCACTCTCCCTGTTGCGTCCAATTGTATTCTGGCTTCATCTCCGCGCAGCTATTTAGCATGAATTATACATTACGGATGGGGAATACACACATTATTGTATGAATTATGGATTAATGGCATGTGACCCCACGAAACGCAGAGCACGGCGGCTGTTTTAGAGAATGGCTAATACGCCGTTGAGCTGGTTAAAGATTTATACCACTACAAAATTCTAACCTGGTTGTGTTTATTGACGGTGAAAGCAGGAGAACGCCCAGGTCGAGGCGAAGTGCGCTGTTGCCATGAAAAATTAATACGACTTTTGAGACACGGGAGATTGAGGGGTCAAAACAAAACAAAACAGGACGTCGCGGCGTGTTATTGAAATCCTGGCGTGAATCCTGCGAGGGTTTATCCCGGTCATTGTATATGAAATGTGTTTGGATCACACATGCAGAAAGTCGCACCAGATATTGTCTTTTCACAGCCATGTATAGGTGCAATATGAGCGTGTTGTTGTGAGTGTTTACTGCATAAAGAGAGGAACAAAATGTAAAATGATACGATGCAAATTTGACTGTTTTTCTCGTTTTTAAACCTTCTCGAATGTCGTTCCCTCATTAAAAACGTGCTCGAATTCTTATCAGTGTCAAGAAAAAACACATAGTTGTTCTCAAAATTCCCACACCAAGAAATATTTGGCCTTTCGAGTGCCAACAGATCTAAACCAGGACTATACTAGATCTAAACCGCAGAAGGAGGTCAAAAATGAACTTTTATTATCATAACCTTTCTTTATACTGGGAGGGCCCTTGAGAGCAAGTTCTCCGTTGCCAGAGTAACCTTTTAACATGACAGAAAAACAGATAAACAAACAGATAAATACAGATACAATCAAACAATTTATTAAATACACAAAAACACACTTACACATACAAAATTGAGAGAGTGGGTCCTTTCTAACCAGTGCTTTGAATTCATAAAATAGCATCAAATCATAACATTTAAAATGTCTCTGGGATTTGTTCCACAGACAGGAAGTAAAACAGCTGAAAGCCTTTTTTTCTCCTCGTTGACTCTGTGTTACTGTAAAAAAAAAAAAAGTCCTGAGATCTGAATTCATGAATACTTGAGCACACTTGATAAATAATTTGTGCAAAATGCAGATGTTTTACCTGCAGAGAAACCCACGTACCACAGTTTGAGAACCACTGATCTAGACAATATGTTTAAAGGGCCAGTACCTGACTTTAAATACCAGACTTTAAATTCATTCTGGTAGAGATTTGAACATCCTGCACTTAATAAGAATACTAATGTGACTGTAATATGTAATCTAATGTGCAGCACACAATTAAGAAATAAAAACAAAAAAACTGCTGATTTAAACGTGACACATATTATGCAAAATAATCTTGACGGACGAGGACTGGAGATATGCACATCCCAATGGAGGACCACGGGGGTCCCATGTTTGGAGGGAGTTCTGTTGGAAGAATGTGAAGAAGGCCATGCAGATTGTTTTTGACACCATCATGTCATTCAATTTTGGAATCATGTGCTTGGGCCTCAAACCCCCCACAATGGACACAATGGAAGGATATCTTTGGAACATACTCTTGGCAGCTGGGAAGAAGAAGGCCCTCACAAAAAAATGGATGACTCAAACCGCCCGATACAGGACTGGACAAATCTCATATCAGACAGACGCACCATGGAAACAATGAGCTCAGGACTCGACTTAAAAACAAACACATTTAAAAGACAATGGACAAATATGGATATAAATATGGATATAAATATGGATATATATTTATTTATTTCTCTGATGGGCCTCTCTGATGTATTTTCAACTCCTTTGCTCCCCTTGGTTACTTTCTCCAAGGCCCAGTGTGTATTTCTTGTTATTGTTTTTTGTCTTTTGTTGTTTGTTTATTGCTTTATTGCATTCCCTCTTTTGTTATGTTGTTCAGTTTCTGTTGTCCTGTGTTCCAATGAAAAATGAAACTTTTTTTTTTTTTTTAAGTTCTAAAACATGAGATGCCAAACTAAAGGTTCTCAAGAGCTTGTTTAAATTCTTATCACAACACAAATAACGCATAATATTTGTTCTTTAGAATCTACATTTAAAAGCAGGATTCGTAGATTCTCGCAAAAAAACATCGCAATAATATCGTTATAGCATGTCCAATATCATCGCAATAAAACATCGCAATCATATCGCAATAATATCGTTATAGCATGTCCAATATTGTGCATCCCTGATTATTACAGTGCCTTGGGCCAACACACTTCTTCCTCCTCGTCCTGTGCAGGTTGTGCATTTCTTTTGCCTTTGGAAGGACATATCTGGTGACGACAAGGACAAACACGGGCCGATCCTCTGCCGCCACAGTGGGCCGCGTCCTGGCACAAATCAACACATTAATCGGCGCTAAGTGTTTGGTGACGAGAGCGAGAAGGATGAAGGGGGGAGGAGGGTCCTGAATCACCTGGATCGGAGCGGGGGGCCATTTGTCATAGCCAACACATCATTTCTCAGGTGGAAGACGCTCTCAGACTGTCCCGCTGCGAGGGGACGAGGACGCAGATCCTCCTCAGTCAAGTCCTGGCTCAGTCCCGACCGTAGACTTTGTTTGATCCTGTTTAAGACCTATTTAAGAGTCGTGTTCTGGTCCAAGTTTAGCTCGGATCGTGTTCAAGAAAAGAGCAGCCCAAGGAATAAATACACAAATTAAACAGTCGGTCAGCCATATGTCAGCCATATGTCCAACTACATTTTTACATTTCCCTGTCGTCCACTCTTTGTCGTTGCTTCGTTTTGCTGCATCCAAAAGAACCATCCGCAGGGGTATCCATCAATCAAGTCCATTCTTGGAGTTTTTATGTCCTTCAATTTTGTTTGATTTGAATATAAACAAACCAAATGACATGACACAGAGGGGAACTAAAGGTACACAAAACAGTCACAGGCTTAGTCCGGCATATCAGACCCAATTAGTCCAAAGTCTTTCAAATTCGTCTATTTTTTAAATTTTTTTTTAGTTTTTTGTAAACGTTCAAGACGATTCAACTTCCATCCAAATGTCATTTTCAATCTGAAGGAAATCTGAGAAGCTTGAAGTCTTACAAAGTGTACCTTATTTATTATCATTTTTATAGAACATAGATCAACAAAAACAAACAACATCACAACAACAACAACAGAAAGGGAAAACATTTATAGCAATAACACAAAAAAACACACGAACGAGCTGGACCACGGGGAACATAACGTACTTAAAGGAGTAAAAGTAGAAAATAAGGGAGTGGCATCAGGAAACAAGGAATTAGAGCGTATTAAGTATAATAATTCTCCCATTTTGTCCATTGTTTTTTTTTTATTTGTCTATTTTTTAAGTTGAGTCCCTGGAATCTGATTTTCACCCTGCGAAAGGATGAAGTATTTAAAACTATCTTACTTGTTCCAGCTCTCTCAGAACCTTTTGGCACATCGTTACTATCCACGTGTATTCCTTTTAGGCGTGTGCACCGTGTTAGCATCCGTGTCTACCGGTCAGGGTCGTGAGATTAAATATTGTTGACAGTAAAAGTAGTGTAGCAGAGGATAGTGCTCAACCTTCTACATACCTTTTAAAAGTATAAATTGGACCTTGAACGTTCCTTTTAATGTTGTAGGCCCATGATGTCGTGATGTCATTCGAAACCCAGCGTTAGCGCCGCGCCGCGCTCACTGTTGATGTAGAAATAACCGTGTGTCTGAGGGTTTCACGCAGAGCCGAGTCTTGGCAGGACGCATGAGCTCTGTTTGTTTATGACACAAATCGGGAGGTGTAAGAAGTGCAGGAAAAAACTCAATCTGGCAACCCACATCTCAGCTCTCATGAGTCACACACTGCTATTTTAATGACTCATTCTAAGTACATGCTATTTGGCAACTCAAATGTAGATATAAGGTTATTTTATGAAGGACAAATATAGCTAAACTTACATGTTTTGAGCTTGTTATAACATCAAAAAGATTAGCTCGATTTGAATTTCGCTTCGTTCACGCTTGTTTCGTTAATCCCACGTACGAGCTCGTCTTCTCTGCTCCCTCTCTTACTTTTACCTCAGTACAAATGTGCAGTACTTTTTCCACCGCCGCAGACACGCCAGTCCAAATGCATCTGGCACATTTCACAGCCTCTTTATCGTTTACTTTCAAATATATTTACAGAAATCAACAAAGAACTACTTGACATTTTAGAACAATGTATTTGGACCTCAAAACTCCTGCCATTGACATAGACTGTGGATACCTTAGGAACATACTTTTGGCGGTGGGAGAAAAGGCCATCACAAAGAAATGGACGACGCAAACCTCGCCTACGATCGAGGACTGGACGGACGTTGTGACGGACGTACGGAAAAGGGTCAAAAAATCACATTCGGACTCGATTGTTTTTGTTTATTGTGTAAAGATTTGATTTCTGCCCAGTGCCGTTTGAGTTATTTTATTTATTTTTTTCATTTATTCTCTTGTCTGCAGCTCTTTGGTCTTGTTCTATGTTATTTTTGTTACGTGTTTATGTTTGAAAATGTTGAAAAAAAATATTTATAACCTGTGTCGATGGAAAAGGATCCACACCTGTTTTATCGCTAAAAAACGAAAAAAAACAACATCGCACTGTTTAGTCTTGAACAACACTTACAGTAGCTAGGGATTCATTTGTTTTTTTATGGCGTCACTTCAGCTAAGACGAGGGTAAACATCTGCAGGTGTTACGCCCGTGCCGCTGCGTGTCATTCCCCAGTCTCATTGCCCTTTCTCACCGCACCGCCTGTCAAATAAGTGTGTGTCTTCGCCCCTCGTTCGCTGAGAACTCCGCTCCGTAGACGTTAAGCTGCTAAAAGACCCGCCGCTCCCTCCTCCTGTTGTGCTTTAGCTGCTGCAGGCGCCGCGGAAACGAGCTCCGTGCGAAACAGCGCCTCGAGGAGATTCAGATTCACGTGTTTTTTAATTGAATATGAACGTCAACAAATCATCGAGGCAATGAGAATATATCAAAGCTTTTTTGGAGTCGCATTATTGCATTCAGCCGTAAGTCTTTCGTCAGTTAATCGGCGATGGTGTCATAGTTGACCAAAAGTCGTAGGATTCGGGGTAAATTTGGAATGTAAATACTTAGTTTATAAGTCCTTTTCTGTACAAATACTTGAAATCTGTGAGCTGGAGAACGTTTGAGTGCAGTTTAGGTCAAACTTTTGGTCAAGATCATAGACGTTAAAATAGTTTTGAGAGCTTTTGCCAGCGCCACACATTTTACTCGACTAATCAATGCACGGACAGGTCTTTTGTCGACTACTGCCCTAAACAGACAGCAAGAATACATATTTTAAGGTCTCTTTGAGCAATAAAAACACCTGAGTTGAATCCGAGTGTGGGACATTCTAGTTAAAGCACTAACTTATCCACGGAGACAAGCAGCTGGCAGAACCTGCACCAGAAACTTGACACAACCGTAATATTTGTCCACTCTCCGTCCTATTACGGAGCAGTCATTTCTAATCCGGTAATAATGACGTAAAGTACGATCATATAATTGCGTTCTCCGGCACCTGACCCTTGCTCTCTCCGGCTCGCTCTGCCTCCGCTCGTAGATTCAAGCGATCAATACGAGGGCACAAATTAATTTTCCCGACGCCGTTCCTCAGCGCTTGAGTAGTCGCATGTCACCGGCTTACAACTGTAGGGTCGAGATGTTACGTGGGTGTGAACGGGCCATAACTTCGCCGAGACATTTTTATTGAACACTGCGACCGCGCGGACCCAAAGAAAACCCATCAAAGCTTGCAAAATCCATTCCTCCTTCCTGTATCTCTTTTTTTTGTGCTATTTTACCCCCTTAAGTTTGCAATTTCGCAGGCAGATTCTTTAATACATTTTGTGCATGGTAAACAAATAGCCCGGCAAGGCAAAGCTAGCGTTAAATCTTGTCTTGAAAAGCTGTAAAATTGATGTATTGTGGACACGGGCAGAGCAGGAGCAGATGCAGCCTTTGTTTGTTGGTTGGAGTAAATTGCTTGTGGAAGATGACATGAAATATGTATAAACACGGCGTATGTATGAAGTGCATATGCCTCGAGCTGGTTTGGCACGGCTCCATTTGTCACAGAGATACCGGCTTTGTTTTGATACCGTCGCTCAGAGGAGAAGCGCGGATTGGACACGGACGGTTGTTTGGCCCCCTGACCAAAACAGAAGGTCATAATTACTTCAGGGTTCGCGCTGGGGCCGCGGTTGACTGGGGAAATGCTTGGTCGAGCAAATTAGTCGACTAAAAGGGGGGCGTGGCATTGGCAAAAGCTCTTAAAACTACAAACTATAAAATGCGTCTGATCCAAACTGAACACAATCACAAGCTCCCTCACATTCACACAAACGCATTGAAAATCAGATAATGATCGATACTAAAACTGGTATTTAAACTAACCATTGATATTGGACATTTGCTTCTCTCCGGGCTCTCCAGGGTGTACCCCGCCTAAGGCCCAAAGTCACTGGGATAGGTTCCAGTCACCCGCGACCCCTAACGGGAACAAGCGGTAGAAAATGAATGAATGAATGAATGAATGAACAGTTTTAGAGTGATTTTGAGCTTCCTCAGAACTACTGCAAGTCCACATGGTAGAAAGTACTATTATTTTGTGTTAAGTGTTAGAAATAAGGTAAAAATCATCATCATGGCATCGAAACTGGTATCTAACTATCTGAGCCCATTCCTTATTATCGAAATCGGGTTTGAAATTTTCAGTATGGTGACAACACTAAAAAGATTTCTAGCAAAGAACTGCTAAACAGCTTAAAAAAGGTAGCTAAAACTCACATTTCGCTTCCTAAACTCCAAGCGAACTCCCTGAAATCCTTTTTCTCTCTGCGGTTCTTCTTATAAATGTGTTACAATCCAAATAAAATCATGAGTTGGCTATCTTAAAAATTGGTCAACTAAGACACTGTCGACCGATTAATCGACTAAACTGACTAGAGGCGGCACAGCGTTACCACAGTCAGAGCATCGTTTTACGTTTTTACAAGAGTTATCAGATTATTGTCCTGCTGTCCTGGATGCTAACCGTTATTTGTCCATATCAATGTGCCAACAAGTAACTTTCGTGGTGGAGGGCCCGCTACCGTCTCGTCTCCATAGCGATGTCATAGCTTTGGGGACAAGCAAGAGACGCTACACAGACGATATACAGGCCCGATGTTTTTCGAGCAGTAAAAAAACTGCTGGAATTGAATAGATGAACAATAGATACAGTTAATGCCAAACTGTGGAACATTCCAGGAAAAGGAATTTCCATGTCACAAGCAGGCGGCAAATGCGTTGACATAAAAGTTACGCAGTCCACCTTTTATATAAATCTCAAGGCCCACAAGTATTCAGAATCAACTTTTTGTCCAAAAATATGACAATATTTACTGTTATAAGTGTTAAATTGTCACATTATTTGATTATTGAGTATTTCTCTTCTATTTCCATTTGAATTTGTTTATTAAAAAGACAAATCTGGACAAATCCGTGCAAAATATCTGGGGTTTTTTGCAACATTAAGTCAATAAAGATTTACGAAAAAAACAAAACACACACACAATACCAATATTTGCAGTGACATATTGCTCATGAGTAGTGTTTACGCTGGATGCCCTTCCCGTCAAAGCAGAAGCCCGCCATGTGACCGTCCGTCTGCGTGTCCTCAGCTGCGCGGACGTTACTGTGGAGTTACGTACGGCTGATTGTTCTGAACTTTCCGTGGGTCTATAACCGCACGGTCTTGGTTAAAGTAATTGTTTCGGTCTGAAGTGCGTCTCGAGGACACGTCTCAAGTGCGGGGGGGCTGCGTAGATCGGGTCTAATCGGGTTCAGACCAGCTCATGGAGGAGGAAGGGGGAGGACCACTCCGCAACTGTAGGAATGCTTAAGTGATTGGCCGTTCGGTTGATTTGAATAGTTGTTCTGGTAACGCAGTGGTAGGTAGTTTGGTGGTCTTAATGCTCTTCTGCGTCCGTCAATGGCCATATCTCCGTCTGAGCTTGGTTTTGTCCGGACCACAGCTGGATTATTACCTGTGGTGCATGTTTTTGATGGGGGGAAACCTGGAGGAAACCCACCCGGACACGAGGAGGAAAACGTGCAAAGGCTCGGTCCGGCCCCCGGAGCCTTCTGTGAAGTGATGTCGCGATATCAAATGTTAGTGTTACGAAAGAACATCAGGGTTTAACGATTTGTCACGATTATTGAGACGGTGGTCTTCTTTCTCGTGGTCTGACATGTGACTGTTCCTCAAGTTTGTGAGCAGGTTTACGAAAATTAACTTCCTGAAAGACAAAATAAAGTTACATATGACAAAAACGGTCAGATAGAAAAAGACAAAATGCGTCACTGGACATAGGAACGTGGGGTCTTCAAACGTTTCGTAGCTCACCAAAGCCCATCACCGCCATTTCTTCAGTGAACTTTGTAGACGGGGACGACGGTTCAGTGGCTTTTTTTCACGCTCAGCAGTTGTTTTCACGGTGACAGAGGTGTCCGGACGTTGGCCCATATGCCGTGTTTTCTATTCCAAATGAAAGTATCTCCAGCACGTCGCATGCGTCAGTGATACAAAGTTAAAAGTAATGTTCTAAACCTCTATCGAAGCTTAAATGCGCTCATCTGAACATTTCACTGCATTTATTTCGAGACGTTTTCAGTTTGCAGCCGTCAGTGAAAACGTTTGGACACCCCTGAGTTGCGGTAATGAGAAACTGCATGTGGAGCGGCTGATTTTTGTACCATTTAATTTAGTTTGCGCGCTCACTTAAGGGTAGTACAAATAACTGGGGACATTTTGTGCGTCTCTCGTGCGAAGTAAACCTGTTAAAACCGTAAAACCACGATTTCAGTCTCAAATGCGAAAACAATACACAAGATATGAAAGTTGTTGTAGTAAACGTGTTGAATGATGAGCTTTTTCTTCTTCAGGTTCTGAGATTTTAGGACTAAAATCGCTTTGCCATTGGGAATATCGGGATTATTTGGTCAACTGATGGACAATATAATCAACAATTCAAAAGATAAATTATAATCGCGTGAATTTCAGATGCAAAAAGCAGTCATTTAAATGCTAGAACAATGATATTCTATTAGACAATGCGGATTTCATTGTTCCTGTCCTGGCCGCACCTTTTAAAATAAATGCATTTAGTTTGATGAATATGAAATTGGAATCTGCAACTGTCACAGGGGCCTTGTATTGAGGCGTGACACTTCAAAAATAGCAGCTGTCACATTTAGAAAAGTGTATTCCTGCTGCTCCGCTGGCTGCCTTTATGAACCCACCAATCATCTGGAGCTGAAGTCACAGGTGCCGTCAACATCTGTGTCAGTCTCGCACAACCCGCTGTGATAATACGCCAGCCTACGCTTTTCAAGACTTTTAACTCCTATTTTAACCTGTCACCTTCCTCGCTGTACCGCCCAGAGAAGCAGAAATAGTCAGTAATTATTTCCAATCAAGGTAATGGCAAACAACACTGTACAATCAAGTTCTCTTTCGGGACGTGTGCAGGTAACAGCTGGTGTTTTTCACGGAGAGAGAATGAGATCCAGAGCACATATTCGGGAACTGTAAATAGTGTTCCCCCGGTTTGTTATCTGTGTGAAAGGCAGAACGCCTCAATGGAGGGATATAAAATGTGTTTTGGGCCTGTAAAGACTGAAGAGGTTGGGTGTGATCCTTTTTGGCTAATGGTTTGCACCTGCGTCACAGCGAAAAGTGAGTTCGGAGTTCGCTGTGGTGCAGAGGCTGAAAACGGACTGATTACAGTTGAATGGCTGACGCTCGTGAGCAGTAAGAACGCCTGCACATGTACTCTTGGAGAACCACTCTGCCCCAGACCAGAGCCTGTGACCGCAAGAGCACCCGCAAGAGCACCACAAGCAAGAGCACCTCGAGAGCACCGCAAGAGCACCCGCAAGAGCACCATGAGCGCACCTCAAGAGCACCAAGCAAGAGCACCCGCAAGAGCACCATGAGGACACCCGCAAGAGCACCCGCAAGAGCACCGCCAAAGCACCCGCAAGAGCACCCAACCCGAGAAAACCTCAAGAGCACCGCAATCAGCACCGCAAGAAGCACCGCAAGAGCACGCAAGAAGACCGCAAGAGCACCTCAAGAGCACCAAAACAAGCGAGAGCACCCGCAAGAGCACCCGCAAGAGCACCACAAGCAAGAGCACCTCGAGAGCACCGCAAGAGCACCATGAGAGCACCTCAGAGCACCCGCAGAGCACAGAACCCGCAGAGCACCCGCAAGAGTACCATGAGAGCACCTCAAGAGCACAAAGCAAGAGCACCCCAAAAGAGCACCATGAGGGACCCGAAGAGCACCAAAGCAAGAGCACCCGCAAGAGCACCATGAGGGCACCCGCAAGAGCAACCAGCAAGCGCACACCGCAAGAGAGCAACCAATGAGGGCACCGCAAGAGCACCCGCAAGAGCACCTCAAGAGCACCAAACAAGCGAGAGCACCCGCAAAGAGCACCATGAGAGCACCTCAAGAGCACCACAAGAGCACCTCGAGAGCACCCGCCAAGAGCACCGCAAGAGCACCGCCGAGCCGCAAGAGCACCTCAAGAGCACCAACAAGCGAGAGCACCCGCGAGAGCACCGCAAGAGCACCAACAAGCAAGAGCACCAGCTAGAGCACCGCCAGAGCACCCACAAGAGCACCCGCAAGAGCACCAACAAGCAAGAGCACCAGCTAGAGCACCGCCAGAGCACCCACAAGAGCACCAAGTCTGGCTTTAGTTTGATGGGTAAAGCCAGTTTATTCAGTAAACAATATGAAATAAACAAACTACAAAAGTCAAAATAACCAGTGAAATCCAAGTATCAGTACTAGACGCAATGACGCTTTCATGTTTGGTTTTCTCACGTTCTTCTGGTAAAATCATCCATTTTGGAAAGCCCTACGAGGCGTCTGCTGTTGTGATTTTACAAATATACATTTAGTTTGATTGTACTGAACGTATGTGTGCTCCTGCTCTGGCACTGCGGAGGCAAGCTAGCTTTTTGCATCTACTCTTTTATGACATGAATGTGTTTGTACACGGTCCCTGACAAATGAAAAATATACTACACAAATGGCAACATTATGGTGTTGAAAATGATAATTATACCGTTTTTAATGATTACCATAGTATAAAGACGAGTATAAAGATATTTTTCTCAGTTTAAAAATTGAGTTTAATTTTACTATAATGGGGAAAAAAGTATGATGACCCAAAGTACTTCAAAACAAATGTTGCACCTAGATTTCCCACTGTACGTCTACGTTTTAGGCAGAAAACTTCACACTGCTCAATTCACATAAATTGATTCCAATCCTATTAGAGTGATGGAGGTGACATCATCAAAAAGGGACAGGTGCCAACATCAATGAACTTCCACACGCGCGCAGTGTCTCCCGGAGGAAATCATTTCGTTATTAAGTCATTTGAAAGCCAGGTGAAAGCAGCACACGCCACAGAACGGCCGCGGCTTCAATGTGAAGCATCCAAAAGCTCATCCGGCGATCCTCTTCTTCTCACATGAGTTCAAAGAGGATCCCCCACCAGGCCCCCCGACAACAAACGCCCCAATCCAAACAGACCCCCGCATGTTCGCCGTCTCGCGCGAGGTCGTCTTTGCTTTCCGCTCGATTGGCAGCAGGTGCGGCGTGAAGCGCTGATCACGTTTGCAGTTCGCTGGCTGCTGTTGACGCTGTATTCACACACACACACACACACACGCACAAGCACACACACACTCGCTCGCGTCTCCTCTGCTGTTTTCCACATGAGGGGGTTCAGCAGAGCGGTCGGACAGCAGGTGGTCCGAACGCCGAGCAGCTGACAAAAGCCCACGATAAACGCTCGTCATGTGTGTGCGCTGACCTCCAGAACGGCTGGCGAGTCTGGAAGAGCAGCAGAGGCTTGACATCTTTGGTTTGTGACGGTTCAATTGACCGGGTTTATTGAGTGCCAAGGGTTTAAAGATGATGAACACGATGTATTTCACGGCACCAAAGGAGGAAGTAGGGATTGAAATTTCATACCCTTAGAATTCTGGGGTTCTCTTTGACGTTTTTCATTTGTTTTGAAAAACCTTCCGTACATTTTGTCTAGCGGCGTGCAGTCCGGGCAATCAGGGCTCGCAGTGATTGACCAATAAAATCTAAAATGGGCGTGTGTCACAACTACACTTAAATTGTTCCGAAATATATCCGAATAAGCCCGTTCCTCCCCTTCACTTCTGCTGCCGAAGCGTGGCTGGAGGTCATGGTGTCTTGTAGTGGCCTCTACAGGATGATGGGCAGTACTGCGGAAGCTCGCCTCTTCTTCTCTCGCCCCTTTTCCTTTTGTGACGGTGTTCAGGGGCCCGTTCATGCTCCGCTCTCTAATCTGCTTCGAAACCCTTCTATGTTTTTTTTTTTCACTTTTGTGTGCAAATGTTATCCCACCCACAGTCTACTTGTTGTTGCTTGTTCTACTTGTTCTTGCTTCTTTGTGCTTGTTCATCCATAAACGTCACCTCGTGTTACTGGTTCGGTGCATTTTTGGGGGGTTTCTATGAGCAAAACTGCCTCGAACGCTGGGAGAACCATGTCATTCGAAGTGGACGGTCACTCCCCCTTGTTCCCGAGCTCTCAAAGACCCTTTAGCGTGTTGCTAGTGTTCACATGCATGCCTTTTTTCCAGCTTTAGAACAGCTTTTTCGGACGTGGAACTGAAGCAGAGTGGGACCGGCATCGCTCAGGCAACACTCTCTCATCCCAAAGCATATTTCAGCGACATGTCAGGCTCTTTTGGGGCTTTCTCATGCGCGTTGAGCAGTTCAGAAGGACGGTTTCTGCTCATCTCATTTGTTTTGAACTCTCTTTTGATTTCCCCCAATCCAAACGCCCCCTGAACTCAGATGTGCAAACGACTCTGTGCAGTGTTCATGGGCAATAAAAGGCTTTGCAACTAGATATGATTAGATAATAACCATAGCAATTAGCAACATTTGCATTATCATTGCCACTTTAGATATGATATATTTGACTTGCTTTCTGTAAATTGGCAGGTTGTGAGTAGGAATGCAACAATAACCGAAATATCATGATGTTGTCTCATACTAATGTCACAATATACCGAATAATGAGCTTCTTTGTTTAAATGCCATGTTTGGTCGCAGCAACAGACAAAACAGAGGGACCTCATAAACCATGATCCTTTGCTCCGTTTCAGTGCAACATAAAGACATGACTTTTTTTGCTTTCTTACAGTTTTCTTTTTTAAGTCTATGGGATATGACATTAATGGTTGTACAAGGCATTTTAAAATACTCTTCTTCTCTACAATATTGCAATTTATATAATTGTTTTGTTTTTCTACCCAGCTCAAAAGTTAATCATTTGTTAAAGTAATTTAGTGTGTTCTTGTGTTTATTGACTTGCTTAAAATAATTAAATTAAATGAGAAATTAAATTAAATTAAAACTGTAAAAAAGGAAGAAAAAAATTAAAATGTATATAAAAAAAATAATATATAAAAAATATATTTTTTGTTTTGTTTTGTTTTAATAAATTCAAATAATACATTAAAATAAATACTAATACTCATACTGGAAGAGTTGTATTTTGTTACTTCCCTAGCAGTGAGTACATTGCGTTCCGTGTGTCGACTCACATTAGCGCTTAAGTCAAGCCAACGTGCACAATGTACTTAGGCCGTAATTACCCTCAGTATTATTCCATATGTGGAGAGCAGCTCTTGCATATTAAAGCCCCTTCATAAGAGACATGACTCTGGGGTCACATTCAACAACAACGCCAACGAACGCGGGGTGAAAAATGCACGGAAACGAGATAATCATCAAACGCGCGTGACTAAAAGGTCTAATTGGATGTATGTTTATGTCCTGGCGGTGCGAGGGCTCGGTCTGACACGAGGAGGTGTTGGCCTTTTTTAAAAACATGGACCGGAACCGCCCAGACAAGAACAGGGCGCGTGAGGGGGCGATGCCATTACCACAGGGGCTGGAGGGTATGTACAGTACGGGCATGTGAGAGTGGTAATTGTGTTTGATTTAAATGAAGAGGGTGACATTTAAACACTTGGAAACGGAACATGCAAAAGGGAGGCCAATTAGATATGTAGAACTGGAGCGCACCTTAACACGGGCAGATATTTGTACTTTTTAGCCAATCGGCAATCGGCGTTAAATCTCTAGTTTGGGTTCACCTCAATAAGTTGCGTGAAGCTTTATTTGGACTCTTTCTTGTGACAAACGTGACCGCACTGCACAGGTTTGTGGAGGAGTTTGAAGTAAATGAACTTAAGCATAATCATGATGGTCCCTACACATCAGGAGAGCTATCTTTTTTTAAGTACATTTTATTTCGGTTTTGTTTTTGACACGGTGTCCTTGCAGTTTACTGACGATAGCGAGCCAAAATAACCCTGTGCACTTGGCAAGCTTGAGTGCTAAAACTGTTTCTTTGACGAGGTTATGTGTATTCTTCCCAGCCCACTTCAGCCAGTCACTGAAAAAAAGAAAAGAAAAGTAGAACATTTTTTACTACCGGCCCTTATGAGACAAAAGAACTTCCAGTGAAAGTACAATTAAACATTTGTACTCAACCACTTTTACTGTCTGTGTGATAACCATCTGCTGCTTCCTCGTAAGATATTTGAACATGTCATTTAGTTCAACGTAAATGGCCTATTTACCTTTTAATCATTGATCACCGATATCATTTTGATCATGTTTGAACTGGCTCTGTGCGACTTTTGTTTTTGGTCTCCATTGACATTGCTTTGCCTTGATGTTCTCGCTTGGCACGACACTTTTTTTTACACTGCCAGGCCAAAACTGAAGTCGGATAACTGCTGCGCGGGTCGATCGACGGTATTGAAACCCAACGGTCGCAGCGAGTGGCTTCTCATTTCCGAAGCAACAGCGCGGAAAGACGAATCCCGTGGGTCGGTGTGTTTGAGAAGGGTCAAATCGAGCATCTGCAACAGGGTTTAAACGCCAGACTCGTAAAACGTTCCGGACAAAAACGATGACCTTTTCGTGGAATGGACCGTTGCTTCAGTAACACGATGCCGTCCAACACTGAACATAGTTTTATTCACTCATTTTGATTTCCTGTGCTTTCTTGGTCTTTCTGAAGATGCAAAGAAAGACAATAAACAAACTTGACCCATATTCTCCGACTCTCAACTGGTCATTCATTACGTTGCCACCAGACTAGACTTGCGAGTTTTCCCAGATTTCCAAAGGTACGCCCGTGCAAAGCAGTCCCCCCCACGAGACCTCTGTGCAGGACGACGTTTCCAAGACAATACCTGGATAATGAATTGTCAAAAGCAACATGAGAATCCACCAGAGATGCAGCCATTTCTAATCCCTCCGTCTTGTGGGTCCGACCAAAGCACCTCCAAACCACAATAACATATTCATCTGCAGCTTTAAGCCTATTATTCCATTGTTTCTCCGCACTGTCCCACTTCTTGGACATCCGACAGGGTTGTCCTGCGTCTCCTGGGCCGGACTGAAAGAAATCCTCGGGTTCTTCTGGGGCTTTGGGAGCGCTCCGCCGAGCTGGAGATAACGCCGATGAACAATGGGATGTGAAACCCGCGTGGACCTGCCATCTACAGACTACCTCAGACGGCGCGGGGAGCAAGAGCGGCCGCGATGTCGGGCCAAAATCCTCCTTGTATTACTGCCACGGGACTATTTTATTTTTATCCGCGGCGCGTTCGTCTGACACCGTTCGCTTTTTCATGCGCCGAAACCAAAGACGCCGAGCACAAAAGGAGAATTTTGAGCCGTGATGTGTTTTGACGTTACCACCTGCTAATAGCTGCCAACGCCATTGTAAAGTAATTGAAAGAAGAAAGAATTCGAAAAACCCGACGTGATCTAATTTGGGGTATTGTTTGCCGACATGAAAGCTTTGAATCCAGAGTACAATTACACTGAATTGACTTTTTTTTTCCAGCCATGTTCTATAATGTTCCCCCTTCGAAAACAAACTGTAAATGAAGTTGTCTTTCATTTGGATGAGGATGAGTGGGTTTCCTCTGCCAACTCCCCCATCCCCTGTTTTCCCTCCCCCCCATCAACCCAAAACACCAACAACAGTTAAAACTCCTCTCTAACGTAGTCCTGACCCAGCTGAGCCTCGAAACCTGCAGATGGGGGGGGCCCCCCTCGAGCGCGGTCCTGCACCTGTCATTACTTGAGGAGGAGGATATTTGACGAGGCTGTTCAAACGCGTGAGGGAAATAGTCTCTGACCCTTTTCATGTCTTACACTCCCAGTATGAGCTGCTCTCATCCGGATTCCAAGAAAAGAAAATGAGAAAAGATTCCGGAACAGGTATTAAAAAAAAACAAAAAAACTCCCAAATTCAGGCCATACGGAAGAGTGGCGATTGCGGTTTGTGGAGACGGCGTTTGACATTTAATCGGGTTATTCCAGTGTCTGTCATGTTATATATGCGTAGAATTCTTTCCGTGTGGCAAGACAAACTAAAGTCGTCCCGAATCTTCTCCTGACAGCCCCAGCAGCGTTGAAGGATCGGCCAAAAACGCAGAGAATTGCCAAACTATACCTTTCCATACCATCTTTCCAACCAGTTACGGATAATAAACCTATAATTGACCTTATATTGGTCCATGTTCGACCGTAAAAAAACCCCCGTTCCACCAGCGCAGCCTCATTAAAACTGCAAAGTGCGAAGCCGTCTGAACTGCTTTTACCTGTTGTCCAACCAAAACGTACGCAAAAAATACTGGAATCAACAGTCTTGTGTATTCATGAGTCAAAACATCATAATAAAATGCTGAATTATGCAAAAGAAGCACACATGGCAAGACATTTTTGACTCTCTCCCAGCACCTCATGGCTCCGCTGACATTTAAACCTACACAGATTCGAGTTAGTCCCGCCGTGTTTATTAAAATGTATTAAGTTTATTCTAACCTTCGCTCTATTTAAATAAAAAAAGAAAAAAAAAAAAAGAGCACACAATTAAACTGAAACCGAGCGACTTTGCAAAAATAATATTGACTCTCCCCAACTGCTACTTATCATTTATCCATCTTCCGCCGCACATTAGCATTAGCTGAACGCGCGTCGGTTAATAACCGCCGTCTCAGCGATTATTCCGCTCCGCCGAGGTGCACATTTGCAGTTTATAAAATGTACCCTTGATTATTTATTTGTTTAGACAATGAATTTGCCTGACTTGATTTAAGTTTAGCCGCAGCGTTGGGCACGAGATGGCACTGAAAAACCTTTGGGAGGCAGCCTTCCCTTCGCCGGCGAGCCCTGAGTCTATATCGGGAGTCATTCTCATTCAAATTGCGCCGCGCTAGCTCATAAACATAGCATTAGATTATGGTAATGAGGGGTCTGCATCTCAAGTCATTTAATCCCTTTTGGGAGACATTTAATTTAAACAAATAAATAAAGAACGCGGCGGCATCAGGTGTTGCCGGAGTGTATTGTGTAAATTTAGCAAGGCAAACCGAATAATAATCTGCCCATTTGACGAGGTCCATCCAATCAAGCGCCACAGAGCACTTCATTAGGCCGGTAATAGTCTTTTAAATGTGCGGGACGCCGGACGGGTGCCTGGGGAATCGGCTGCTTGTCATTCACGCTGAGGTTCTTGGTGCGATGCCCAAAACCTGTCCGGCGCCAAAGTCTGATGCTAATGTCAAACAAAAGAGAGGTGACAAAGTGACCTTCAGATTCACACTGGAAGGGCAATGTCCATCAAGGCGACGGCTGGTCCTCTGCAGGCGGGGAGGGGGTTATTTAGAGTGAGCATTAGCACGGGAAATGAGAAATAGCATGAATAAGATGTACGAAATGGACAGGGAGGAGAATTTTAAGGCGGTTAGTGGGGTTAAATCGGGTTCTTACACGTGAAATTAGCTTCTTTCTTGCTTTAATGCTACAAAACATTCAAAATGTCGACAAAAATACATGTTCAGAGCCAAATTGGTTAAAGATGTAGCTCAATCTAAACTATAACATATGATTATTTAGTATTATGTTCAATGTAAACGGCTTGATCGATCTAAAGCGGCTTAATAATAGAATGGGAGAAATGGGTTCATTGAGTTAAAGCACCAGTATGTAATGTTTTAGCCAAAAATGTACTAAAATAAAGTAATGGTTTTATTTTATTTATTTATTTTATTTTATTTTATTTTATTTTATTTTATTTTATTTTCAATGTGGTTATTGCACTGAAAAACCCAGTCCTTACTGTGCGAGGGCTTACATCTCCGCAAACCTGACTCGTAGTTGCCCTGGACGAGCCTCCTCCTGCTTGTTTCCAGGGAAATTATTTTTGCTTTGGCCATGAGATTCCACATTACTTCATAACACTCCATGGAGAATGTTCCAAAGTATGGTTTTATGGTCATGATTACTTACATGCATGAACCAATAAAAATACAAGTTATTGATGAGGTGAAACTCTTAAAAGTGGATTTTACACCACACGTCCTGTTTTAAAGTGCCCCCCGGACACCTGTAGGGGGCTCATTGAACTAATATACAGTTAAGATCAATTATCAAGATCAATTATAGCATTTTTATCACAGAATAGCAAATTCTTTAGGTTTATAATTTCACTTCCTGCTTGTAAATGATGACATCACACGTGGAAAATACCCAGCAAACACTGGGCCAAAACTCAACTAATGTCGCCATTATTTTTATTTGACAAATAAAAAGATATGAATCGCACAAACCTTTAACTGCTCTTTCTTCAAACACTTTAACGTCATGCGGTTCCTGAATCATCTGTAAAACACTGTTTTGAGACCAGTTTTCAGCAATGACTTTTACGCTTAAACAGTCAAATGTATGTGCGCCATAAACACACGCGCGCAGGGAGAAACAAACACGACCGTTTTTAGCTTCCGAGGACTTGTCACTTTGCGTCGTTCCCCTCTCAGAAGCTTGAAGCAGCGGCGCGTTCGGTCTGACAGTTTCAAGAGTTGTGGGAAAAGCGCGCGTGTCTTAAAAAACAAAAGCGAGTCGTCTCCTGCAGCCTCGGCAGGCGAGACGGTGTCGAGCTCGAGCTTACGACAAAAGGGAACCAGCGGGACTTTGCAAATAACACCGCCCCGGAACGCACACGAGACCTGTCAATCACGCGCGGCGGCGGTTCTCAGACTGCGGGAAAGGTGTGAGCGTCCATGAAAAGCTTTGTTTTGGGAGCCTTTTTATACCTTTTATTTAAACAGTTCCGCGCACAATTTGAAGCGCTGTAGCACGAGGGCTGCAGCAAACTGCAACTCGACTGTCATTTCTCGTACGCATTAAAGCGCCCCCTACAGGTCGGACGACTCACTGAACTCAAGTGCAGTTGCAATAAATATATTTTGAATTTTGCTAAAAATTATTTAAAAAAATTATCACAGAACAGCACATTTTTTAGGTTTATAATTTCACTTCCTGTTTGTGATTGATGACATCACAGTAGGAAATTACCCAGCAAACACTGGGCCAAAACTCATCTAATGTCACATTTTTTTTATTTCACAAATAAAAATATATGAGAGCGACTTTTTTTTGTTGAATTCATGTTTAGAATTTCAAAAACATTGTTTATTCTTTGTAAATTCTGCATAAACTCGACTGAGTGTCCCTGGTGTGATGTCACTCCCTTTCATTTTCTCCATTTTCAACGTTTTCTCCACAAATACCTGCTTGATTGATGTAAAACTATAATTTATGTGTACAACAGGTATAAATACACCAAAAAACGTCAAAATTAGAAAATCTTAAAACATTTTTTTATCAAATAAATGTCGAAAAATAGTGACTGAAGGCTCCCGGATAGAGAATATTTACACACAAAGGGGATAATTTGAAAAAATCTGAAAACACGTATTATTTCTAGAAGTTTGAGTTGAAGATCTTTTTATAGTATAAAGTATTTATAGTTCATAAAACAATTGCAATTATCAAAATACAATCACGATTATGGCTTTGCATGTCTTTACACAAAATATGAATGTGTCCTAAATACTTCAAACCACAGTTGGAAGACAGTTTACCCATATAAAAGGCCACTAGAGGGCGATAGGGCAGCATCTCGCAGGGTAATTAAATGTGTTTGAGCTTTGAACTGTTACAACATTGTTCCCTCATCAAAAACACACGTGGAGTTGTATTGATTTAGCTTCATTCATGCTAGTTTCTATACTTTTGTACACGAGCTCGTCTGCGCTACTCACAAAAACACAGCGCTAGAGATCCAACGAGATCCAACGAGATCCAACGAGATCCGGAGGTCTTCTGCGCTGTTTATAAGCCAATAAACGAATGAATCTGAGCATTTCTGACGCCAAATCGCGCTCGCGCTCATTACAACCGCGCGCTTACGTTACCGTGTCGGGGTTTGCGTTTTACCGATGCTAATTCCCTCTGCTGCCTGTAGATGGAGTGTTAACACCAACAACAGTACAAATAACGCGTAGTATGCGTGCTTTAACCCGACGGTAGCGGTCGACAGAAACGTAGAACTGAGAAGGCAATGCTAACAAAAAACGTGCACATTTTTTGGCCAATTCAAGTCTCTCAAAAGCTAAAATGACGAGCCGCAGCACTTTTTCCCCCGTTGTTTATCAGAGACCGCCTTCTGAAGAGCGCAGGGGTCGGGCCCGTGTGCCGCTTTAAATAACCGAAAGACACTGACGCTCTTGCTATTCCAGGCACCGCGCTCCTCAGACAGATTGTTTAATTATTCTAACGAATCTAATTATAAGTGATAGATAAGGGCTGAGTAAACAGGACGGATACACTGCGAGGCCATGTGGCGCATTTAACTTTCGCGAGCGAGGCCCTGCACCGTTTGGGAGAAAATGAAAAGGAACTGGATGAAACGCGATCGCTGGATGAAAGTCTGTCGAGGGCGTCGTGTCCAGGGCGGGCCGAGTGACGTCCAAGGCGGTGAACGTGCCCGGTGTAAGACGTTTTAGCTTTGGAAATGTCGTGTGAGGTTTGAGATAAATGCGGCCATCTTTTTCCCCCTCAGTTTTATGACGTGAAAGTGATCGGAACAGCGACGCCGCAGTCAGCAAAAGGTGCAAGGGGAGTGTATGTCGGCGTGTTTTGTACATGCAGCTCGTCGTTTTATGCATTTCCTGTGGCACGGGGGCATCCTCTAAGTAAGCGTGGGCAAGCGCCACGGGCCAAAGCGGTCAGGTCTGTGGAGAGGCGAGTCGCGCGCGGTGAGAATGCATGTTTTTCAGCTTGTGCTTTTTTGGCAAACAAAAGAAAAAAACATTTAAAAGTAGTCCAAGGAAGATTTAAGTCATTCACACCTGGTCAAAATTGGGACTAAACCTGGAACTAAACCCCATCTGGACCAGGGATTCACCAGGACCAAACCAAGTCTACACTGGGACTAAACTGAGCAAAAATGTGACCGTGCCGTTAGTGTTGGGCGGCTTTCACACTGGCATACAAATCCCATCGACATTAGGACTAAAATGGGACTAGACCCAGAACTAAACCCGCACTAGACCGGAGCTAAACAAGGACTAGAACAGGTCCAAACCAAGTCTACATCAAGAATAAACGTAGTTAGGGTAAGTGAGAACGCACCTTTACTTGTTAATTCACATCATCCAAAAACAAGAATGAACAACAGAACTAAACCAGGACTTGATCAGGACTAAAGAAGGACTAGAACAGGACCAAACCAAGTCTACATCAGGAATAAACTTGGGTAAAAAGTGAGAACGCACCTTTACTTGCAGATTCACCACCTCAAAAACAAGACTAAACGACAGAACTCAACCGGGGCCTAAACAAGGACTAGAACAGGACCAAACCAGGTCTTAATACCGGTTTAGTCCCATGTTCTACCTCAGTTCAGTCCTAATTTGAATGTGGCGCATGTGCAATTTGCTTTATGAGGCCAGGAAGTTCAGACGCCGAATATATTGATGTGGAGTTCCTTTTTTTTTTTTTTAGGAAATTGTGCAAAAAAATGCGGTGGAAGTAATGCCGGCGTCGTAATAAGCCTGACATTACGGCTCTGTATACATCGGTCGAGAGACGGGAACGGCAGTGCCGGGCGCGCCGCGTGACATACGGCCCAATTCAATAATAGAAATAATGCCGCGAATGAGAGCGGCCATTTGCATACGCGGGACGGACGCGCGCGCCTTTTCATTCTCGCCGGCCACTGCGGACGGCGGTAATGACGAGGCATCATTCAGTCGGCGTCGCGAGACAGGATCCCGGTGGCTTCAGGGAGGAAGATGGAGGAGATGGAGGAGCTGGAGGAGCCAATAAAGGACAAGTGAATTAGATAAACAGGAAACTAGTGCTGATTGAGCCACTGACATAACTAGACGCACAGTAACGAGTGAGTGTGGCGTGTTTGCTTGTTCTGCTTTGTTGTTTTCACTAAACTACAATAAAGATAGGGTCAGTAATGCAGTTTGAAGGTTTGAATACAAATGTTCTTCCAAGCACAAATGATAAAAGTAAAGGGAAGGTACACTTTATTGTGCCATGCGTTTGTCAACTGGGATTAGTATTGGTTAAACGACACCTACTCGAGGTGTAAGAGTTTATCTGAACTTTGAAGACTGAAAAATGACCGCCATGGAAACGGTAACAGTTGTTGGACATTGCCCTGGCGGCGGCGAAAAAGCCCCTCGCAAAAACAGAAAAGGATGACACAAATTGCACTGATGATCAGGGACTGGACCGACATTTTTCTTGGACTTTTCGTAAAATGGAAAAACTTAAATTGGACTTGATTTGAAGGGTCACATTTTTAAAGACGTTTGGTTTTGTGTGTGTGGTTTGTGGGTGTTTTGTTGTGTGTGTCGCCGTGATTTATGTGGTTGTTCTTTTTTCTTGGTTTCACTACATTCGACTATAATTATACGAAATAAAAGGAATACTACGATCTTCAACGTGTATGCTCGTAGAGTTCATGTGTATCAGGAGAAGTCAAAAATATTTGTTGTAAAACATGGGAGGTTCGCGAGACTCAAGAGAAGACGCCCTCGTAAACAGGGTTGATTTTTTTTTTTGATGATTTTTTTTTTCCACACAGCAAAAATCGTTCAAACCTTTGTTCATTAAAAGCACATATTACGCAGAATAGTCTTGCCCCACCCACAGAAAGGCAGACTTAAGGAAACAGGTTGTTGATACTTTTTGACGGTCACAAAATGAACCCAGACTTTTCTCCTCACTGCAGTTTGAAGTGAATGACCAAGATAAAAGTGAATAATCGTTACTGCAGTCGCTCCGCTCTTCGCGCTTCGCTGCCCCTCGTCGTCTGCATCTGTGAACTTCAGATGTTCTCCTCCAGCCAAACTTCACCTCAGCTGTTTCTCGCTCTCTTTCTCTCTCCTGTGTCGCCGGCCAGAGATCGGGCAGGTGCGCCCGTGTCCTGCAGGCGCAAATCTGCTCCCAATTTGTTTGTGTTAACGCCCATGCCAGTGCGCACCTTCGGGACGACATTAACTCCACGTAACGCAATTACTCAAGTGTTAATCCAGTAAAGCTTCTGTGCTTCCGTGAAACTGTGGCTTTCTGTTTGACGAGTTTATGAATTTGAAAGTTAGTTCTGGAGCAAGCAGTTTTGTAGGATTAAACGACGCAAATTAGGCTAAAATAGATTATGCTTGAGATGAAGGATTGGAAAGAGCGGAAGGTCAACGTTCGTCTTACATTTATACTCTGTGGAAATGTTTGGCTTTAACGGTGACGCACTCTTCAAAATTGGCTTTTAAGTGGTTTTAATTATGCTACATTTGCTACCTCTTCATAACTGTCGTACCTGAGTAATTTTCAGAGATTCGTGCGGAGTGATGCCGTTTTGTCCTGCGTTTTAGGCGTGAGCGCTCGAGAAATCTTCAAAATACTATAAACACGAATCCGCTATGAAGAGGTCGGGCCACGCCAGAGAATCATTTCTGCTTCGTTTTTTAAAGTCTGTTTGATTTATACTGAGAATTGGATGATTGTTTATTTCGAGGCCCCATGACTTCAGTTTGAGTTGATTCCGACGGCGTCAAACGGGACAAAACGCTGAAGTTTAACCGTCCCAACCAACAAGTGCACTAATTTGAAGTTACTTATTTGAAGTACTTTTGCATGATCCTTTGGTTGTTTTGATTTCATTTGTTTAATCATTTCATTTGATACCACAATATAAAGCCGTCTCCCCTGCATTTGCGTGTGTGTTTGTGTGTGTGTGTGTGTGTCCAGATAAGTGTTCAAAGTTCATATCAAACACTGGTTATTTCACCATTTGAAAATCTTGCATTGCCAATTAGCCAGGATTCAGTCTGTCCTTGAAAACGTGTATAATATATATATATAAATGTACATAATATAGTCTCTGTAGATCTTTGTGTAGATGACTCTCCATGAGCTTGTTTAATTGAGAGCATTTTGCAAAAGTCTTTGAACTCTTCTCGCGGCGGCCTCCGCGTCGTCTTTCGTTTCAATACGACTTCCTCCATATCGCCGCCAAATGACTCTGAACTTTTAACTAAACACAAATGAACGGGTTCCGATGGCCTTTATGTCCGAGGATCAAAGAAATGCAAATGGCCGTCATTGATCTCGCGGGCCAATTTATTCCGATGCGTTTCATGAGCGAGCCCGGGCTTCAAAACGCAAAGATGCTCAAACAATACTTGATCAATGAAGGGCTTTTTGATCTGAATGTGGGCAGTTAAGGCAGATGTGATGTAAGGTGGGCCAAGCTAGAGAAACGACACGATAAAAGAGGGGTTTCTGAATTGCAAAGCGTTACAGCAGCGCCAAAAGGTTCTGCGCGGACAGGTCCGTATTGTCCGTTGAACTGTCGCGAAACGTGAGCGAGCGATTAGAGATCTGCGAGATGTTTTTGGACGAGATCGACTTTGGTGCAGGTGAAGGCGTACGTAAGAGTCTGGTCACCGCTCCCTCCTCTGCGTCTCAGGCCCACCGCAGACTGGCCCGTCCAATCAGGTTTGTTCATGTCAGTCACGCGCTGGGGAATGACGGAGCTCACAGGTCAGGGGTCATATTGGACCCATGTTCAAGTCTTTGGTCTCAAGTCTCTCAAGTCTCTAGCCTCAAATCCAAGTCGGGTCTTTGGCATCAAGTCCGAGTCAAGTCCCAAGTCTTTTAGTCTGAAATCTGAGTCAAGTCTCAAGTCTTTGGCCTCAAGTTTGAGTCAAGTCTCTCAAGTCTTTAGCCTCAAATACGTCAAGTCTTTTAGTCTCAAATCCAAGTCAAGTCTTTGCTATCAAGTCTGAGTCAAGTCTCAAGTCTTTAGCCTAAAGTCTTAACAAGTCTTTGGCGTCAAGTCTCAAGTCTTTGGACTCAGGTTGGAGTCAAGTCTCTCAAGTCTTTAGCCTCAAATACAAGTCAGGTCTTTGGCATCAAGTCTGAGTCAAGTCTTAAGTATTTGGCCTCAAGCCTTTGGCCTTGAGTCTGAGTCAAGTCTCAAGTCTTTGGCCTCAGGTTTGAGTCAAGTAGCTCAAGTCTTTAGCCTCAAATACAAGTCAAGTCTTCTAGTCTCATGTCCAAGTCAGGTCTTTGGCCTCAAGTCTTAGTCAAGCTTTTGGCCTTAAGTATTTGGCCTCACTTCATTGGCCTCAAGTCTTTTGCCTCAAGTCCAAGTCAAGTCTCAAGTTCGAAGTTCCAGTTTCTACATATGATTTTTATGAATAAATGTTATTCTACAAAAATATATATATTTTGACAGTAAATCATCAGACGAATGACAAAGTGCTCTGGGCTCTGCAAACGCACAAAAACACCAAATCCTCCCGGACAAAAACTGTTCTGTGGATGAGGCTCCATCTCGCTGTCAAGTAATTCATTCATAAATACATTAATTCATTTCAAGTTATTTTGTGGTTCTTTTCTTTTTTCAGCCTTGTTTGGTCTGATATGGACGGACCATTCCATTCTCTAATTGGCTTATCTGCTTGTCAATCACACCCACCTGAACTCGGGGAGATAAACCCAGGGTCTTTGTTTGGAGCTCAATAGTCCCGCCCACTCTGACGCCCGCTGTGCTTCTGGAGACTTTGCGAAAACTTCTAATAAGAGTTTAAAGGCCTGACCAGCTCCTCAAGACCCACTGGTTGTAAAGAGAGATTCTGTAGATAATTAGCTTTACATAAACGTGAACCTGTCGAGATAAGCTCAGTCTATCGGGCTGTGCGATTGATCAAACTGTATTCAAACCGTTGGAGATCAGCTTTGGGCAACAGCAATTCTCTGTCAGTAAAAGCATGAGGTTTGAAGCAGAGTTCATACTTAAGAGGGGCAAATGAGACAATTGTTTGTGTAAAATGGCACTGATTAAAAGCTATTTGTCGGTATTCCTCGCCCAGCCTTAGTTTGTTTCTTTCCTTCTTCACTGTCACGTTCTTGCTGTTGGCGCTCTAAGGTCACCGCGCCAGTGCCTGTTCCTGAGCCCTCCATTACCTCTCCTTGTTGACAGATTACACGTCTGTTACTCCACAGCTCAGAGTAAAGTCCTGGTTTATCCAAACTATGATTAATGCCTGCAGCGCGGACAGCTTGTTTGTCTCGCTCTGAGCTGCCGTCCCGCGTTTTCTTTTCAGGTACAGGCGCACAAAGCCCCTTCACTGCGACGGCACATGATGTATTTGAAATCAAAACTTGTCACGGAAATAAATTTGAAAATGGCTTCGAGACAAGCTGTCACACTCGATGCATCCGCCGGTTTGTTACCTTACTGTACCTGACGTGCTCGCGCGGCGCTGGGTGCGGGCGCGTTGACAGAAAAGGACTTTGAGGGCGTATTGTTGTGCGAGCCGGGCCCAGGACGATTCCCCCGTTGGCGCCGCACGAAGCCTTCGAGCGGCGTTTCTCCCCTGGTTCCCCGTCATTTCGCCGTAACTCGCTGACACGTCGTCCAACACAACGATTATTCATCAAGTTGAAAATATTACACTTGTTTTCCGTGGTCAAAAGGCTAGAGGCGTAAAATAACATGCATTTTGGGTTGTTGATGGATTATTTGGACAAGACTAAACTAAAAAAAAGGCTGGTAGAGGTGGGAGGTATGTCAAAAAATGGTTAAACAGTTTAAACAGATCTCTAAAAGAAGCAGAAATGTCGAGTGGAATCTCTCAAACAAGAACATAAAGTCATTTCATTCATGTTTTGTGCGATACTTGGACCTCAACCAAGATTTACAGACGCATTTTAGCACATTTCTTATGCATCGTTAAATTATTGTCTAAATATTGTTCGAGATAATCCAATGAACGTGTAAAGATATTCATCTTTCATCCTCTGGACCCTCACTCAACATGCACAAAAGGCAAAATCCTCCAGCTCGGTACACTTATCTTGATTTTCTTATTAAGTGCTGCGATTGCAATCAGATGTTTAGAAAGATTCTGTTCGGACAACAACCAAAGGAGCGTTCACGTTTGAGAGAAGACCGAAACGAGAACTGATGAACTAACACATGAAAACCCATGTTTGTGGTGGTCTAAGCTTCAGGTTCTACAAGAATTTGTCCATAAAAAGACTGAATATTTTGCGTTTTTCAGTGGAAGTTTTATCAATTGCAGCGTTTGCGACTTGTGCCAATTCAAATTACATTTCCATTCCGGATGCCAAGTATCGTGCAGCCCGACCTAATGAAGCCTGGCTCGAGAAGATTGTGTCTTCAGGCTAGACATTTCACCCAACTTGACTTGAACTAATGCGTTCCTGTCACCGTTTCAGGTTATTTTTCGTAACTATTGGTTTTATTTGGCAAAGAACTTTCCAAAACCACTGTACTTGAAGCGCTTTGAGTCTTGTCCTCAGTCTGGAAGTCGTACCAGTTCAGCAAATTCATTTCAAACCTGTTTATTGATATCTGTCGTGCAAAACACACAAAAATGCACACAAAAATGCCTTAATTTGACCTGTAACTTGGTAAGATTTAAGGCCATACTGTGGAACTTTCCAGGCAAAGCAACACCATGGAGACAAACAGGTGGAAGACCCTCAGCTGGAAAGATGCGCCTTCGAAAAGTCTATTCCACTCGATCACATCCTGAACGTCATATTCACTGTACATTTACTCATCGGTGTTGTTTGTTTTCCTTCTGCTTGTGTTGCCCCTGACGACACATTTGACCAACACGCAGTGAGCACAGTTATATTTCGGATTTGACTAAACATGTTGCCCGCTTGTCCCCAGTTATTTTTTTGTTAAGTTTATCGTGGTTCTTCCTGGTCGGACACGCCCACAAATATGGCACAGGTTAGAAGGTAATTCCGCAGCTGTTACCTAGCAACCAGACCGTAAACAAGGGGTTCACATGATGATCTGACACAATAATACAATAAAACACCTTTAGTTTGTCGAACGACGGTTTAAACTGTCAGAAAAGTGTCAGTAATCGTAAACGGTATTTATTTTTTTTAATTATTATTATTTGTATTATTATTTATTTTTATTTTTTTAACATTACACATGACAAAAGACAGAAGTTGATAGACTATACACAGAAACAATCTAGAGAGCACATTCAACAGAGAAAACACTTCAAATAGGTTGAGGCTTGTCATGACAAAATAACATGTTTGCATTTACGGCAGATTAAATCGTTTCTTATAAACTTCTGATGTTTTTGTTGACTTTTGTTCCAGCCGGCGTTTAAGGAGCTGATGTAATTGTGCAAATCAATTAACAGCAATTTGACGAAGGGGGCGGCTGGTTTCATAACAGAACAAACAGATTAAATTTATATATACAGTTTTATTCTTGGAATGGAAGACTTTTATCATATTTTCATGCGAGTTCAATGAAGTGTTCTGTGAGATGTATTGTTCTAACTGTTTCCAAACTTGTGCTATAAGCCAGACCATCTTATATCACGGAGCGATTCGGACACTCAGCCTCACGACTCGCTCCTCGCCGCGGGTCACGTGACTCTGGCGTCCGGGTGAAAAAAAGTCAGCAAAACTCAGATTAAAAACGGATCTATGTAATAAATATTGGTAAAAGTCCGTCCAGCTTTATGGCCTAAAAATCACCACACAAGTCACGGATCTCACGTTCAACGACAAACGGACCGGATCATTCCACTTTCTGCGTGATGTGGGGATCGTAAGCTAAGGCAAGCGGCTAACGTTAGCAACTTTGCGGCGCGGAGTGTTTAGTTGACGTTCTGGAGTCAGCAGTGCGTTCAAACAGCTCTTCTGCTTCATTCAGTCCGTTGTGTCCAGTTTAAGACTTGTCGCTGTTGTTTTCCCGGTTTTTCGCAATGCATTGTGGGCTATAGTGACCATCGACGCGCACTACTTTTCAAGGTGCATCGTGGGAAAGTTTGAGTGCACTAGTTTTACACCTGCGGGACATTCAGACACCTCTACACAATGGCGTGAGCCTGAAATAGTGCCTTATGTAGGAAGAGTGTGGACCTTCAGACGCAGCCCGAGTGTTTCCAGCGGCAGGTCGCACGTTGATGACATCACAGAGGGATTCGGCTCCTGTCAATTTAAACTTTGTCAGGATTTCTTCTCAAACCACAACTTGACGAATGTAAAACTATGATACATATTTACCACAGGTTCTAAACCACCAAACGAAGACATGAATGGAAAACCAGGAGAACCTTCACATGGACTTTGCTCGGTCTGGGAGATGTTTCCAGCACAACTCCCCTTTGTGTTTTTCCTCAAAGTAAACACGTTATTATTCGTACTTCAGCTGTTCACAGTAAGAACTCAACAGACATTTTAGTTCATTTATTCAACACAATCGTCTAAATCCTTTCTTACAAGCCACAAATATTGTTTTCATGCCGTGTGCTCAAATGAAACATGCACTTTATTCACAGCTTCTGGTGTGGCGATTGCAATACTTCCATGTTTGTCTCCATGGAGATGTAAATGCTTTGCCTGGCATGCTTCACTGTATGGCATTTAACGTGTCTGTTTGTGCATTTAGCTGCATTTTACAGGTGTTTTTATTGGCCAAGAATACCTTGGAAAAACCTGCATTCTTACTGCGAGTGGGCTCGCCTCTCTGCAGATCTGACCTGTAGCTCAGCCCGGCTTGTTTTCGTCGAGCTACTGTATACTGTTTAATGCTACACTGCGGAACATTCGTAGCAGTGGTCGTGGACTAGTAGACTCTTTTTCTGTTGTGTAAAGCACTTTGGATTACTTTGCGTACAAATTGTGCTCTACAAATAAAATAAAATAAATAAAAGATAGCGTTGCAATTTTGTCTTTAATATATCAGTTTAAAAAAAACAAAAAACACTTTCAGGCAATTTTCCCCCAATTTTTCTTTATTTTTTTCTCCCCTTGATTTTTCTCTTTTGTTGATCTAGAACAAACATGCAAGCCAATCTTTGAGCGATGAGAACAGTTAATATTGGGACACGAATAGTATTTTCTTTGGTCGTTTTTATTTGAAAGACGAGTTCTTTTTAAGCTGCACTTCAAACAGCCCGATATCTCACATGAAATCAACTTTTTTCCCCCCATTTTTTCCATTCATCTTGCAGACATACAGTCGGCCTAGCGCTCCCTTGACAACGCTAACAATAGCCTTTCTGCCTCACTCTCGCTAATTCCCTGTCTTCCTTAGCACATTTCATCTAATTCCCGACTGTTTCTCTCCCCGTTTTTTTTCTGTTTTTTTCCTACTGTACTCTTTCCAACTGCGGATGTAACCGCACAGATCTCACACTTAGCCATTCTCTTAACCACCGCCGCCGTCTGTCTGCCCGCCTCGCTCCCGCTGCACGCGCGCCGGGCTCCCATCCATCCGACGTCTGATCTCCGAAAACGCGCGAAAACGACTGCCATTTTACACCCCAACCCCCCACGTGCCGTTTGTTGCCCGTCTTTTGTTAGCGCTGTCGAGTTGAAAGAAGAAGACGCGGCGAACGCTAAGCTAAAGACGCCGTTTCCCCTCCGCTCTGTAATAATAATATGCTGACTTGAAGATTAGACGCCCACGGACTGAATTAAAATTACATACGGCAAGTTTAATGCAGAATTCATGCAGCTTTCTAGAGATGGTTATCTAAGCGTGTTATGTAAAATGGAATGGATTGAAGTTGCTGTTTTTTTTGGGGGTTTTTTGACTAGTTTAAACATTTTCTTTCGCGTGCTGGAGTGTGGAGCGTTTTGATGTGTGTGTGTTGTTTTTTTTTTCGGATAGAAGCCGGTGGAGTGGCGACTATCGCAGACACACAGCTGTAATTGGATTTCCCGCAAACGGCGCGGAAAGACGGGACAGGACGGACAGCGGCGACGCTTTTTGGGATGCGCGCGCGTTACTTTGTAGGTTTGGAGGGTCGAGTTTTGAGGAGGGTTTTTGGTTTTGTTTTTCTCGATAAAAGCGGAATGACGGCGCTGGTGCTGTGGGGATTTTTAAGACTCACGACGAAGCTTTTGGAGATCAAGACGATGCAGATATTTTATGATCCAGAGGTCGAAACTCTGCTGATATCTTTGTGCCCATAAATGTGTAAGACGGTCCAAAAGAGCATGGCACCGCTCGATTTTCCCCAAACTATATGATTGGAAATGACTACATTATACTGTGCACTGCGCCGCATAATAAAAGTATTCTTCCACAATCCTGTTTTATTACCAGGAACGAACACTTGCAATAGTGCTCGACCAGCCAGCGATTATTTCAAAGACTTGACGCGTTTCACACGTCCGTTTTTCTATTATTCTATTGTACAGAGACTTTTTAAATACATTTTCCACCAAATAAAGGTTGAAATATGTGACTGAAGGCTTCTATGGAACATGAGTACACGATTTATTGAAGATACTCTGAATTTTTTCAATAATTTGTTGACATTTTGGTGGTTTTGAGATTGTGTCCAGAGAACGAGTTCCATGATCAAAACACGACTACGATTAATTCAACAAGTCACGATAAACAGAATGACTCTACTCAAGTGTTAAAAAGACATTATCGGTCCATGCTGAAGCTTTAAAGCCTCAGAAGTGCAGAACCGATATATCGACCAACCGATCTCTCAGTCTCAGTCTTTAACTCTTTATGGTTGAGGGTTGAGAGCCACTTGCTTGTTTGCGTTGCCTGGGATACTCCAATGTATGGCGTGAAGCGTATCCATCTCCATGGAGACAAGCAGGTGACGCCCCCAGACCAAGTTACAGGTCAGGTCTGTGGAGAGGCGAGGCCGTGCGCTGGAAGAAGCGCATGTTGTTCAGTGTTTCGTCTTAAATGCGAGGTGGAAAGGTTTAATGCCATACTGCGAGACGGTCCAGGCGCAGCAATGGCATCTCCATGGAGACAAGCAAAGGGCTCCCATTACATAAGTGTAATTTAGCCAAGAATTAAGTCCAAACTTGACTGTGTAATCTCATTGTGGCCCCGTTTACAGATATTCCACCCTGTTCAAACCAAGTTCTGACACTTTAACTGCAATATTAGAATCAAATAAATGGTTATAATAGTTATTTATCTTTAGTTTGATCACCTGTTGATCACCTGTTTTGTCTTGAACCATGTGTTGCACCTCTGGAATGACCTCATCTTCTCTTAAAACATGAGAGAACTGTGAGCCAATCAGGTCGTCTCCTGAAGGCCGATCGTATGGGATAACTGCATGTTTCCCAATGAGGTCCCAACCCTTTGCATGTGTCTGTTTTGGTCGGTGGACAGATGCTGTGATTACGGCAACAAAAACGTAGATTCAGTTTGTTTTGAGGTTTCTCCAAATCAACTCCAAGCAACAGACAAATCTATTCTTTCGCGGATTGGAGCCAACTTCTTTAAGCAATCAAAAGCGGGAGAGGTGGAATGAGCTGTTTTGAATGAAAACCACAACATTACAGAGCCGTTCTTGTTCGGTGGAGGTTAGAGGAACAGAGAAACACAGATTTGTGTGAGTTTGGCAGTATTTTGGGGTCTTTTCAGTGTCACGCGAACACGCTAAAGGTGCAGTTTGTTTGGGAGCCGGCCTTGAAAACACAAAACCCAGCGGATAATAACAATATATAATGTTTTTTTGCGGCAAGTGAAAAGGCTGAGCGCTAAGAGCCAACGCGGAGAATTGAAAGATTCCTGTGCGTGGCCTCGGCAAAACCAAACAGACGAATAATCACACGGAAAATATGAAACTCAAAAGCAGGATTTTAGGATTGAAAAGAGAGTTGTTGGGAGCACGATGCTGTGTGGCATGAATGTGTTTACATGCGGAATGAAGACGCACATTTGATATTAGATCAGAGGTGAAATAACCAGGCTTTGCAGAAGAAATTGCCTTTTTATTGAGGAATTATTTTGACGTGTTTCAGACAATAACAAGGAGGAAAGAGACCGTCGTGCCAAACAAGACGGCCCCTTTTCTCTTTCAAATGTTACGGATGCCAGAATAATTATAGAAGTTAGTTACAGTCACGCATGTGTACCAGACCAGGCGCGTATTGTTGAAGTCAAAGGGGCACGATGTCACTTTTTTTGGGTTGGGAGTTGTTGCTATGTTTGAAATGTTCCACAGAATATCATTAAACGCATCTAATATTTAGCATTGTTCCTATTACGTGTGTTTATTGCCTGAAAATCATGCTTTGCGGTCAACTTTCTGCAGATCTTACCTGTAACTTGATCTGGAGGCGTAACCTACTGTCTCCATGGATATAGATATGTTTAAAGGCCTTAAGGCTGGTACGTTTGCCAAAGCTGGGTTCGATCTGCCCCTCGATCTCGGATTTCCCTCACGTACAATGTTTTAGTCTTCCATATATAAGTAAACCTAGCTAAGATGCTAGCTCAACATCTGTGGAAGTAGTTCTGGGCATCACAAGACGTATCCTGATGCAGAGTCCACGATACGATACGAATCCAGATACTTTTTACCAGTAAAAGTAAACGTTTTGATTCAGTAGAGTGACAAAATGCATTGGAAAGTCATGTTCACACTGTCACTGCAACATCAGAACACAACTGTCCTAAGAGTAAGTCCCGTTTTCAGCCTTGAATGACTTGACGTCGTTTGAAAGTGTCACGATTCACGCCAAGAAGTCCGTCTCGATATATATCCCGATATATCGAGTGCAGCTCTTGGGAGACGGGTCCTTTAGCGGCTTCAATGTCCATCACAGGATTCCCCAGCGCTGACCCAAACCCAGGACGCAAACGATGCCAAAATTGACTTGAGACCAGGTTGTGACGATTGGTTCTCGGCACGCTAGCTTTTGTTTTACCACCGCATGGTCGTTCCTCCTCTTGCCAGTAGATGGAGTTCTAACAGCAATCCTGATTATAGGGATGCTTCACGATTAGAAAGTAACGTGTGCTTTTCAATGCGTACATTTAAGAGTACTCGAGCACGTTTAAAGGCCAACAACAATACAAAACGGCGCATAATATGACGCCTGTCCTTTTAAATAATTGATACCATTTCGCATTCCGGTCACTAAATATAGCAATAATTCCAAACATTTTGTGATGACTGTAATCTTCCCTACCACCACTATCAAGTCGAAGTCCAGATTCGGTCTCTTTCGAACGCAATTGCTTTAACTTTGCACCTGACGCCTTCACCCCGTCACCCCCTTCGCTTATCAACTCGACTCCACCAAATCCGCTAAATCCCCCCCGACTTTACACACATGGTTAGGCCTCTTTTCCTCCTCATTTCGGGAGACGCCGCGCCTCCGCCTGGTTACAAAACTCTTCCATCCTTGCCCGTCTCAAATTGGCAATGTGCTACTACAGTGTGCATAGCTAACAGGGATAATTCCTCTTCTCGGAGTTTTATGAAGTTCATATTGTCATCCAAATCCTCCCGTCAGCGCGCAGGCCCCATCTTAATCCGCCAAGCATAATGTCCGTTCGGAATTTGCATTTTTCATTCCTCCGTCTCCAAATGCCATTGTGTGCACCCAGCAGACAGGCCCATTGTTAACGCTCGAGCAGCCAAAAGTCGAACTCCGACGGGGACAGTGAAGGCAACAATCCTGGTAATTAGTTCAGAATGTGTTTTACAACTCGGCAAGTGTGAAGAGATTAGCCTTAATTGCTCGTTTTGGGAAGGAAGTTGAAAGACAGTTCGGGACTAGATTCATTACACTTACGTTACAATGGGATTCAATGGGAGACGTGTGTTGCTTTATGTCTCCAATTATTTGAACATAGAAGAAACTCATGTATTTGAATGTTACTTGGGAGGACATTTTTAGATGTAAACTTCTGGCGAAACCGGGTGCGACTGTAATAACTGTTTCTTTACTAAAGGGCACAAAATATGCAAAATGGTCCCTCTTTTTTAAGCTTTTTGCCATGTTCTGTCATTGCTCCCCCATCAAAAACCATTAAGTGAAGTCCGAACTGAATTTTAATGCTGAATTATGAACCGCTTTTACTCTTTAAATTCATTGTCACCGTTTTATTGACTTACTGGTTTTATCTTTCTGCATAATGTGTTGCTCAATATTCTTTAAATTGAGATTGTTTTATTGTTGTTCTGTGAAGCGTCCTGAAAGTATTAATCCACTTCAAAAAAGAAAACAAAAACAGCAAATATTTAAAAAATTACAAAAAAAATCAGTTTGGCAAATATTTCTGAGATTATTTTTTTTGAATTTTTTTAATGTTTCCAGTAAGCCACATTTAAAATCCAGAAGAATTTTACCAAACAGCAGTTTTTGCCTTTTGAATTCTCAGCTTGACTCTCCACCAGCTCACATAATGAATTCTTTAAAACCCCAATTATTATTTCTTTCATTTGCAACATCTCTCCCCCGGCACATATTTTTAAGTCATAATTTGATATGAATTCCAAAAATAATGTAATATGAAAACAACAAAGCCGCGTCCTGGATCGACCCGGCAGGTTTTCGCCTCGGGTCACATTTCGCCTGGTGTCGATTTGATTAGCGCAGCCGTGTTTGCGCGCGGCAGAAGAACACGTGCCGCTCTATGACTAATGGAAATGTACGGGGCCCCACCACGAGTATAATGTCCTTTTGCCTATCCTTGTACTTAGACTTTAAAAACCCAGAGGAGCACTTGCATGGATTATCGATTAATGACAACACAAAGTAGAATAAGCACCGAAAGCTGGGGTACGAAACCAGGCGTTAGGTATTCAAATCGGTCTAACAAGTGCGTAACAGACTCTTTGGACTCATTGTCAGTATTGTATTTATCTAAAAGCACTTACATGACTTTAGAAGTAAATAAAATGTTATATTATGAGCCACAGACAACGCGCAGTAGTCTACGTTTGACTCAAGGTGCTGCGATTACAAGATTTTCTTTAGGGAGAAGCACAAAATGTACTAATTTACAACAACTCATCGGACATATATGATGCAAAATTGACTTTTTGGAGCCATAACAATTGTTCCCTCATCAAAAACGTACCTGGAGTTGTATTTAGCTTCATTCACGCCAGTTTGATGACTCCTGTTCAGAAAATCCTCTCACCTCCGAGCGTCGAAAACACTCCGTTCTGAATTCCTCCGATCTGTGATGTCATAGTCCGAGCTTTGTTTATTTATTTCAGACAGGATCGGAACTGCGTGTCAGAGTTAAGATAGCAGTTGTTTAGCTCACCTTTGTAATCCCTTCTGCTGCCAGTAGATGGAACCAAAAGTCAGTTTTAGGTGCGGGAAATGCCAGGGTAACATAGAACTAAGTAACATTTTCACCTTATTGAATGCTTTTGTAAGTCCCTGTGATGGTTAAATAAATCTTTTTGGGGGTTTGAAGTGTCTGTCGTCGCCCCCTGCTGTCTCTGGGCGGAAAACCAAGCAACCCAAGACAAATATCCAGGGAAACGCTGGCTTTTTTTTCATATTTGGCAACGTGACAGGGTTTTTGAATGTGATTCTACTGTCTTTATTATGAAAAGAAATAAATATATATATATATATATATATTTTATTTATATATTTTTTTTTTTTTTTTTTAGTTCTGCTTTAACACAATAATGTAGTTATTTTTTGGTACAGTTTATGTTATATTAATTGTATTGTGATTTTATACTTGCCTTGATTTGATTGGAAAGCCCTTTGGCCACCTTCGGCTCTCTAAATAAATGTTGATTGATTTAGTTATCAGAGGATTTGGCTTTGTGCTTCTCCTGTCTTTTAGCTGTCAACAAAGAGAAACACAAAACTTCCATATAAGTGTTCTTTTTGCTGGGAGAACATTATAACCAGATTAATAACAAAACAATAACATCCCTTAGCATGCAAACAGAAGAGCCACCAGCTAATGAACTTGCAAATGTGTTTTGGGATTTCCTGGACAGCATCATTAGAGCAATGGGCCTTGAAATACCTTTTACATTGCTCTGTTGTTCTTTCTGTTTTAGTGACATTGATGTATACCTTGGAGGTCAGTGGCTTGTTAGTTGGCATTAAACTCAAAATATATGGCGTTGTCACGACACTCAGGAATGTTCTAAACTGCTTTTGAAACCACAATCATTAAAATTGACAATCATTAACAATTAAATTAACTTTGGGCTGACATTTTTTTAACACAAAATCAGGAACGGTCCAATTTTATCCTGTCAAAGTGATTTATTTTTTTTACTTTTTTTGACACTTTTTTTAACTTGAATGCCCTTGACGACGTTCGTACAAATCGTGTAGACTCGAGCGCTGCAGTGTCGCTATTACTGCGATATTTTAATATGTACGTTCCGCGACGCAACACAATCGTTTCAGTTGTGTCAAGAACAACACATGCGAATTTACTTGCCAAATTCTGTCAAAAGGAAAAGGGAAAGGTACGCTACGGATGCGGTGCGTGTTCCGATCAGTGTGTTGGCGTTACCTTTACAAATACACACGATCTCCAGCGCTCCACGTACATTACAGACACGGTGGACGGATGAAATAGTGCACCGCCCAGTGAAATGCATCACAGAAACATAAAACTGTCAGGTCCAGAGCAGGTTCACTCATCAATCAACTGTTTCCAACCTCCGTCCATCAAATCAGACCTCAAGTGTCTGGCGATGACGGGTTCCATGAAGTGAAAACGAGCTAAATTGTTGGATCCTTTCAAGCCGATGGTTTCATCTGAGAGTGGATTCACGGGAACCTCAGCAGAACTCCGAGATGGAGCAATCTGAGCCTCCTGCGTCGACCAAAATGAACAATACTGTGCAAAGTGTCCGCGAGCTGCATGCTAACCAGCCTCCGGCCGAGATGGTTGGCTGCACAAAGCACGAGGGGCGTGAGGAGACTGCTGCTCCTGTCGCTGTTGATTGCATGCCCATTGAGCCACTGGAGCTGGGTCCGCAGTGGCCCACCTACGGACGCACCAGACGTGAGCGGCTTCTCCATCGCGGTGAACAACGTGTCTCCTCACTGGTTTGGTGAGAACTTTAATGGCGACTCGATGAACTCCCATTTTGAAATATGGACTGTTGCCACTTTGACCTGTGTTTTGTTGCTGCTTGTTTTTGTCAACTCGAACCTTGCAAAAGAAAGATGTGGAAATGATTTTATACATGTGATATTGGTACTGTGGATTTGATAAATGTGTAAACTGTAGAAATGTGTTACCGTTTGTGCAATGTTTGTTCCTCCCTGCCTCTGGGGGGCGCACTGTGCGCTGTGTCCTGTAATTACCTGCCCTATACAAAGGGGAGGAAAGGTGCATTCCAGCATTGCAGTGCGGAGGAGCGTTATTTAATGCTCTTTTTAAAATACTAACAAATATACTTAATTCTTCAATTCCGAAAGGTCCAATTTTGTCCTGTTAATGTTATATTTATTTTTTAGTATCGATACATGATCAAATGTGCATTTAAAAATCGATTAGTATCTGATTTTCTGTACTTTTGACAGCCCTACAACTGCACACACAACCAGGCACACAAACAAACAAACAAAAAGTGCAAAAGTGTCTCATTCTGTGTCCAAAATGCGTTTGCTCCATTTTCCCCTCCATTTGCTGGTTGCCATGGATACGAATGGCGACAGCTGAGTTTGTGTTGGCCATAGCTCAAATCGGACTTCACGGCTGAAGGATGCGAGTGCTTTCCGCCGCCGCCGCCAGAACGTACAGAATCCAGGCTGTTCGGCTGAAGTCTGCGCTGAAGTCTGCGCTGAAGCCTGCGCTGAAGCCTGCGCTGAAGTCTGCGCTGAAGTCTGCGCTGAAGCGTGCGCTAAAGCCTGCGCTGAAGTCTGCTCTGAACTCTGCGCTAAAGCCTGCGCTGAAGTCTGCGCTGAAGCCTGCGCTGAAGCCTGCGTTGAAGTCTGCGCTGAAGTCTGCGCTGAAGTCTGCGCTGAAGTCTGCGCTAAAGCCTGCGCTAAAGCCTGCGCTAAAGTCTGCGCTGAAACCTGCGCTGAAGTCTGCACAGTCTGCGCTGAAGTCTGCACAGTCTGCGCTGAAGTCTGCACAGTCTGCGCTGAAGCCTGCGCTGTCTGCTCTGATGTCTGCGCTGAAGTCTGTGACTTCAGACGGCTAAAAAAGCCAACAAACACTCAAATCGACACGGTTTCTGTGGAAGTCAGGCCCAAAATCTTGATTTATTCCTGATTGTTTTGACTCAAGTGCAAGTTTTGTCAAGACAAAAATGACACAAAACATGGCCAAATTGACAGTGAAAAGATTGTAGGAGTTATTTCAAAATGCAGTGTACTTTGTCAGTTACGCTAAAAAAAACACTAACTGACACATATCAATAATCAGATCTAATCATTGTAGTTATCTGATTATTTTCTGCCTTGCTCAGATTGTTGACGCATATTCTATTTAGTTTGATCAAAAGATTTAGACAATAATAAGTAATTAGGGTATTTTTAGATGTTTTTATTTTTTAAAGGAGACTTGTATAACCCTTTGACTGAAATATTAATTCAAGCTTATAAATCAGAACTTTCAAGGGGAACAATATATATATATACAACAATTAGGACAACAGCTCAACGAAATATATCAAAAATAAATGGGAAATAATGGGAAAATATACATCCATCCCAGTGGAAAACCACAAAACTCACATGTTTGGAGGGAATTCTGTATGGAAAATGTGACACGTTTCTTCATAACACAGTGTCAAAGTGCTCAGTCGTTGGAGAGACTGTGGTACCAGGAGGCAGACCACTATCACGTGTTTGGGACTGTCCAGTCGCTCAGATAATAAAGAGCTGTGCATCTGGGCCTTCAAACTCCTGCCGTGGACACAGTAAATGGATACCTTTGGGGCAAACTTATGGGTTTATGGAGCGGTGGTCCGGGCCGGTGTCTCCCTGGTGGCCGCCGGAGGAAACGCATGTGGAATATGATGTACTGTATATTGTATTGTTTTGTACCTGTGACACTGCAGGGTTAAACGTGCTACAGCTGTGCCACCGTTATTCTAAACACGCATGAAATATGTTTGTTTGTGTCCTAAAATACTTTACACAGTATATTTAATACTTTAATCATTAAAAAAAAAAACTATTACTTTGTCCTGATGCTTGAAATAAGTGAAGATAAATACATAAAAACTAGAACCTAAAGATGAATGAATGACTTTTTAAACTTTTTAAAAAAAATTGTTTTATACCAACAACTATTTTTCTTATTGATCATTTTTTAATTTATTGACTCATTTTATCGACACATTTTTGGATTATTGGTGACTAAAACAATTTACATAACTTTTTCTGTAATTTAATTTGATCAAAGTTTTCTATAAAGATTCATTTGTGTTTGTTTTTTTTGTGTTTTTTTTTATTTATTTTTTTTGTGCTGTTTTTTTTTTTTTTGTGGTTTTTTTTTTGTGTGTTTTTTTTCCCCTTTTTTTCTGTGTTTGTGTGTCTTTTGCTGAAACTGTTAGACCTGGTCGAACCTGTCTGATCTGATTCAGTTTGTTATTGAGCCAAAACTTTGTCCCGTTCAAAGTTCTTCAATTCTTCGATTGAAAATAAACGTTCCTTTGCGTTTGGAACTGATTATGACATTCGTCTTATTCTGCAGTTTAGAACAATAACTAGTTCCTCTTAAATTTAACTTGGGAAAAAAATTTATATATTTCAAACTTTAACTCTTGGCCACATTCAAAACTTCTTTCACATTTGATAACTTTGACATCTATAACTTCTTTTAAAGGTTTTAACGACATTGTAGAGCTGCAAACTAACGATCATTTAGCAAATTTTTTTTACTAAATTTGGTAACCGTTTGCCAAGTGGTCTTCATCAAATACACTTCCGTATGTTTCGGAACCTTTATAATTCTCATTTTCAATGGTCGTTCAGTTGCGGTTCAATCCATTGTTGCAGCCCTAAAACATCGTTTTAGCACCCGAAAATGTTTTCACCGTTGTCTTTGCAGCCGACACCAATCAAAACGGTGAAACCAACTTGAAACGAGCAATCCAGGAAGTCTGTGTAAGCGGTAGTTCAGTGATTAACCGCAATAAAGTATAAAATGAACAACATTAAACCTGATGTCAGCTGTGCGCGTAACGTAAACAAAACATAAAACAAATGGGAAAATAACATTTACTTTAAAAACTGACAAAATTAGTCGGACTTTTGCTGGTCGGGACCGTTTTTTTTGTTATTTTGATTTGAATATGCCTTAATTTTGTTTTTGACACTTTGGTTGATATCTATTTATTTGTTCTATATTTGTATTATTCTGTTGTGTTCTATATTTTATTGTTTGTCTACTTATACATTTGTGAAAACTGAAAAACAAAGAATGAAATGTCACTATGCGCAAAACTGCTTAATGCACTTTTTCTACTTCATTTTTACTGTCAAAAAAAATCCAAAAAGGTGTATTAAATGTGGTATTTAAAGACCCCAAAACTCATGAAACGTGCTTATTTCCCCCCCACTGACAGACACACGAACTTCATCCCCTTTACGCGGAATTCAGACATCATCCAAATCCGCGGACGAAATCTCTCGTACATCAGTAGCTCCCGTTTCGTTTGGCAGGGCGATAATAGTTGATTGAAATCTTCCCCTCACCTCCGTTCTGAGGCCCTTTTTTGCGCCGTTTGTCTCCCCCCGCGCCCCCCCCCCCGCGCACGCCTTCTGTCAACGCGTCATCTGATCCTCCGAGGACGAGACGGAGCCCCGCGGCGCTCCTCACTATTCCTGTCATTTCTCATTACGGCGATACAAATCACTCTGACACCCGTGTAATTGGTAAATGGTAATTTCTTAGAGGAAATTCTGGGCAGTGCGCGGATAGACGGCGGTGGGCTGATGGGGGGGGGGGGAGAAAAAACACACATGCGCGCACTTTTGATTTAAGATTATGAACATGAAGCGACGACAGGGCTTAAGCGGCTCTTCTCGCTGTCTTCTTTTATGTATCTGATCTCGGGAATTCTCTCCGAGCCGATACGGAAAACGCCATTATCGCTCTGAAAGTGACTCCGGAGTTTTGAAGACGAGCCGCGCCGCCGTGCCGCGCCGCCTGTGCCCGCGCCGCCGTGCCGCTTTAGTCTGTTGACTTACGGTGCTTGGTAATTGTTTTATCGTCGCTGTTAAAAGTACTCGCTGAACGGCAAATTTCACCTCGCGGGATTCCAATGCCGTTCTTTTCTAGCCGTCGGTTTTCCGTCCTTGTTGACGTGGCACTGATTTTACGGAGCAGCGGCACGATCTTAATGGAGGTTTGCGGGCGCCTAAAGTGTGAGGACGGCGTGCTAAAAAAGAAGCCACGTGTTGTCTTGCTGTGATCTTTCGAAAGTGATTGATGGTTTGTTTACGAGCGACGGTCTGCGAGGAATCCGTGTGAAACAGAGGTTATCGGAGTAAATTCAATTTAAATTAGATTCGTTAGTTTGTTTGGGCCAAGTCGATATCCGATATGCGCTTTGCTGCTTTTGTCCAATAACCAATATTAAGTCAGGATGTACCAAAATATCGAAAATATTGATCAATCTTGATGCTGAATTTGGCGATATCGTGGGCTTTTGGTGTAATTTCCCGCGTTATTGTGCGACGGCGCGATGTTTGTTGCTCGTTTAGAGAAAGGAAACGTTATAATACCGTTTGTGCGTTTGTGTAGGTTTGGGGTTTAACGAAGAAAAAAGTTGCGTAAATGTACCGGGTTTCGCTGTGTCGTAGAATGTCGCGGGCAAATATGTCGAGTATCGCAAAAAGATCGCGATTTTGGCGCATCGCGAGCCGCATGGAGTCGTGCGGGACCCTGTGATTCCAAAGCCTGATGCAAAGGAAACGATGCAAAGGAAACGGCTTTAAAGTCCAAGGCAAAGAAACTCAAGGACAACACATTCAAGGACAAGAGACTCAAGGACAACACATTCAAGGACAAGAAACTCAAGGACAAGAAACTCAAGGGCAACACATTCAAGGACAAGAAACTCAAGGACAACACATTCAAGGACAAGAAACTCAAGGGCAACACATTCAATAACAAGAAACTCAAGGAAAAGAAACTCAAGGACAACAAATTCAATAACAAGAAACTCAAGGACAACACATTCAAGGACAACAAATTCAAGGACAACAAATTCAAGGACAAGAAACTCAAGGACAAGAAACTCAAGGACAAGAAACTCAAGGACAACAAATTCAAGGACAAGAAACTCAAGGACAAGAAACTCAAGGACAACAAATTCAATAACAAGAAACTCAAGGACAACACATTCAAGGACAACAAATTCAAGGACAACAAATTCAAGGACAACAAATTCAAGGACAAGAAACTCAAGGACAACACATTCAAGGACAACACATTCAAGGACAACAAACTCAAGGACAACAAACTCAAGTCCGCTCAAAAGTACACATTTCATTACAATTACAACACGCTACATTTCATTATTAACATTAGCTCAGTAAACTACACTACAAAACTACAAAATCAGTTCAGACGGATAAAATATTCCACTAAAATCTATCGTGGCTGATGTCATCTACAGACCATTTCTGGAAGTTCGAGTCCACCGTCTGATCGTTCCAAAAAAAGAAAGGGGCCGGTTGTGCAACGGCAGAGGAACTTTTCGGGACGGTGCAGTTTCTGTCGATCCGGTAGTTTGTTCGGTGTAAAGTTGGACATATTTTTTATAAAGGAGGTGGAGCAGCATCGTTAAGGATTTTGGAAGAGCGTTCTGAGGCTTGAAAATAAAATAAAATAGTCAAAAGTAAGCGTTTTGTATTGACTAAGAACGTTGCAATGGCGATGACGAACTGGTTTAAGGAGCGTTTCGTAGATGGCCAAAATATAGATTCCGGAACCTTTCATCGCTCGTAAGATCATTGAGTCACGGCAGCCTTCATCAAACCGCTGGAAAGAACTTACGAGTCAGATTCCACCAGGAAGAGTTTGGGAGTCTCGATTTCGCGCCCCGTAATTAAAGTCGCCCATTAATCAAGCGCACTTTCTGCAAATTAACATTAACATTGCAATATAGAGATGAGAAGTGCAGATAAAAAGACGCGAGCCCCGGCAATTAGGGAGCCATCGCGGCGCAAAGACCCCCAGAGGGGAGACGCGCGCGCCGGCGAGAGGACTAATTAGTTTCAGGTTGGTTTTTCATTCGTTAGAGCAGCTCGTGGACTCTCCGGGCCCTTTGCGCTGTCCTCCTCGCATTATCCAGACTTAATATGTGCTCGGAAAGGCATACATTTTCATTACCTGGCCATGCATTCACCATATTTCACTCCGCTCGCAGCCCCATACAGTAAGTAGGTCCTGTTTAATAATATAAGTGGACGATAAGGCAATTTTATCCCCGCGTTTTGATTGGCCGGCCACAGTTCAATAGCTCTAAGTGGAAGGTGAGGTTGTCAAGGGAATCACCATGGGGACGGAGACGAGGCGGCGAGACCAGGATGGAGGGTTTATGAATTAAGCAAAGCCGTTGCGATGATTAAATATTTTCGGTGGTGGTTTTTGTGGGGGGGGGGGGGGGCGGGGGGACGGTGTGGATTGGGCTGAGATGTGAACGCGTCAAAGTACTAATCAGATTGCTCAAAATTCTGGAATGAAGTCGAGCTTAAAACGCTGTCAACGATGAATTGAAAAACAGATCGAAATGCTCGTTGTTTAAAGGGCAAATGTGATGCGGTATTTGTATCGTTGTTGGCCCTTTAAACGTGCCTTTACTTTGGCATCTCATGTTTCAGAGCAAAAAACTCAATTACTTCATGTTACTCTGGAATTTCCCACGCTAAGAATTGACTATTGGCTCCATCTACTGGCTTCAGAAAGAATTACAATGGGGAGATAAACAAAAGCTAGCATTCCTCCAACATGCTAATGAAGCCAGCGGGTGTGTTGATCGTGATTTGAGGCAGAACTTGGACTTAAAAACAGGGTAGAATATCTGTGATGTCATAGGTTGAATATGACATCACACATCAGGGAAACTCAGAACTGAGTGTTCATCAACGGTTTGTTTTTGATGAGAGAGCATGTTTATAAGAAATGTCAAGTTTGCCTTTTTATTACAAAGAATGGTACAATAATACTATTTTCTAGCATCAAAGTTGTATATTTGAGCTTCACAAAAAGTGTAATTTGTGTTTAAGTGTGTAATATATATTTTTATTAAAATTAAAAACTATGATTTCACTCATGTGTCTGAGTGTTTTTTATTTCAGTCGATCAAACTTACACAGCCAAACATCCCGTCCTCACACACAACACACACGCTAAAATAAATTTAAACCAGGGGCCCAGAGGAGAGACGAGGCCCCAAACCACCACCAGAGGCCAAGAGGAGAGACGAGACACCAAACCACCACCAGGGGCCCAGAGGAGAGACAAGGCCCCAAACCACCACTAGGGGCACACAGGAGAGACGAGACACCAAACCACCACCAGAGGCCAAGAGTAGAGACGAGGGCCCAAACCACCACCAGAGGCCAAGAGGAGAGACGAGACTCCAAACCACCACCAGAGACCAAGAGGAGAGACGAGGCCCCAAACCACCACCAGGGGCACACAGGAGAGACGAGACACCAAACCACCACCAGAGGCCAAGAGGAGAGACGAGACACCAAACCACCACCAGAGGCCAAGAGGAAAGACGAGACTCCAAACCACCATCAGAGGCCAAGAGGAGAGACGAGACTCCAAACCACCACCAGAGGCCAAGAGGAAAGACGAGACTCCAAACCACCATCAGAGGCCAAGAGGAGAGACGAGGCCCCAAACCACCACCAGAGGCACAGAGGCGGCAAGACGAGACCACCAAACCACCCCACCAGGGGCACACAGGAGAGAAGAGACACCCAAACCACCATCAGAGGCCAAGAGAGAAGACGAGACTCCCAAACCACCACCAGAGGCAAAGAGGAGAGACGAGGCCCCAAACCACCACCAGAGGCACAGAGGGGAGACGAAAGACACCAAACCCCCAATACCAGGGGCCCGGAGGAGAGATAAGGCCCCAAACCACCACCACCAAGGGCCCACGAACCAGGGGCCCCAGCAGCAACAGCCAACAACCTCTCCTGGTGCAGAAGGGCTCCACAGAGGAAACACTGCAGATCCTAAAATGGATAAAAGGATGAAAATGAATAAAACTGTAGACATGAGTAAAAGCTAAGTCTTTAATCAAATTCAGTTTAAAAAGTAAAAACATAAAAAGTAGAACCTAAACAATATCAAATAATACGCCTAAAATATACAAATGAATAGACAGAAGTTAGTTCAGGTTGTAGCTCAAGTGCAAATGTTCTCCTTTATTGTCAGTGACTATTTGGAGAGGTAATTGTTATTTCTTGAATTCTGTGTTGATTTGTTAGATATTCTTTGTTGGTTATTGAATAGTCTGTTATTTATTTGGTGTTTAGTTTTTTCTCCACCGCCTCTCACTCTCTTTGTTTCCTCCTCATTTCTCCATAGAGGTTCAGCAGGTAAAACAATTGGATGTTTTTCAAGAACCTCAGGGTTTGGGAGGCGGTGCAAGGCAAAGTTTATTTGTAGAGCACAATTCGTACACAAGGCAATTCAAAGTGCTTCACACAACAGGAAAAATGCCTTAAAATCACAACGACGTGACAGAAATCACAAAACAGTTTAAGACATAAAAGACAAAATGCAAAGAAAATCATGTCAGTCAAATGCACAGCCCCAAACAAAACAGTTTTTAGTTTTGAACAATGCCAGAGCAGAACCTGTCTCACATCCTCAGGAAGACTTTTACAAATTATAGTTACATAAAACTGCTTAAAACAGATTCCCCATGTTCAGACCTGACTCTGGCACCAGCAGCCGAGGCCGCGTCCATGTTTAGTCCTGACTCTGGCACCAGCAGGAGGCCGGTCCATGTTTAGTCCTGACTCTGGAACCAGCGGGAGGCCGGCCCATGTTTACCACGGTGAGGCCGGCCCATGATTTAGTCCTGACTCTGGCACCAGCGGTCGAGGCCGCGGCCCGGATGTTTAGTCCTGACTCTGCACCAGCGGTGAGGGCCGGCCCATGTTTAGTCCTGACTCTGCACCAGCGGGAGGGCCGGCCCATGTTTAGTCCTGACTCTGGCACCCAAGCAGCGAGGCCGGCCCAGTTTAGTCCTGAACTCTGGCACCAGCGGGAGCCGGCCCATGTTTAGTCCTGACTTCTGGCACCCAGCGGGAAGGCCCGGCCCATGTTTAGTCCTTGACTCTTGGCACCAGGCGGGAGGCCGGCCATGTTTAGTCCTGACTCCTGGCACCAGCTGGTGAGGCCGGCCCATGTTTAGTTCCTGACTCTGGCACACAGCGGTTGGAGGGCCCATGTTTAGTCCTGACTTCTGCACCGCGGAGGCCGGCCCATGTTTAGTCCTGACTCTGCACCAGCGGGAGGGCCGGCCATGTTTAGTCCTGACTCTAGGCCCACCAGCGGAGCCGGCCATGTTTATCCGACTCTAGCACCAGCCGGTGGAGGCCGGTCCCTATTATCAGTCCTGCTCTGGCCACACCAGACGGGATGGCCGCCCAGTTTAGCTGCTCGCCACCCAGCAGGGAGGCCGGCCCATGTCTTTAGTTCCTGAACTCTGGCACCAGCAGGAGGCCGGCCCATGTTTAGTCCTGAATCTGGCACCAGCAGGAGGCCGGCCCAAGTTTAGTCCTGACTCGGCAGGCCACGGGCAGAGAGGCCCGGCCCATGGTTTAGTGCCTGACCTCTGGCCACCAGTTTAGTGAGCCGGTCCAGTTATTGTTCCTACTCTAGCACCAGCGGTAAGGTCGGCTCCATGCTTTAGTCCTGAGCGTGCGACGCAGGGCCGCCCATTTTAGTCCGACTCTCGGGGCCCCACTAGCTAGGATCGTCGACCCATGATAACCCGATCTCATAGTCTCTCGCTCTTTAGTCCGACTCTGGCACACAGCAGGAGGCCGCCGTCCAATGTTAGTCCTGACTCGGCACCAGCAGGGGCCGGTCCATGTTTAGTCCTGACTCTGGGCAACCAGCAGGAGGCCGGGCCCATGTTTAGTCCTGACTCTGCAGCACCAGAGGAGGCCGGTCCATGTTTAGTCCTGACTCTGGCACCAGCGGAGGGGCCGGCCCATTGTTTAGTGGCTGACTCTGGCACCAAGCGGTGAGAGGTCACGGCGCCATGTTTAGTTCCTAGACTCTGGACCAAGCAGGAGGCCGGCTCCATGTTTTAGTCCTGACTCTGGCACCAGCAAGCAGAGGCCTTTGGCCCATGAAGTTTAGTCCTGACTCTGGCACCAGAAGAGAGGCCGGTCCGATGTTTAGCCCTGACTCTGGTCACCAGCAGGAGGTGCCGGTCCATGTTTAGTCCTGACTCTGTTGGCACCAGCAGGAGGCCGGTCCATGTTTAGTCCTGACTCTGCGGCACCACAGGAGGCCGCGCCATATGTTTAGTCCGACTCTGGCACCAGCCTGCCGAGTCCAGTTTAGTCCTACTCTGGGAACCAGCAGTGAGCCGGGCCCATGTTTTTCTAGTCCTGAACTCTTGGGCACCAAGCGGACCGTAGTCTTTCGTGCAGGAGGCCGGTCCATGTTTAGTCCGTGACTCTGGGCACCAGCGAGTCGGTAGTTAAGCCGGCCCATGTTTAGTTCCTGCTCTCACCAGCGGGGGCCGGCCCGATGTTTAGTCCTGAACTCTGGCACCAGCGCAGAGGCCCGGCCCATGTTTTAGTCCTGACTCTCTGGCTAATATCCCCATAGCCCATGTTAGTCCTGAAGGAGGCCGTGTCCGTTTAGTCCTATCTGGCAACCAGGCAGGAGTCTCGGTCCATGTTTAGTCCTGACTCTCGCACCACCAGGCGGAGCTCGTCCATGTTTAGTCCCTGACTCTGGACAGCTCAGCACGAGCTTGAGGCCCATGTTTAGTCCTGACTCTGTGTGTGCACCAGCGGAGCGGACTGGCACAGCAGGAGCCCGATGTGTGTAGTGCGGCTGACTCTGCACACGAGCGGTATCTGATTCCAGAGGAGTCGGCCCATGTTTAGTCCGCGCTGATCGCTCTGTAGGCGGCCCAGAAGCGACTCTGGCCGTCAGCATGAGCTTAGCCCTGATTCTGGCACCAGCAGGAGGCCGATCCATGTTTAGTCCTGACTCTGGCACCAGCAGGGAGTTCGGTCCAATCCTGCTGCACCAGTTTAGTCCTGACTCTGGCACCAGCAGGAGGCCGGTCCCATTTTTAGTCTGACTCTGGGCCACCAGCAGGAGGCCGGTCCATGTTTAGTCCTTGACTCTGGCACCAGAGCTCAAGACTGACTCTGGCCGCCGTCCATGGTTAGTCCGGACTTTCTGGCACCAGCAGGAGCCGGTCCATGTTTAGTCCTGTTCCTGGACCAACGCAGCAGGAGGCCGGCCCATGTTTAGTCCTGACTATTGGGCAACCCAGCAGGAGGCGCGGTCCATGTTTAGTCTGACTCTGGCACCAGCAGAGTCGGTCCATGTTTTATCCTGACTTGCACCAGCAGGAGTTCGGTCCATGTTTAGTCCTGACCTCTGGGCACCAGGCAGGAGGCCGGCCCATTTTAGTCCTGACCTGGCCCAGAAGGAGGCCGGTTCCATGTTTACCTGACTCTGGCAACCAGAGGAGCCGATCCATGTTTAGTCCTGACTCTGGCACCAGCAGGCAGTTCGGTCCAGATGTTATAGTCCTGACTCTGGGCACCAGCAGGAGGCCGGCCCATGTTTAGTCCTGACTCTGCGCCAGCCAGAAAGAGCGGTGCCGGTCCGAGTGTTGTCGACACCTCCTCTGGCACCAGCAGGAGGCCACCATGATTTAGTCTGCTCGGCAACCAGCAGGAGGGCCGGTCCCATGTTTAGTGTCCCTGACTGCTGGCACACCAGAAGCGACGGCCGGTCCATGGTTTAGTCCGGGACTCTCGGAACCCAGCCAGGAGAGTGGCCCATGTTTAGTCCTTGACTTCTGGCACCAGAAGGAGGCCGGTCCAATGTTTATCCTGATTCTGGAACCAGCAGAGGCTGGCCCATGGCTTTAGTCCCACTCTGGCACCAGCAGATGGGCATGTCTGTTTAGTCCTGTCTCCTGGAACCAGCAAAGGCAGAAGTGGACCGGCCACATGTTTGGTTTTCAGTCCTGACTTTGGGCACCAGCAGGAGGCCGGTCCACTGTGTTAGTCCTGACCTCGGTGGCAACCAGCAGGAGGCTGCATCCATATTTAGTCCCTGACTCCTGGCACCAGGCATTGAGTTCGGTCCAGTGGTTTAGCCCTGACTTCTGGCACCAGCAGGAGGCTGATTCCATATTGTATCCTGACTCTGTGCACCAGCAGGAGTTCGGTCCAGTTTAGTGCCTGACTCTGGCACCAGCAGGAGGCCGGTCCATGTTTTAGTGCCTGACTCTTGGAAACAGCAGCAGAGGACCGGTCCATGGTTATCCTTGACTCTGGAACAGCAGGAGGCCGGTCCATGGTTAGTCCTGACTCCTGCGAACCAGCAGGAGGCCTGTCCATTGACGAGCGTCTGGAACCAGCAGGGTCGGTCCATGCGTTAGTCCTGGCACTCTGGCCACCCTAGCAGGAGGCCTGGTCCCTGAAGGTCCTCCCCAGAGTCCGAGATGTTCACTTATGGCACTAACATTCCGAGATGTACCTTGTTGGCCGCTAGCCATAGTAGGCCATGGAGAGACTTGTATACAAGCAGAGCTGCTTTGAAGTCTATTCTCTGAGCCACAGGGGGCAGTGCAGAGAAACCTGAGCACAGGGACTAATGTGATGGTACTTCCTGGTTCTAGTTTTGTGTTTCCTCACAGTTCTCACGGGGGTCTCTCGCTGAAGAACAACTCACAGTAGTGGTCAAGAAGAGAGCCAAGTGGACACTCTGGGGGGACCAAGTGAAGACCAGGTCCAGAGCGTGTCCTCTGCTGTGAGTGGGCTTTGTGACGTCTTGGGTAAAATGCACGTAATTAAGGACATAAAAAAAATGTAAATGGGTAAAATGTCATTAAATGTGTAAATTAAATCAGTGGATAACATAATTTTACCACTTTTACACACTCCCCTTCCTTTTTTTTACCAGCAGTGTGGAAAAAGAACAACTCGACCATATTTCGTTTAAATATAAACAACTGAATTAGTTGTGTAAAATCAGGTCAAGTGACAATAAAAGACTTTATTGTGAGAATGTTTTTACAAAAGTCTCTTGTAAATTGTCCAAATCAGGTTTGTCTCTGCAGTCGGACTTGAGCTCGATATGTGAACTGTCTAATGGTGGAGAGGGCTGTGAGGGGTCTCATGGGGGTCTCTCACTGCTGGGGGTCATTTGTGCCACTGTTACTGAGGGGGCGGAGTCCTTTTGTCCTTCACGAGTCGGACCTGGTGACGAGAGGTGTGGCCTGTTTTATCCTCACGTGCGGGACGGTGGACGACCCCAGGACACGTGCGGACTGGCCCGGAGCCTCCGCAGATGTGAGCCGGGTTCCGCGGGCTGCCGTGGGACCACCCGCAGGAGCGGAGCCATCTCCGCGGAGCAGAACCCCACACCGAACCGTCCAGGCCCGGTGTGCGGCGGGAAGACGGAGCCCCGCGTCCAGAGCTCGAGCTTTACGTGCGCTGGGAGGGGCAGCGGAGCCCCCCGACCCACGGCGAGCAGTTTGACCCGGCAAATGTGCTGTGCGGGGCAGACACGGGAGGGTGGAGCTGGAGCGGCAGGTGGAGGTGGGCGCAGCAGCGGACCCTCTGTGGTGGAGGGGGCCTGCGCCAGCTCTCAGCCCCGGATGTGGTAGGTGAGTGTGGTGTTCGTGGGTCGCCTGTGGTCACTCGTGGTCCCGGGTCATCGTGGTCGCCGTGGTCACTCGTGGTCGCCCGTGGTCGCCCGTGGTCGCCCGTTGTCACCTGGGTCCTCGTGGTCACTCGTGGTCGCCCGTGGTCGCCTGGTCCCGTGGTCATGGTCAACTCGGTGGTCGCTTGTGTGGTCAGGTGCCGTGTCGCCCTGTGGTCGCCGTGGTCACGCTCGTGGTGCACTGTGGTCGCTTGTGGGTCACTCGTTGGCACGCCGGTCGCCTGTTGGTCGCCCGTTGTGGTCGTCGTGGTCGCCTGTGGTCGCTTGGTGGTCACTCGTGGTCACCGTGGTCGCCTGTGGTCGCCCGTGGTCGCTCGTGGTCGCCTGTGGTCGCTTGTGGTCACTCGTGGTCACCCGTGGTCGCCGCTGGTCGCCCGTGGTCGTCACCTCGTGGTCGCCTGTGGTCGCTTGTGGTCACTCGTGGTCACCCGTGGTCGCCCGTGGTCGCCCGTGGTCGCCCGTGGTCGCCCGTGGTCACTCGTGGTCGCCTGTGGTCGCTTGTGGTCACTCGTGGTCACCCGTGGTCACCGTGGTCGCCTGTGGTCACTCGTGGTCGTCGTGGTCACTCGTGGTCGCCCGTGGTCGCTCGTGGTCACTCGTGGTCACTCGTGGTCGCCCGTGGTCACGTGGTCTGTGGTCACTCGTGGTCGCCCGTGGTCACTCGTGGTCGCCCGTGGTCGCTCGTGGTCACCCGTGGTCGCCTGTGGTCACTCGTGGTCGCTTGTGGTCACTCGTGGTCACTCGTGGTCGCCCGTGGTCACTCGTGGTCGCCCGTGGTCACTCGTGGTCGCCCGTGGTCACTCGTGGTCACTCGTGGTCACTCGTGGTCACCTGTGGTCCCCTGTGGTCACACCTTGTGTTTACCAGTGTCTTTTGTGATGTAACACGTTAAAATCCAGGCATTCAGTGGTTGAAGTAGTTCATCCAGATCAAACTAAAATAAAAGCACATTATATTCTGAACTTGTTCTAAAATGTGTCTTTTAAAAGCATTAAAAGTTTGGGAGCTGGTTTCTCTAGCAACTGAGACTTTGTTAAAAGTGTCTTGACTTTTCACATTTTGTGATTTTCTGTGGTTTTAATCCCAGTTTGTCCATTGAAATTGCATCATGTTACGTTTTTAGCCATGTTCCATTCAGAGTGTTTTTATTCTCAAACTAATGTTAAAGACATTTAGAGTGTCCTATTGAGGTTTGAAGCTCCTTGTGCCTCTAATTGTCTAATTTGTGCTAAATTAACCTAAATTAAATCACTTCTTTAATCTATTGACCTCCTGCTATGGAACTCCATCGACCTTCAGCTTTGTCTGGGATTTTAAAAAAAACGTTGGACAGCCCTGCGCTTGACAATGTTCTGGTTGATTTAACGGCAAATTCCAAACGGATCTGGTTCCATTAAGAGAACAAAGAGTGTGATGTGACACGAGCTTCTGCAGCCCACTCTTAAAGGCGACCAAAGTACTTTAAAGTACTTTCCGTTCCGCGATGGTCTGTGGGAAAAGAGTATGTAAACCCGTTTGGGTGATTCGATCCGGCTTGACGTTCGGCTGGCCTGAATTTGGGCGTGGCAGCGACGCGAGATGTTTAGATCATCTTGAGTTTCTGTTCTGTTTAATTTGATACCTTTTTTCATTGGTTTTACGTGTGTTTTTTATCGTAACCGACCAGTTGCTCTCGAAAACGTTCGAATATATACTTAAATGAGCCTTTTTGCCTCAAAGCGTTGGCCGGAGCGAACTCAAACTCATCCATCACATTCTTTCCCCGTCACGTAGAAGAATAGACAATAGTCATGTGTTTTTCTCCAAACCCCCTTAAGGTTTCTATTTTGAACCCGCTAACGACACAAAGTGAGGCCACATCCATTAACCCCGTCGCGTCGCTCACCGCCGACACGGCCGGACGCGTGTCGCCGCGTCGTGCCGCTCGCCGGCGTGCAGCCCACCCGCCGGGGCCAAACTTTTGACACCGTCGCCGTATTTTCCCATTTGAAAGCAACCAAAGCTATTTTTCTCTCTCGGCGGCTGTGAATGACGGGAAAGTGTCGCCGAAATATCGCCGGAATAAAAGTGGGGCTCTAAGCGGCCGCTCGACATGCATGGAGCGGGGGGGAAAAACATTTAGCTCGGTTTGGCAGAGATTGGGACCAAACGGCGCTGGTGGGATGTGAATTGTAATGCATGAATGAGCGTCAATATCGTGGGGGAAATGATGCCGCTGGCGTCCACATCCAGGGTTCTGCTTTGGGACCGTTAATGCTTCTTTTTTGGGTTTCAAATGTTTGGTTTTTTGGGTCCGTTTGCTCGCTCAACATAAGCGTTCATAAAAGTGGAAATGACGACTGGCCAATCTGCACCTAAAGATGTTGTTTTTTTTTTTTTTTTTGGATGTAAACTTTCATCCATAGATTTATCGGGGCCGTTTGTAACTTCAGATGTATTTTCCTCCCACAGAGACACAAAGATCGGCTCTTGAAGTAGCTCCTGAACGCGTGAAACATTTGACTGATCGTAGAGAAGGATTTTTTTAAAAGAAAGCCCGAGTTAGGAGTTTAACCTCCACTTTATTTTTAATTTTGAATGTTTTAAACCAATTTTCAAACTCTCATATGCCAAATAAGAGATCAAAAATCCATTTTTTTAAAAACTCGAATCCGTCAACAAAATGAAGCAAGAAATTTAAACCTGGCTCCATACAATTTTCAGATTTATATGTCCCAAATATGAATGCAATTTTTACGAATTAAAATGCCATATATGAAAATATTACATACTAATAATGCTGAAAAGAAAGTTTGTTATGATTTATGTGCGTTAACTACAGAGACAGTTTCAAATTGGCTCAGCTACATACTCATTTATGTATTTATGTTTTTGGTTTGTTAGAAAACCTTGTAAAGTATGTTTTAGTTTGTCCTATTATCAGATCAAAAGAACAACACAGAACAATGCCATACAATGGAACATTCTAGGCAAAGCAATAACATCTCCGTGGATACAAAGGTTCCATAGTGCCTCTTTAACCTGAAGCACAGACGAACCCGTGGCTGTGCCGGCGCCTCGGCCCCGGTTTGTGCTTCTTTTACAAATGCCCTGGTTTTCTATATTGTTGTGGATGATGTTAACAAGGTCGTCGGGTCGATAACCAATCAATGCAGAATGTATTTCACATTTCCAAAATAAATTGAGATCAATACATTTAAATGAAAGTGCACCAGCCGATATTGAATGACACGGTAGAAAAAGGAGATTGTCTTTGCATTTTAATCAAAAATTAGGCCGACGAGGAAAGCCGGCAGAGTGGTTATTGTGTCTCCAATAGGCAGCGGCACCGGCCATGCTTTTTCTCCCTTTATAAGCTTTAGACGCATGAGAAACCTTTCGTGGATCGTCTCCGTACATTCGCACAAAGCATATAATGATGAAGTTACACTAAATGAATCATCTGCTCCTCTGATTGGCCACCCTTTGGTAACCATGACGACAATCATGTCTCAACAAATACATTTCATTTCACCTCAGAGGAACGGGACAACGGTGGTTGGAGACACTGCTGATGGGGATTGGTGCAGGACCACGTCACTTTGCCCGCCGTGCGCTCAGCGTGGACGCACTTGAGCGCAGAACAACAAGTGTGTTCATAAACCGACATTAAACGCATAATTGTAGCCATAATACATTTAGTTCTATTGGCTGCCCAGGGACGACAGACGGAAACGAGCTTTTTCATATACAATCTGGCATATTTGCACTGTAATTGTTACAGATGTTCATTAATATCAGAACTGGAAAAGCAAATTGAAGTTTGGCGTACGCGTGTGAGCTGCTTTAAGGGCCGATCTTTACGTCTCTGTGGAGGGAAACGACCTTTTGAGGCAGATTAAATGACATTAGGTAATAAATCCTTGGCAAACACGCCATTTGGATGCAGATTGAACAGTGTTGTCGTTTCCGTGCGAAAGCTTGAATGTTACGAGGGCAAACGGACCTAAAAAAACCAGTGGACGCAAGTAGAATGAGGAGAGCGATGACTTGGCAATAGTTACTTAAGGCTGCAACTTACGATCATTGTGCAAATCGATTAGCTTAACGATTGTTCTTTGGATTGATCGATTCGTTGTTTGGAAAAGATTTGTACTACATTTGACGCAGATGAAGCCGAAGCCGTTTGAGGGTTTTGGTGGAGCACGTTTATGGATTCAAGAGACAGTTCACATCAAGTACACTGAATTTACACATTTTCCACGTCATTATTTATGGAATTAGGGCTCAATTTGAGTCATAAAACCTACTTTCTCAGCTCACGGCATGTTCCGGAACCTACGTATGGACAAGTTTATGCTTATTACAGTTGCTATACTAGCCTTACATGTGGATGCTCCTCAATATTGATCCAATATTTCGCAAAATCACGTCACCATTGCCTCAAAATGAGCATTTACATGATCATTCCATCCTATTAATGCATCTTCCCATGAACATAGACTGGGACAATGGACTATGAAGCCACATTGTTCCGTCCGGCACAGGTTAGCGAGTTGGCAAAAGCAACAAAAATGAAAAATAAATCCAATCCGCTAGTTTGTGTCGCGGTCAATCCTCTCAGCCTTTGTCAGTCTGCTAATGCCATCCTGGGAAATCGTGGAAAAAAAAAAAAAAAAAGTAAATTTAAAAAACCTATAATGAAACAGCCAATCTATCCACGCACAATGGTTCACAGACATAATTAGAAGTAAATAAAGTAAATTACTCTTCCACAAAAGCCTGCATATAAATAGGCATCATTATAGGCTGCGGCGGCTGAGCGTTTCTACCTTTTTTAGTTCGAACGATTCGGATCTAAATTGATTGCCACGGGATTATCCTGGATTTATTAAATATTAAGGCATTGGACTTTCAGTAATGTAGATAATTAGGGTTTATACACAGTCGGAACAAAATTGGCATAAAATGTGCACGGAAAGTGATTCAAGAGCGAGCGCGCAGCCAATGCATCAATTATAGTTTTCATTACGCGTCATAATTAAGAAGGGCTGGAGAGCGGCGCGCGCGGTTTAGAAGACTCGTTAGGCTGTTATTGGGATTAGCGGGTACAATATGACGAACGGGGCGCGGGCAGAGCTATGAGACGCAAAATGTGATCAACCAATTAGAGCTCAGCGGAGGAGGTTTGGGCTCATCCGCTTCCGCTGCGATCGGCGTAAACAGCGATGAGCGATCAAAGGGAAACGCGGGGCAATTACGCGTTTCGACACGTGTGGATTTAAACGTGAGGGGCCCCGATTTCTAAAAGTGGGAAAGGAGAAAGTACGTGTTTTTAAATCTGGCGTGTTGCTAGTTTTCGCGAACACTTTGGCACGTCGCTGGTAAATATGGGTTCTGAAACGAGGTGAAACACGATTGCCAACGCGCTCCCGTCCCTAAAGTGTGTTTTGGTTTTGTTTTTTTTAAAGCAGTCTTAGGCCCCCCTCCCCCCCACACACACACAGCTTGGCTTCAGTCTTTATTTGGACATGGTCCCTGTATAAATAATAAAATGAATTAATACAAAAATACACAAATAATTAAATACAATAAATACAAAAATGAATAAATATAATAACATACAATAAATAAATAAATAAATACATACAAAATAAATAAAATAAACACAATAAATAAATACAATAGATAAATAAATACAATACATAACAAAATAAATAAATAAAATAATCACAATAAATACATATAATAAATACAACAAATAATAAATACAATAAATAAATACAAAAATGAATGTGTGTGTGTATATATATATATATATATTATATTATATTATATATATGTGTGTATATGTATATTGTATATGTATAAATATAATATGCATATAAAATAAATATTTTATTTATTTTATGAACATTAGAACAACAAATACAAACACATGCAAAGGGGAAAAACAAAAAACAGAGCCAGGGCAGGACTAGCGAGAACTCTGGATAATTTGAGAATAAAATGATAAAGTTTAGAGGTGGCATTCAAAGTAATGTGGGGTAAAGCATACTATGTCTAAAGTCCAATTTTGTCCATTGTTTATTGAAATCATCCGTTTTCATCTTGAGTCCAGATGTGACTTTTTTTCCATTGTGCGTAAGTCTGTTACGATGTTGATCCAGTCCTTGATGGTCGGAGCTGTTTGTGTCATCCATTTGTTTTTTTTTATTGTCTTCTTCCCGGCTGCCAGAGCGCTCCTGAGAGATCCGTCCATTATGCCCATGGCGGGGGTTTTTGAGTGGGATGGCGGTATCGAAAAATAGTCTGGATTGCCTTGTCCATACCAATAATATAAGATAAGAATAAACTTTAATATCTCCCGAGGGAAATTTTCCAACATTTAAAGAACAACAACAACACATTCAACCAACGCAAAGTCACAATTAAAATCAAGTCTTAAGAAAAGAGATGAATTAAAATGACAAGAAGAAAGTGCATGGTAAAGTGAATTAGGCTTGAAAGTGTGTTTTTATGTATTTGTTAATTGTATGTTTTATTTAATATTTTATTGTTTTTTATTTGGATATGTTGTATTTGTTTGTTTGTTTGATCTGTGTTTTTCTCATTGTGTTTTCCCTGTATAAAAAAAAATTATGATGGTTATATTAAAAAAAAAAAAAAAAAAGTAGTAATAATAATAATATATAATACAACTTAAATTGAATTTAAATCAAAAGAAAAAACATTTTGATGGGAGGCTGTTATTTATGTTGGTGAGTTGGGGATGCGGCGTCTTCTTCCTGACTGTAACCCGATGTACCCCCGGGGCCTCTCGTTCATGTGTCTGCAGTGGTCCATCGTCCTTGTGTCCGATTAGCTTTAATCGCACGTTATGAATCTGTGCCAGTTTGTTTCTTAGCTGGACAGTCGCCGTGCCGCACCATGCCGTCGTGCCAAAACCAGAACATGTGAATTTGAACGTTTGTAGACACACTTATGGTTGTCGTTTACACTTCACACTATTTACTCGGTAGGGTTTTATGGCGCTTTGGTGAAACAAAGCAAACACGTCCTTGTCAAACATTGTTTTCCAGCACAACGTTAGATCTAAGAATGGCAGTATATGCGTTTTTTCTGTGGCAGTCACTAATGATAACAATCTACACAAATGTAATCTGGAAATGACTTTGGAGCTAATGTGTAGAACTATTCAGAGCAGGCGACCACAAGAAGGTTCGTCTACAAGGCTTTTTATGACGCCACAGCTATGTGTAACGTCAGTGAAAGAAATTCAAATGTAGAAAATGGTGCAGTGCTTTCCTGCTTTAAAAAAAATAAATGGATTGGAGGTAAAGTCGCTAAAAGAAATTATTTTTTTTTTTTAAATTGTTATTATTCTTTCCAAATTTTAAAGAACGATGAAAAAAATAAAAATCAACAAAACGAGAGCGAGAAACAGTCTACATCCAACTAGATACTGCATTTCCCTGTGAATACAACAGAATTTCTTCCAAACATGTGACAATTGTGGTCCTCCACTGATCGTACATATACTTTCCACTCTTCGTCAGTCAGAACAAAATTACCCTCATTTTCCCATTTATTTTAAATATCATTTACGCCTAAAGAAATCCATCGACTAATCAGGTGGCGATGACAAAAGCGCTCAAAATTTATTAGGATTTGGGGTAAAAAGGAAAAAATACACAAGTAGACTACAAGTACCACTAACATCTTAAGTGAAAAGGCAGATTAAAGTGTCCAGTCACTCCAAAACGTCCACTAACCTCATCATATTAGATCATACTACCAATAAAATGTGTTGATTAAAACAACATTTTATCGACAAAGACTCCCAACATTCCCAACATTCCCAAACACTGTTGGCTTTAGTTGTATCAATAAATAACTCTCATTTCTCACATTTCCAATAACGATCTTCTTGTTGTTGTTTGAAGTAAAAAACAAGTTTTCTATTGTAAAGAATCAATCATTATAAACGTCTTTTATTTAGTTGTGAGAGTTGTACTTGTACATTCGGACCTTGAATCCACAGCTTTTCCATTTTTTTACAGCCTCAGAAATTTTTCCATTCAGAGACAGTTTTTTCTTTTTTTTTGTCAATAAAAGGAGCCGTTGTGTGAATCTTGAACCGAACACTGACCACAATTCAAAAGCCGTAAAACCTTGAGCCTTCACCACATGACATGATGATAGCTGAATTATGGTGGTAACGCACAGAGAGCTGCCGTTGCACACAGAACTTAAATAAAGGTGGTGAAAGTGACTTATTGTGTAGTTGTATTGCCACATTATACAGTGGTTGCAACAATAACAGATGTACAATGCAAATTCAGTGTTGAGCCTTGAGCCAATGTCGGCCACAATATCTTTTCATCTACATCTTCCTTGAGGACTGTTTTCCCCATTCAAAATATATAGTATTTTGTTGTAAAAATGTTATTCGCCATGGCAATACCGTATTTTCTGCACTATAAGGCGCTCTGGATTGTAAGGCGCCATGTCAATGAATGGTCTATTTTTGAAACTTTGTCCATATATAAGGCGCACGGAGATAAGGCGCATTAAGCTAAACAAACAGTCCCAACCTTGTTCAATGGAAACACGTTTCTGACACAGTCTGATACGCTAAATCAAACGTTAGCATATTCACAGTAATCAAAATGGTCAGGTAATAACACGTAAAAAAACACGGTCAGATACCGGTGAATCAAACGTTAGCGTATTCACAGTACGGCAACTCAAAAATGGCTCAGGTATAACACGTAAAAAACACAGTCAGATACTGCTAAATCAAACGTTAGCTGATTCACAGTAACTCAAAATGGCTCAGGTTATAACACGTAAAAAAACACGTCAGATACCGCTAAATCAAACGTTGCGTATTCACAGTAACTCAAAATGGCTCGGTATAACACGATAAAAACACAGTCAGATACCGCTAAATCAAACGTTAGGGTATTCACGTACAGTAACTCAAAATGGCTCAGGTATAACACGTAAAAAAAAAACAGTCAGATACCGCTAAATTAAACGTTGGCAGTTCACAATAACTCAAATTGTTCAGTTAACACTATATCACGTAATAATCATAATACACTCACTTTTTTCAGTTTATTCCTCGTCCACAAATCCTTCAAATTCCTTATACACACACTGTAATGTTATGGTGAAGCACAGTATACTCCGCGACGCTCCTCGCTACGGTAAACCGTAATGCTGGAGTGGTGCGGCTTTGTAGTTTACCAAAGTTGTGATAAAAAATTTTGACGGATTTTTGAGCACAGTGTACCACATAAAATCGGTTCGAGATCAGTAAGCAACAAAATTAATCATATATAAGGCGCTCTGGGTTATAAGGCGCACTGTCATTTTTTGAGAAAAATAAAGGTTTTTAAGTGCGCTTATAGTGCGGAAAATACGGTAGTCATAGATTTTCATCATATCTGAAAATGATGTCTTATTAACTGCAGTGTGTAGTAAATGAATAAACACTCCCATATTATTATTATTATTATTATTATTATTATATATATTTTTTACATAAAACATAGTAGAGACACAGAACACGACCAGGCAGCGAAATTTAAATAAAAATACATGCAAATAGACATCAACTAGACAATAAAAAAACAAACAGTCATGGCACAATAAAATAAAAAAAATAAAAACCAGGTTAAAGGCAGAGCTAATCCAGGACTAAACGATAATTGGGCATGAAGTACAAGGGGGTCATGGTTTAACAAAAATGCAACGAAATTACCAAAAGGAAAGAGTAATACTTTGCCTTCTGTAAAGTAAAACCCTCAAAACATTGCAAAAAGTTGAACAAATGGTGTAAATGTAATAAATATCAAATAAACGCCTGATTTTGAAAAGACGTGGCAACAGCATGCGTTAAACTCCATTGCTGCAGCGATCCTCGTGAAGACCAGAGTGTGTTTAAGCTGGCAGCAGAGACCCATCCGTCACTCCACAGAGGCGGCGTCAGAGCGGAGACTGCCCCCGGTGGTGAGGGGTGATTAGTGCTCGCGTTGTCCCGGCCACAGATCCGCGGAATGGGAACGCTCGCAGTTAATCACAGAACAATGGGGTGCAGTGGAAGAGGTGAGGGATGGAGAGAAGGAGGAGGGGCCCCCACACTCCAGACGAGGCCCCTGAAGTTTAATTGCCTTCGGATAATCTCATTGTCTGGCTGCGAGCGGAGCCTCCTTCAGCCTCTTCAAAGGGGCTTTCCACCGCCGTAAGTCAGTAACAAACGACTGGAGCTTCAGCGGGAGGAGGATGGATGAAATGAAACGCTCTGCACACGTGATGGACTTGAGTTAAAGTTGCACTGTGGAATTTTCCGGTGGAGGGTCTGACGCCTGCTTGTAACAATGGTGGGTTTTTTTCATTTATAAAGCGTACATAGGAGCAAATGAGACAGGAAATCTGTGCTCAGTGAGACGAGCGGTGAGCAAGTTTCACCAAGTTTATACTTTGTACATAAACTTTAAGTGAGAATTCCCTGTAAGGTTTCATAAATGAGACCATCTGTGGAGCCCACTCACAGTAAGAATGCAAATTTTCAATGTTCTTTTAGCATGAAAAGCTTTCCAGATAAAGTAATAACTACATGAAAATAAACTGTTGCATTGTCAGGAGAAGTTAGTCCATCGCATTGCAGTACTCACTTTTCTTTTCTTTTTTGCAGATTGCTCTGAACTCCAACAACAAATCATAATCTATAACTTCCACAGAGACATTACTTGGAAACAATAGCAAATGCATTTATTGTCGTACTAAATTAAATAATAATTGGCATAGAGAATACCATTGGTCCTGAAGTTAACCCCTGAGGAGTCCCATTTTTGACTGCAGTTTTATACTATAAACTTGTGTTGCCGTTTGAATATAGAACCAATAGTCAGTGGTGGAAGAAGTACTCCATTTTATTACATCCATAAAAGTAGAGATACAGGAGCAAAACATGTACTCAATTAAAAGTATGACATAAAAAATCTAGTGAAGTAAAAGTATTAAAGAACATGTTTAAAATGTTACTTAATTTACACAGATTTTTGATAATGATGAAATGTGCTAATCTCGATGAAAATTTTTTTTAAAAGACCTTTTTATTATTTTTTTATTATGATTTTTTTTTGTCTATCTCTCAATGGTTCTTGTCTTTTTGTTTTTTTTAATGAGTATTTTTGCACAACGCCAAGAATTGAACTTCAAACCTTTAGGCAGGATATCATGAACATGCTAAAAATAACGAACCAGATGAAGTACTTTTTACTTTTCAGTCCTTTTCAAAACTGTAATCGAGTAGAACGTACAGAAACCTGCTCTCAGATGTCGTGAAGTTAAAGGTATTTGCTGTAAATAGTACTTTTACTTTTGCGCCACTGCCAAGAGTACATATGTAAACTTTTTTTTCATTATTATTTACTCGTTTAAAATGCGACCCCTATTGTCGTCATCATCTTTCAGTCTGGCTCGCTTCCTCTGCGTCTTTCCTCCTCGCTGTGTTCGGCGCTGTCACATCCCGGCCTTTTTAATCTGACGTGATCCCATCATTCTGGGGTCCGTCCGTCCGTCCTCCGACCGACATAACCACCTCCAGATGTTCCCCTCCGTCAACAAGCCTCTGCGTCACATCACGGCACTGTCGCCGCGCCGACGGAGAGGCCGCGGCCCGGTCCGGCGATGCATCAGGAGTCTGGAGGAACCGCAGGAACCAAAGCAACCAGCGGGACGACATCTGATTTATGGGTGGGACGTCTCCATCGCTCTGCAAGTCGTGTCGCAGTGGAGAAGTGGTCCGTTTATATTGTACTATGAGCTGAGAAGTACGCCATCAGAACTGCAGTCATTTCAAATACTAGGCAAAATACGAGCAAATTAACTGTACAAATTGCGTATTGAACCTTTTTCTTATAGCGACACTAAAAAGATAGTATGGTCTTGGTCTTGGTTTTGGTCTTGGTCTTGGTCTTGGTTTTTGTTTTGGTCTTGGTCTTGGTTTTGGTCTTTTGGTCTTTTGGTCTTTTGGTCTTGGTTTTGGTCTTTTGGTTTTGGTCTTTTGGTCTTGGTCTTTAGGTTTGTCTTTTGGTTTTGGTCTTTTGGTTTTGGTCTTTTGGTTTTGGTCTTTTTGGTCTTGGTCTTTTGGTTTTATTTTTTGGTCTTGGTTTTGGTCTTTTGGTCTTGGTCTTTTGGTTTTGGTCTTTTGGTCTTGGTCTTTTGGTCTTGGTCTTTTGGTCTTGGTCTTTTTGGTCTTGGTCTTTTGGTTTTGGTCTTTTGGTTTTGGTCTTTTTGGTTTTGGTGTTTTGGTGTTTTGGTCTTGGTCTTTTGGTCTTGGTCTTGGGTCTTTTTTGGGTTTTGGTCCTTTTGGTTTTTGGTCCTTTTGGTCTGTTTTGGTCTTGGTCTTTTCTTGGTCTTGGTCTTTTAGTTTGTTTTGTTTGTGTCCTTTTGTTTTGGTCTTTGTTTTGGGTCTGTCTTTGGTTTTTTCTTGGGTTTTTGGTCTTGGTTTTTGGTCTTGTCTTTTGGTCTTGGTCTTTTGGTTTTGGGTCCTTTTGTCTTTTGGTCTTTGTGGTCTTTGGTCTTTTGGTTTGGTCTGCTTGTGTTTGCTGGTCTTTTTGGTCTTGGTCTTCTGTCTTGGTTTTGGTCTTGTTTGGTCTTTTTTGGTTTTGGTCTTTTTTTTGGTCTTTTTGGTTTGGGTGTTTGGGTTTTGGTTTGTTTGTGGTGTCTGGTCTTTTGGTCTTGGGTTTTTGGTCTTGGTCCTTTGGTCTTGGTCTTTTGGTCTTTGGTTTTTGGTTTGGTCTTTTGGTTTTGGTCTTTTGGTGGCTTTAGGTACTTGGTCTTTAATTGGTCTTGGTCTTTTTGGCTTTGGTCTGTTGGTTTTGGTCTTTTGGTGTTTTGGTCCTTTTTGTGGTCTTGGTCTTTTGGTGTTTTGGTTTTTGGTCTTGTCTTTTGGTCTTGGTTTTTGGTTTTGTCTTGTCTTTTTGGTCTTGGTCTTTTTGGTCTTGGTCTTTTTGTTGTGGTCTTGTGTTTGGTGTTTTGCTTGGTTTTTGGTGGTCTGGTCTTTTGGTTTTTGTACTTGGTTTCTTTGGTTTGGTTGTGGTCTGTTTGGTCTTGGTCTTTTGTCTTGGTCTTTGTTTGTTTTGTCTTTGGTCTTTTGGTTCTTGGTCTTTTGGGTCTGGTCTTTTTTGCGTTTTGGTTCCTTTTGGTGTTTTGGCTTGGTCTTTTGGTCTTGTTTTTTGGTCCTATTGGTCTTGTTTTTTTGTCTGGTCTTTGGTCTTGGTCTTTTGGTCTTGTCTTTTTGGTTTTGGTCTTTTGGTTTGGTGCCTTTTTTGGTATTGGTCTTTTGTGTTTTTTGGTCTTTCCTTGGTTTGCTTGTTTGGTTTCGTTTGTGGGTCCTTTTGTGGTCTTTTGTCGGTCTTTGGTCTTGTGGTTCTTGGTCTTCTTGGTCTTTTGGTCTTGGTCTTTTGGTCTTGGTCTTTTGGTCTTGGTCTTTTGGTTTTTGTCTTTTGGTTTTTGTCTTTTGGTCTTAGTCTTTTTGGTCTTGGTCTTTTTGGTCTTGGTCTTTTGGTTTTGGTCTTTTGGTTTTGGTCTTTTTGGTCTTGGTCTTTTGGCTTTGGTCTTTTGGTCTTGGTCTTTTTGGTTTTGGTCTTTTTGGTTTTGGTCTTTTTGGTTTTGGTCTTTTTGGTTTTGGTCTTTTTGGTTTTGGTCTTTTTGGTTTTGGTCTTTTGGTCTTGGTTTTGGTCTTTTGGTTTTGGTCTTTTGGTTTTGGTTTTTTGGTCTTGGTCTTTTTGGTCTTTTGGTCTTTTTGGTCTTTTGGTTTTGGTCTTTTGGTTTTATTTTTTGGTTTTGGTTTTGGTCTTTTGGTTTTGGTCTTTTTGGTTTTGGTCTTTTTGGTTTTGGTCTTGGTCTTTTTGGTTTTGGTCTTTTTGTCTTGGTCTTTTGGTTTTGGTCTTTTTGGTTTTGGTCTTTTTGGTTTTGGTCTTTTTGGTCTTGGTCTTTTTGGTCTTGGTCTTTTCGGTTTTGGTCTTTTTGGTTTTGGTCTCTTGGTTTTGGTCTCATGGTCTTGGTTCAGAACAAAAATCCTCGTTTGATCCCTTCTTTACTTTTTACAATCACCCACTTAATGATCTGACTTTTTATTTAAAGCGCATCTCATGTTTTTTATGACTTAGTTTGTGTGGTAAATCTGTATCACAGTTTGACATCGGTGAAGTTGCGGTTTCGTGAAGAAAAAATTTGGGAAATAAAAGTGGTAAAATTACACAAAGTAGAGCAAAGTTCTTCAAACAGAATCCTAAATGAGTGACATTAGGAACAGGTCGTTCGGTCACGGTTAAGGTTTGGGACAGGTTTTAAATCTGTAAGAATTGCAAATCATTTCATAATTCTAACCTCAACACACCGTCATCAGCCCCTGTACTATAGTTTTAAAAAATAAAAACCCTCAATGGTAAGTTTTGTGCGATATTATTGTTAAGGTTGATTTGCCCCCTACAGGTCGGACGACTCATTGAACTAAAATGCAGGTAAGCAAAATATATTTTGAATTTGGCAAAAAAAAATTATACAAATGTTGTCACAGAATAGCAAATTATTTAGGTGAATAATTTCACTTCCTGTTTGTAATTGATGACATCACACTAGGAAACAGTGGGCCAAAACTCATCTAATGTGACAATCATTTTAATTTGACAAAAAATTATACGTGAGCGCGACTTTATTTTGTTGAATTCATGTTTAGAGCGTCAAAAAAGTTGTTTTGTGTCAATTATTCATAAACTTTGACTGGAATGAGTGCGTGTGATGTCACTTCCTGTCATTTTCCACAGATTTTTCAACATTTTCTTCACTAATACCTGCTCGATTGGTGCAAAACTATAATATATATGTACAATCGGTATAAATACACCGAATAAAGTCAAAATTAGAACATCGTAAAAACCTGTCATACGGCACTTTAAGGTACATTTTGAACATTTTTGAGCACCAAACGTAACTAAAACGCCCTGTAACAAATTAACGTACACATTTTGACGCCCAATTACCGCATGAAAGCTGTTCCGTACCCCCTGCGCCCCTCTGCACCGCAGTTTGAGAACCTCTGGATTAGCACAATCTGAACGACAAGCTTCTCCCTGACCAACTTTGGCAGGCGGCGCGAGTTTGATGCTGAGGGGAAGAGAGAGCTGCCAGCGTAGATATTTATTTTATTTATCTTTTTTTTTTTTTTTTTTTTTTTTCTTTCTTTTTTTTTTTTTTTTTTTTGAGCGGGACCCGAAAACACGATGCCGAGATTGTAATTATGATCAAGCAGCTGGCTCTTTGTACGCACCGGATGAGGGAGGCAGAAGGGCCACATGTTACAAGATGCACGCGGCTCTGGCAGTGCCCCATCACCGCACGTAATGAATAAATCAGAGGACATGATGGAGCAGACAGCCGAATGGGGGGGGGCAGAGAGAGGAAATTGATGCAACAGTTTGGATCGCAATTTATCGACCGAGAACAATGCCATCAAAACAAGTGGGACGCGGGAAACATGTCTCCGAAGACGGCGCGGTAATGTAGCAATGCCCCCGCAATTCACAACGCTATCGCCAAACAGATCTGCGCTGAACTGAACGGAGGGGGAACGTGTTACGGCGCCGAAGTAGAAACGCATTTATGAGGTTTACTCGGCATTTACAAACCATTACTCGGTGTACGTAAGTGTGTTGTATTCAGAATTGAAAGGTAAAACGGGTAAGGATCAAAGCCAGTAAAGCCATGGATGTTTCTAGATTATTAAAGTGCTTATGACAGGTTTTTACGATTTTCAAATTTTGACTGTATTTGGTGCGTTTATACCTGCTGTACATATAAATGATAGTTTTATACCGATCGAGTAGGTATTTGTGGAGAAAATGTTGAAAAATCTGTGGGAAATGACAGGAAGTGACATCACACCAGGGACAGGAAGTTGATGCATAATTTACACGAATACATTTTTTTGACTAAACATGAATTCACCAGAATAACGTCGCTCTCATATATTTTTTGTCAAATAAATTGACATTAGATGAGTTTTGGCCCAGTGGTTGCTGGGTAATTTCCTAGTGCGATGTCATCAATTACAAATAGGAAGTGAAATTATAAACCTAAAAAAAATTGCTATTCTGTGGTAACATTTGTATACTTTTTCAGCAACATTCCAAATATATTTATGTTATCTGCATTTTAGTTGAATGAGTCGTCCGACCTGTAGGGGGCACTTTACGTCCTGAGTGTAAGTAACATTTGTAGACGTAAAGCAGAGTTAACTTCATCGTCCATGCTCATTAAAAGATACCTGGAGTTGGGTTTTTTTCAGACATAGGTAATCCTCGACGCTACTGATCATTTCGGCACTCAAATTCAATAACTAACTTTTATTTTGTAAATCAGTATACATTTTTAATTTTAAAATATTATTTTATCTTTTTTTCTGTCAAACATATTGTTAATTTTTTGTTTTAATTAATGATTGCAAACTTGTAACTTTAGTGATTTGGGGTAAAACTGTTGCTTTGGTAAACTTGTTAGCATGTTCTTTATGCTATATTTATTTATATTATTATTATATATATTTTTATATTTTATTTATTTATAACTGTTCATATGTCACGTTAACATACCAGACACTTCGTTCGTTGTCTAAGCGTTGTGTAGCTGAAGGTGTTACGTTAGCATATGTTAGCATACGTTAGCACACGTTAGCATACAAACACCATGTGGTTCTCTAATCTGTTATTATTTATCATGTTCTTTGTCTTGGATTTTATCAAGTAAATTTCCCCCAAAAATGTGACTTATACTCCGGAGCGTCATATACTCCGGAAAATACGATACTTTGGCCGTTTTCATCGTCTTAAGGCCCATAGTTGCTTAGCTCCAGCATTGCCCAACCATAACAAACAGTCAGAATGCAGTTACAAGTAAAGACTTCTACCGTTTCTCTCGTTTTACGCTCAATGAATAGAGTCTGAGGTCTTATTGGGAACGCGGGAGCCACTAAGGAAAGACCTCGGCCGCGAGCGTAAAACGGATCCGAGCGCCGCCATTTTGGAGAACGATTCTCACAAGGGCAATGATCATGACGACCGCTTATGTTCTGCTGTTAGAACTTTATCGCTCGGTGAGGGCGGGCTACTCTCGCAAATCCCGCCGTGCGTTAATTATTCACCGGTTTCATGGCGGCGAATTAGTAACAAGACTGAAATGAAACGACCCCCGTCGGCCCGTCGTGACTTTCAGATCCCCCCGGTAACTTTTGATCCGCGAAAGTGAGGAAAGAGGGATATTTATAAAGGGAAACAAGTTGTCTTCAAAATTCAAGAGGTTTCTGTTCCATTAAAGGAACGATGCTCTTCGTCTTAATCCTGTTTGCTCGTCACGCACATTTACAATAAACTGAAAGGATCATTTTGAACTGAATCCTAAACTAATGTCACCTTTTTTGTGGAATATCTCTTGGAAAACCCTTTTGGACGGTCTAAAATCTCTAAAGTACATACTATGTTAGAGTTACGATGGCCACAAATCTACGGATCACGCTTTATATTTCCCTGGGCCACTTTAATTAACGACTGTCGTTACCAAAAACAAATGTATCCTGATGGAATGATCTGCCTCGACATTCAATACACATTGGAAAAGAAGGAATTTAAACAAGGTACACTTTACAACAAGAAGTTCTCATTAAATAGACATTGTTAACAGGTGACAGTCGTTTAAATGTCTTTAATTAAGGTTTTAAATGTAATTATCAGTACGTTGTTGTCTTATGTGGACCAGGAAGAGGAGTCATTGTATTATTACTATTTTATTTACTTCAGACATAATTATGGTCCGTAATTAAAAGAAGACAGAAAGAAGGACACACACAGCGGTCAAATTAGTCCATAAAATGGATTGATCATTGATTTAACGGCGATCCAGAATAAATAAATCCAGCAACATGAATTATGGAAAGACTTTTTGGGACGCGTGACTGACATTTTTACAAGTGGACTGGTTGTACAAGTGGGACTGGTTGTACAAGTGGGACTGGTTTTACTGACCGGATTGAGTGTGTTGATAGTAACATAACACATACTTATACATATTTTATTGTGTGTATTAATGTATGCCGTTGTTTGTTTTGACACGGACCTGCTGTTGCAATAATCTGGCGCAAACATGTTCACTTTTGTTTGGGTCAGTATTTCATGAACAAATAAACTCAGCTGAAGGTGATTGGTTGAGCTGCAAAGGCTGCGATTGATTTTCAAATGCATATATATAATTGCAACCAGTTAAAGCGCCCCCTACAGGTCGGACGACTCCTCGAACTACAACGCAGTTAAGATAAATATATTTAGAATTTTGCTAAAAAATTCTGAAAATGTTATCCCAGAAAATTCACTTCCTGTTTGTAATTGATGACATCACACTACGAAATTACCCAGCAACCACTGGGCCAAAGCTCATCTAACGTCACAATTATTTTATTTGACAAATAAAAATACATGAGAGCGACTTTATTTTGTTGAATTCATGTTTAAAGAGTCCAAAAAGTAGTTTGTTTGTGTAAATTCTGCATAAACTTTGTCTGGAACGAGTGCACCAAGTGTGACGTCACTTCCTGTCATTTTCTACAGCTTTTTCAACGTTTTCTCCACAAATACCTGCTCGATCGGTGTAAAACTTATCATTTTTACGTACAACAGGTACAAACACACCAAATAAAGTCAGAATTTGAAAATCGTAAAAAGCTGTCGTACGTCACTTTTTAAGATCTTTTTAACAGTTGGTCCAATCACGGCGCGGCGCCAACTTCACCGCACATACATCTTAAGTATTTTGACCAATTCCAATCCAATCTCCTCCAGCCCCTGCCACGTTTCTCGAAATAGTTTTACACTTCACGCCATTAAATCCTGAAGCACAGAAGCGCGTTGGACGTTCTGCCAAATAAAGCAGTTCTGAAAGCGCGGACACGCCGGGTCAGTCTCCCACTCTGCGGGCCGCTCTTTTATAAAAAGCCCGGTGCAAGAGTCTAAAAAAAGGCCCTAAATGGGAATGAACGCAGCTCGCCCCTCAGCGTTTCGACTTCGCCTGGTTAAAACATGGAACGCTGTTGCTGCAAAGTCTGCATAGAATCCAAAATATAGTGGATTCCTCTTCTTCTTCTTCAAAAAAGAATGCGCCTTCGCCTCGCCGGCTTCTTTCCTCTATGAACAATTCTCGCTCAAAGATTGGAAGGCGGCTCCACGCGGAAAAAAAAAGAAAGGAAGACTCCTCTTGAGACATTATATTCGGCGATATAAAATTCATCTGCCGCGACTTGCACGCTTCAGCCGCGCGTCCGAAGAGCGCGCGCCGAAACAATATGTCAGAGAGCCTCAGCGGCGGCGGCGGCGGACGACGACCAATTACCGCCGCGCGAGAGGGGAGGCAGCTGTCGAAGGCCGCTAGCTACGCGCCGCGGTCGCATGCGTGTTCCCCGAGTTAAAGCGCGTGTACCTGCCCCCGAAATCACACCGAGAAAGGACCAGGAAAATGTATGTAGCCTACGATTTCCTATGATCATGTATTAATTAATGCGACGAATGAGACGTTTCCATGACACTGCGGTGATATATGTTGACAGGAAGCGACTCTTGTTGGCTTCGGTATGCAAAGAGAATATGTAAATCGGGTAAAAGTATAGGCTGACCGTCTGTATATGATGGCTGCTGTCCTAATTGGAGTGTGTATGTATGTATATATATATATATATGCGCACAGCCGTGGATGATACACTTTTAGATGCACATGGTTTGACAGGGGGGACGGGGGACGGGTACGCGTGGTTGTTGTCGGTCCAAAGCCTGGGTGTAAACGGCTCAGAAATCCTAGTCCAAAATCAGTACTTTGACCAGGAATGTTGAAGACTTTACGCCGTACAATATCATGTAAAAACAGATATTTATGCAAGTACTCATGTAAAAGACTTGTTCATGAGTCATGTCTATTATTAGAATCGACACTGCGCTGATTGTGAACGGAAAGGCAGAAAAATGACGAAGAGGAGGTTGAGGCACAGGTGAAGAGCCAACACGACGCATTATCATTGTATATGTGTAAATGAGCCGTACACCTGCATTGCCCGTTTTGCACATTTCGTTTTTCGTCCCGTGTGCCGACGTTGCCCCTGAGAAAGACCCTTTGAACGTGTGCCTTTGCACTGCGGTCTTTGCACAGATATTCCGCTCGACTCAAGGCGCCGCTGCCGTTTGTCGTGACCCCGTCGTCGTCACGCGTGTCCTTGAACACGGGAGGGAAGCGCGAAGGTGAGTCGAGTTCATTTTTAGTCGTTTCCAATGAGCTCGTGGGAATAGCACTCGCCTCCGATGCTTTGCAGATGCTCAGATTATGTTCGTTTATTGTTGGCTCTTATATTTATGAGTTTACTGTTGTTCTACATGGTTAATTATCTAGTGCTGCATCTGGCTACACTGAAGCTGTTGATGCTAATTAGCTTTTGAGCATAATGTGCACTCAACCTAATTTGCCACCTTTTTTACCTTTGTTGGATTATGGTGCTGTTCTTTATGTTAATGCAGCAGCTAAAGGTTCCTGAATCCCTAAATCCTGTGTGTGCCGTTGTGCGTTAAGCTTTGAGACGACTGTGGTGGTCCGCGTGCCGGGGCGGGGTGTTCCTCTTTGAGTGCTCAGGAGCTTCACCCACTGGACGACTCTTAGTCTGTCTGTCTGCGCCCTTGTGTAGCGCGCTGAAAGTCACTCTGTTACCGCGCACACGACACATTCACGGCTCGTCTGGCCCTCGAGTGCAGACGGTTAATGCTGCTCCCACAGCTTGGAATTCTCTCCGACCTGAACTGAAGTTGTGAGAGGTTTTATCTTTGTAAATGTTTTTTAAATTGTGTAACTGGTCACCCTTGAAAAATGTTATTATTATTATTATTAGTATTAGTATTATTATTCATTAATTTACCTGGTTTAATATAGGCTAATAAGTCATGGTATATGGTGCAGTGTGTATTTATTGTGAATTATAATGAATACTCAAATGTATTGGTTATTGACACGTACATGTATTGATATATTAGTTATCATCGAGCAGTATGAACGCAATTTAAAAAAAGAAAAACTTTGGCAAGTTTTCAAATGACATTATTCTACACTTTATCAAAGAAACTTAGGAACTCACACGCATCATTTATAATTAACATTTACGTCTTTACTGGTCCATGACAACGACGGCGCATCAGTTTGTTTAAATTGTCAAGACGTTACAAGAATGGTATATATTTAACCACAGTCTGTACTCGTGGGCAAATGTCCTCGTCCAACTCCCACAATGCAATCTGGCCCTCCTCTGTGTAATTGCTTTGATAGATTGTGGCCAGTGAACAGGCGTGTCACTGTTGTCTGCTATTACCAACATGTCACAGCAACTTTGAGTCAACACAGCTTCTTAATTAGGCCGGTAATTGCGCTGCAGTGTTCCCGAGCTTTACTCCGCGCAAACACTGTCAACTCCGCCCGGTGCTGTCTCCGGGGCGGCCACGGCGGCGCTCCGGGAAGCGTATGCCGTGACTGCAGAGCAATATTGCTCGAGTTGAAGTAAAAAAGAAGTGAAAAGTATGTGGATAAACTACTCTATTAAGAATAACAATTGGAGTAACTGTCTGAGTCACAGTGGGGGCAAAAAAAAAAGTCATTAGTCAGCCACCAATTGTGCAAGTTCATCAGAGGCACATAAAGTCTTTGGAGGGAGTTGAAGGTCCGTGTTGCCCAGCGACAGCGCCCAAAACATCACTGCTCTAGAGGAGGTCTGCACGGAGGGACGGGCCAAACGACCAGCAACAGTGTGCAAAAGCCTTGTGGACATCTGTCATTGCCAACGACGGGTTTATAACCAAGTGCTGAGATGATGCTATTGACCAAATGCTTATTTCCCACCATCATTTACAAATACATTCTTTAAAAATCAGACAATGTGATTTTCCCAATAAAAAAAATAAATATATATATATATATATATTATTATTATGATTATTATTATTTATTTATATTTTTTATGTTTTTTTTCTTATTTTTGTCCCTCAAAGTTGAATTGTGATGATGAAAATGACAGGCCTCATCTTTTTTAAGTGGGACGACTTGCACAATTGGTGGCGGACTAAATACTCTTTTGCCCCACTGTATAATTTGAAGTTGAACACGCTACGCTAATGCTAAGCGCTACATACAACAGGTCTCATTTATAAAGCTTGCGTACAAACAAAAATGTTGCATGACTTCCCGTGTTTTAATGCTGAAGTCCCCCCAGAAAGTTGTGAGAGAACTCAGAACGTTCTGCTTCATTTATGTAGAAAACTAATCTAATACAAACTAGTAAAACAGAGCTAAACTACGATGAGGCCTGATTGGCTGTGAAGGTTAGCTCGCCCTGCTTTATTTTTACTTTTTCATTGGCGAACGCTGGTTTAAAGCTGTGCTCGTGGCCAAAAGAAATCGAAGGGTCCGTGAGATGCATTTAAATAAAACCTTCCACCGTTCACGAATTGAAAATGAGGTTTCCCAGCTTTCAGTTTGTGATCAGTAAATGGAGGTCTTGACGTGGTCTGGTCCAAAAAACTCTGGACTTTGATGCCGAAATGTGCGTTGTGTTGCGTATAAATACCTGTTTTTTTAAACGTGTTGTACCTGCGGCAGTCTGAAAGTTTTCCTCACGTTCTGGCATATTCCAAGTATTCTAATTATTCACCCCCGAAGAGTTTACGAGCGAGTTACGATAAAGTGAACTAACGGTAATTACTAGCATGCTAACTTGCCTGGTTTTGAGTGAATAAAATGCTGTATAATTAGACGCAGAACGCACTCGGATCTAATTTTGAGCCTCAGTGCTGATTTTACAACAAAAATAAAACAAATAATGGTCAAAAATGCGGTGAAAATAAATTAATAAATGAGGCCACAGATCTGTTGAGTTTCCGAGGCGTTTTTGAGCAATTTAAACGCAACAGGAATTCAATAAATGCTAAGTCAAATGCAATAATGTGGACGATTCCAGGCAGAGAAGTAACCAAACCAACACCCACAAAAAAATGCCAGTATTTCATGGATTTTCCCAAAGGCGGCGAAGTGGAGAAAACACGGTTCCCTTCACGTCTACCACTTTGGATGTTTCCGGGAACACTTTAAACTCAAACCCGATCGACCCGCGCATCTCCGTCTTGCAGAGTGAAATATTAAAATGGATTTTTTATTCCCACCGATGTTACTAAGCCCGCGCGTTATCGCTTTGGCGACACACTCGGCGATAGAAACCGTTGTTTGTTTTGACCTTTTTTGCCTCGCCTTGTTTATGTTTTTAATAACCGCAGTATCCGGCGTGTTTTTGGGGAATCGGTGAACGTAATCCCGTTTTTTACTTTAATAATCTTTCAACACTCTGGAAAACCGTGCGCTGTACGGAAATGTGGTTGGAATCGGGTCTGTACATGTCCAAAAGGTGTATCGACCAATCCGTAGTCGTTGTGGAAGACCAGGATGAGCGGGTCCTGTACCTTTTTTATATGACGCTCTCCTTAAAGTGCCCCCTACAGGTCCGACGACTCATTGAACTAAAATGCAGTTAAGATAGATATATTTTTTATTTAGCTAAAAATGATAAAAATCTTAGCACGGAATATCATGTTTAAAAAAAATATCATTTATTTATTATATTTTTCACTTCCTGTTTGTAATTGATGACATCACACTAGGAAATTACCCAGCAAACATTGGGCCAAAACTCATCACATTTCTTGACTATATGAGAGCACCTAAATTTAGTTGAATTAATGTTTAGAGCGTCAAAAAAGTTGCATAAACATTGGACGGAATGAGTGTCCCTGGTGTGATGTCACTTCCTGTCATTTTCTACAGCTTTGTCAACGTTTTCTCCACAAATACAATCTCGATCGGCGTAAAACTATTATTTAGATGTACGACGGGTATAAATACACCAAATAAAGTCAACATTAGAAAATTGTAAAAATCCGTCACGCGCCCTTTTGAAGGTGGCGCTCTTGAGTTGTGAAGCGGTTTTAAAGGTGACATGTGACGAAGGAGCGGCTGCACTGTTTACTACCGCTTTGGGTCAGTTTGTAATCGCTCCCAAACCGCCTCGCGCACGCCATAAATACACGTTCCCAGCACGCATTGCCCAGGATCATGTGACTCAAAATGGCCTCATACGGCTCCTGAAAAAGAAAGTATAAATCTCTCAGATCTAACGTTTTCCGGGTTGAATAAAGGTCAATAAATAAATAAATAAAAAATACAACCACGTTCTCTCATTAAAAACGTATTGTATTTACTCTTGACACTAATAATCGTGTCTATTTTCTGAAATGTATGAAACAACAAAGCTTTTCTAATTGATTTATGTTCTTAATTTATAACCCTGAGAGGAAGTCCGTTTCATTAATCCCGTTTACATCTTCTCCTCGCCGTCTTTAAGCCTCACAGAAACGCTCAAACTTCCACGTTCCTCTGATTTGTGACATCGAAAGTGGCGATTTTCAAGTCCATGGACCATCGCCAGAGTTTGACCGAGAACACAATGGCAACGATACTTCAAAAAAAACAAAAATTTTACACAGCAGTCGCAGCGGCTTCACTGCAGTTTGCGCCCAACTTCAACTTGTAAAACGGGAAAACTTTCGAACGTCGAACTCTGCAGAAGTTTTATCCGCGCATCAATCACGGCTCACCTGTTTTTCCTTCCTCACCCTTCCCCCCCCTCCCGCAACCCCCCACCCCCCGTCCCCGTCTTTTATTGCTTCCCATCCATAAACAATGAGCAGCCGAGGCCCCGGCGAAGCCCGCGCGACGCCATCAGGCCAATAACATCGCAACTGAAATTATGAGGAGCCACACACCTGCTGCCGTCCAAACTAAATGACATTTCCGACGCGTAACCCAATTACCAAACCTCTAACCAGTCGCACCAAATATTTGTTCAGTCAGATGACTTCAACTTTGATTTTGCGGTCTCCTAGAACGTTTGTTGCATGTAACTTTGTTGTGTTTTTTTTTTTTTTTAGATTATAGCTGTTTTTAATTGCTCAAAAAGGCCCTGAAGATACCTTTTCTGACCGTGAGCGCGCCGTCGTTTACTCACGAGTCGCACCCACGAGTCGCACCACGAGTCGCACCCACACGAGTCGGCACCCACACGAGTCGCCACCCCACCCGAGTCGCACCCACACGAGTCGCCACCCACCCACGAGTGTCGCACCCACACGAGTCGCACCCACACGAGTCGCACCCACACGAGTCGCACCCACACGAGTCGCACCCACACGAGTCGCACCCACACGAGTCGCACCCACGAGTCGCAGCCCACGCCTGGAGTTGGACTTTAGCGTCATTCGCAATCGTTTCATGCTCGCAATAACGCGCCGTTTCAAATTCCCTACATTTGTGACGTCGCGTAGGAATTGAGGTCCACGAACGTCACCGACTCTGACTTCGACACCCCCAAAAGGGATTCAGGACGCTGTGTGAATCCAAAACGGTTCAGTTCAAGCGCAGCCGGCGTGGATCGCGTTCCGGCGAAAGCGAGATGGTCGAACAAACGCTGTCTTAAATGTAGGTGAATAAAGATGAGTCAAACGTGCGTGACTCGCTCTAAATGCAACTTTTGAATTTGAGAATGGGAAAGGGGGAAGGGTCCCTCTATTTTAACGGCTCTTCAAATGTGTCTTGATCAAACGGGAACTGAACGCAGAAGCCTTCGCATGCAACGGTTTCTCCCAGATCTTTGTGCTGTCCATATCAACCCAGATTGATGCTGAACCCGGCGACGGTGAGTCCAGCAAACTGTGATTCAACGTTGGTGAGAACGGTGGAGGTTTTGACTCTCGGCAAAGCAAAGCCTTTTTAATGAGCGGTTTGAAAAACGTGGAAACGGAAGCTGCGCCGTGAAGAGGAGCGGAGGTCTTAACTCGCTGTCGTATTTATTCTGGATCGCTCCTGCTCTGTGCAATCGATTTGAACAAGAGTATTATACAAAGAAAAAAAAACCAAAAAGATAGGAACGATCAATGACGGAAAGTGAAGATCGGCACTAGAGCTGCAGCTATCGATTATTTTAGTAATCGAGTAATCTATCTAGGGCTGCAGCTATCGATTATTTAGTAATCAATTATTTTCTTCGATTAATCGAGTAATCTATCAGGGCTGCAGCTATCGATTATTTCTAGTAATCAATATTTTCTTCGATTAATCATAATCTATCTAGGCTGCAGCTATCGTTTATTTAGTCATTGAGTAATCTATCGATTCTTTTCTCGATTAAAGTAATCTTAATTTTTTGTACATTCCGTAAACCATTTTTTAAATAAAGTTTACAGTTCATAGTCATAACCAAATACAAAATAATGGTTTCTGTTTAAAATAACACATTTTATTCTTAATTTTACATATTTGTCCCTAAAACAGCAACATTTCACTTCAGTCTGTTTTGTGTATAAAGAAATATATAAAGGACTAATTAACTTGTCACAGACTTTGTAAACAGTTACAGTGGCTATGAATTAATTTGCGTTTATGTCACGTCACTTAAAATAAGACATCTGTAAAACTTTGTTGGGTGGCCCGGTGGTCCTGGTGTTTTGAGCTCTGCATTTTGCGTTTGCCGTTTGGCTCGTGTGCCGGTCACTTTGGCCTCCGCGTCTCGGACTTTCTGTTTCACAACAGATTAGCTAAAGCTGCTCCTAAAACACCAAAACGCTATCACGGGTCACCTAACCTCACCGGTGTCCCGTCCAGGAGTGCTCGTTCTAGTTAGGAAGCTTCTCTGTTCACAGTTTGATCTCTACTTTGTGACTGTGAATGAGCAGAGTTGTATTTGGTAGTAATTGCCTTTGTTACAACATGCACATTGGATTACTAAGAGCAGGTTTTGTCCACATTTCACGTGAAGCGCGGGGGTACCGGCGGAAAAGGATTAGGTTTTTTGTTCTCCTCTAATGGCAACTAGAGGGTGCACTACATGGGTTCGAAGCCGTTGGCGTATGCTGAGACCCGAATGTCGAAGGCGCGGGGGCTGGGGTGAGTGGTCGGACCTAAGATTGCGAAAGAAGCCGCTGTGCAGAGTTAGAGATGCAGCTCGGGATCATAAATATGTCCATGCTCTTCTCACTCATCAACAACTCGTTCCCAGTCGCACTCGTGAGTTTTAGAAGCGCCGCTTCACATTTCCTGTCGCGCCTTCGTGCAGATCGGAAGCAAGCTCCCGTGTGAAGCTAAAGAAGCGCCACAAGTCGTTCCGTGCGCTCCGCGCGCCACAGAGTCGCCGCTTTTTTGTAATCTAATTATTCGATTTACTCGAGTAATTGTTGCAGCCCTAATCGGCACTTTGAATCCCACTCCAAACAGTTCTCCAGCCCTTGTCGGTCTTGACCATTTAGTCCAGGTCCGGCTCTGGGTTCAAGGACACAACACTCGGCTGTTTCATTCATATAGTTTCCAAGGTCAACTTTCCTGCGCCTCAGAAATCACCCCCGTTTGACTATTCCCCAGAAGTGCACATCCAGACTTCCAAATGGTGCGGCCAAAATGGTGTCCAAGAGCTTCATTTATTTATTTTCTTCATTGTTCATTCTCGCTATTTACACCAGAGAAAACGTTAAGTGTCTTTTTTTTAAGGTGTGTGGACCAGATGTAGATATCATTTTAAGTTGTGAAATACCAATGCCAAGGTGGCCAAAAGTCATGTGTAAAGGCCAGTTCAAGCCGTAATAATGCATAATATGTCCACTTTAAGTCCTAGTTTAGTGCCAGTTTTGATGCCTTCCATGTTTGACACCCCCTATAATACCCACGGTGTCTCAGATGTGTGATGTCTGCCTGAACGCTTTGATGAATCTGATATGTTGTTAGACGTGGTGATCAAGGTGTGAAAACAACTGCTTATTCAACCCACACATCTGGTGTCCTCTGCTTTTTTGCCACAGCATTAATCGAATAAACTGAAACTAATTATGCCTGATACAATTCTCAATTTGTCCCGCAACATTTGCAGGATTACCATTTTAGAGCTGCAGCCCACATAAAAGTGACTTCTTTTTTTTCATCCCATTGAGTCAAATGCAGGGGATAAAGTTGGATGATAAAGTAAAGTCAATTTTCCAATTGTAAAAATGTAATTCAACTTAGTTTAGAGTTTAAAGGCACCGTAGAAGCTAACCAGCAAGTTGGTAACTATGTGCATGCATGACAAACCCTAATTCCTAACTCTTATACCATTAGAACCCCTAAAAACCCTAAGAAACACGTTAGAAACCCTAAGAAATAATTTGAAACCCATTTAGAAATATTTAGAAATCCTTAGAAACCCTTTAGAAATCCTTAGAAACCCTTTAGAAATCCTTAGAAACCCCTTATACATCCTTATAAATCTTTAGAAATCCTTAGAAACCCCTTATAAATCCTTATAAATCCTTAAGAAATCATTAGAAACCCCTTAGAAATCCTTAGAAATCCTTAGAAACCCTTTAGAAATCTTAGAAACCCCTTAGAAATCCTTAGAAACCCTTTAGAAATCTTAGAAATCCTTTAAATCCTTAGAAACCCTTAAGAAATCCTTAGAAATAGATTATAAAGTAACATATACAGTGGTCCCTCGTTAATCACGAGAATTACGTTCTAATAATAATGCACAAGAGACGCATTACGGAGGAGATTGATTGACAATAGTCTACAATCCCTTAACCAATCAGGACGCAGAAAACGGTGCGCTGTAAAAAAAAAAAAAAAAAAATGCACCAGAACAAATGTGTGAACAGCGAGGCGTTTAATAGCGAGGGGCAACTGCATACATAACAGGACACTGAAGACAAATGTTTGTTCTTCTGTTCAGGCATTAAGGTTTTAAAGAAATGGACGGCACGAGACGCGTTTTGCTTTTGAAAAAGACATGACCCAAAAGGCTCAACAGTTTGATGTACATATTCTGTTCGATTTCTACTGCTATTTTACCGCGAACTCACCGCTCGCTATTCCATGAAGTCAGAAGTGAACCAACGACCCTCCATCCGCCATCCGCCCAGTGGTCTAGATAAGCTCATATCGAATTTATAGTGTTTTGAATTTAGGCAAATGGCGAAACCCAATCCTCGGAGGACGGCGCTGCTCCGGCCTGGACTCCGACGTTCACCTGAGCGGCTGCAGTAAACCTCAGCTCAATTACACGCACGGAGAGGTTTTCATTCTTCCCGTTCGGGTTCGTCTAATCGATTATGATCTCCGGCGTAATGGTCTTAATCGAGCGCCCGAGCAGCTTTCAAAGGCAGGCAGGTGTATTAGTCCAAATTAAGGGGGAATAAATATGAGGCGGGGAACGCCGGCTCCCATTGGCTGCGGCGCCGCGGAGGAGGGAGAGATGGATGGACAGGGAGAAGAGGATGGACAGAGAAGGTCGCCCTGAGCTGAGGAACGGTGGAATTAGATGAGGTCGGTGCTTGGTGTTCTTTTATATACCCTGTTGTTGTGTTTGCTCGAGTGTCCTATATCTCAGCCGTGGGTCCGTATAATTGCAATTTTGCTCAGTTTTTCAGTCTGGTTTTTCGTCAAACTGGACTTTTATGTCAGATGTTCAAACCAGCAATGTTTGTTTTTGGGAGTTTTGCCAGTGCCATTTGATTCAAAAATGTCAAATGTTTTAGAGTTTACGCTTTGTCTGGCGCCGTTGTGAACATACACGACCGGAAGGAAAGGTCAAAATGGGAAAAAAGCTTGTAGAAAACACCCAAACTAAATTGAAGTAAACGTCCCACTTGGTCCTAAGTCTCTCACACTTGGTCCAAATGTATTTTTTTTATTTTCCCTTTGTCTGTCCAGTCGTTGATTTGTTGGTGCAGTTGTGTGTCATACTTTTTTTGCTTTTTTTTTTTTAATGTCTTCCAGTTTGCTCCAAAGGTATCATTCAGTGTCCATGGCAGGAGTTTCGAGCCCGACTACATAGTTGAACACCGAAATCACTGGGATAGTTTTAACTATTAGAATCGGGCACATTACTAAATGAGACGCATGATGATATACTGTATCTCAAAACGGCACCCTCTGGTCATAGGGTGAATGCTTACTGTCTGTGTGGAGACTGCATCTTTTAAGGTATTGTAATCAAACAAATGCAGGACGGATCAGTTTAATGTCTAATGCAGAAGACGTTGGACCCAGATCATAAAGAGCGTCAAACAACTGTCGTAATTTGGGACGCTTTGGGACGGTTCAATCACAGGTGCTAATTTGAAGCAGGTGTCATTCAAATGAGGGACACGGATCTTCTGAATACGCTCGGACCATTCTAAATATGGAACTTAATTTACCGGATTGATTGTTGATTTGGGCAGAAATCCTCTGCGTTTCTCAATCTTCCTCGTTACGTTTTCCCTTTTTCACTGCCATTGTTTCTCTGATTGGTTAATCTGCCTGTCAATCACACCCATCAATCATCGTGGGTGACGGGATACAGTTCCGGACTGCGCATTTTTTTGGTAAAGTTATTAAAAAACATATTCAACTTCGTAAGTCCCTGTGATGGTTAAATATGTATTTGGGGGGTGTTTTAAGTGTCTGCCGTCGCCCCCTGCTTTCTCCGCGCGGAAAACCAACCTTGAAACATGGCCGACTACGACTCTCCTGAGAAACCCTGGCTCTTTTATTCATATACGTCTGGCAACGTTGCATGTTTCTGTATGTGATATTATTGCCTTATTTTAATAATAAGAAGGAAACAAACAAACACTGTTTTCACAAGGGAGCTGCAGGAGGAGCTCTAACACTGAAGTCACGAGAAGAGCAGGAGGCGGACTTTGCCAGAAAAGTTACACCTCCGAGTAACGTCTTTGCTTCCCATCGGACTAACCGCGCCAGTGTCAAATCTTTACGTTGACATTATAGTTTGTGAAAGTCGTGCTGGACTGTGGGCCGCGGGTGAAGAGGAACTGAAGACGAGTCCTTTGTATTAACTACACCCCTAGAGGAGACTTCTTCCACGGCGTCCTGCCTCTGCTGTGGCGCTGTTATTATGGCGCTCCGGCCGTGGGCTTTGGCTTATGAAGACACAGGCTGACCCACATCTGCACCCTCTCCCCCATTATTTTAGTCATCTTTGGAGAAGCAGAAATAGCCCGTAGTTAGAGAGAGAGCTGGTGGACATGTGAAATATTACATTAAAACCACAAGTAGAAGATAATTAGGTGGGTTTGAGGGCATAAGCAGAGATGGAACTGCACAATGCAATTATCTCAATGTAAAGTAGTGACTTGTTAATGTTTAATGAGTGGAGATGGTGTAGTTCGTCTGCTTGTTGGAGTCATTAGTCCGACGGTAAAGCTAAATATTATCTGAGTGAAGCATCCAAAATGTAAAATAAAAATGAAAAATACATTGATTTTTTGTTTCTTTTTTTTTTTGTGTGTTTGTGTGTCTGTCAGACTTTTTGTGCGCTTACATGCTACTGTCCTTCCCACATTTGAACGCTCCTTCAGCCGGCTGTTGGAGCAGATTGGCAGTAACATTTCTGCGTGGCAACCCCAGGGCAGCGACATAGGCCCATATTTATTTTTGGCCAAAACCCCTGACGAAAAGAAGTCTTACTTGAACATTTTAGCATAAAGAGAGAGCGCTGCAAAAACGCAACTAAACTGCTCTCGAAAAAGGCGGGGTTGTAGATTAGGGCTGCACAATTTCATGTTCAAAAAGTACAGGAGCATTAACATTTGAGGGAGGACTGAAATATGTGCTGATGAACTAATAAAAGAATCACGTACATATGAAAATCTATGTTTTTTTCAGACAATGTCGTTTCAATCCATCAGAAATGTGCTAAAATATCCCTTTAAAGTCATTTTAACAGTTTAAGTATTATATCAAATAAAGGAAAAATGTCAAATGAACTCAAAAAAAGTGATTGAAAGATGACAGAACAAGCATGATGATGCTGATGATCATGATGATTATTTTATCATTTTTGATATTTATTATTTATTAGTGTTTGTATTATTGTTGTTTTAATTTTATTATTATCAAACATCTTTTTTTGCAGTATTTATTTTTACAATAAACAAACGTCCCATTTGGTCCAATTTCACGTTAAGTCCAAATGTGATCTTCATATCAGTCCAGTCCTTGATCGTCGATGCAATTGGTGTCATCCATTTTTCTGAGGACTTTTCCCTTTTCCCCTGCCAGATATCCACAGACTGTGTCCATGCCAGGAGTTTTGAGGCCTTGCAGCATTTTTATTAAATACTTTTATAGACCAGGGGTTCCCAAACTTTCCAGGCCTGGGACCACCAAAACAACTATGAAACCGAATCGGGACCCCCACATCTAAATTGAATAGATGTCTGCAATAATTTCAAGCTTTAAACCATTTAAAATGAGGTTTAATTGTATTTATTTTAGTATTTTATTGTGTTATCTGACCCAAATTCAACAAAACTGACTAAAAGTACAGTGTAACATATCTTGAAATCATCTTGCGACCCCCCCGCTCATACTTCTCCCACCTCTACGTTCAAGGACTTAAATCATTTACATGATATGAAACCGTCCAGCAATAATAATATGAGTTCACATCGGGACATAACCTGTTATCTCCTCCGGTGGGCTCTGAATCCCTCCATCTGTGGCGTGATCCTCGCCCCGGTTTGGTACCTGTCGTCCCCCGTCCCGTCCCGCCCCTGCCGTCTTCACACTGGCGTCCGTGGTTCACATTCATTCGTCATTTATATCTCTGCTCCTCCAAGCCTGCCAAGCCTCGCCGCATCCATCTCCTTTGCATATCTGCAGACGGATAATGGGAGCGGGCCCCGGTTCCCCTGGGAATACACGCCCCCTGCCATCGCACTCGAACGCACCCCTGCGCCTTCTCGTCCCAGAGCTCGCGGGGTTAACGCCGACGCAAGAGCGGAGCGAGATGATGAGAAGATGGCGTCATCTCCAGGGGCTCACGGAGACAGCGGGGTCAAAGGGGACACATGGTTTAGAGAGACGAGCCACAGCTCGATGGGCTGGACTTTGGACAAGTTTAAGTGCTATTTTTTGAGAACCAAGGACTGAAGCTCGTTATCTTTTAGTGGAGTTTGTAGGATTTATACTGCAATGGAACTGAAGGTCCTTTCTCTGTTACCGTGGCAGAGTGTGTCACTTTCCTCTGCCTCCATGTCACCGCAAAGACCACAATAGTCTCAATCAATAGTTGTGTGGACAAACCTAAATTATTAGCGTTTATAATGTGTTTGTATAATATGACCTGGACCAGATTTTCATGACTGTAAATGGCACAAATCTTGAGTTTTTCCAATGCAAATTCAACCCAGGAGTCTTTCATATGTGGAACTAGATCAGATCCCACTCTGATCTTTTGCAAAGTGACCGCAATCTCTGACCACACACGCCGTAATCTGACTTCTACACGGCTGAAATGCTGAAAGTGCCACTGGAAGAGGCCGAGACGGTCTTAAAAACTGTGTCGAAACAAAACTAAATCATTTCAAACCGTTTGCAGTAGATGCATTCTGAGCATCCTAATTATTCACCGCGATGAGTTTATGAGCCATTTTCACAACTTTAAGAGCCCAGAGCGAACGTTTGGCCATCACAGTTGAGAATCAAACACTGTACCTAGATGCAGACTGCGCACAGCGGTCCCATTTTGAGTTGGAGTTAGAGTTTAACTACATGGGTTTAATCAATCACATTAATTTGAAGACCACTTTATGGAAACACTGCAGCAAAAACTCTTTTTGTTTTGATATATTTTGGTCAGTTTTTTCTCATGATCTGCTCCTAATTTGCTTTAATTTAATTGGATCTTCTCACATCCATATATTTCAATGGAACATCGTAGCTTTTTCTTACGATCAGCCCTTAAAGAAGCATCTACACACATTTCTAATCTTGTATTTAACATGTTTTGGACAGAACGGGCCGACGGATTTGTTGATATCGGATTCCAAGCGTAATTCATTAAAGTTTAAGGCAAATTTTCAGCCAGCTCTAGTTTACTCAAAAACGAAATAAGACGTCCAAAATCCCCTCCGTACAGTTTGTCATATCTTGTATTTCAACTAAATGAAGCATGACATAAACCTGCCCTTAAAAGTCTCAGATATGTACATTTTTCACAGTTTTTACACACACGCCTTGTTTCTACATGAAAACATGACATGATGTAAAACTTGTAATACATTTTTTTTTTCTCTTGCGTTTATGTGAGTAAACGACGGGAGACGTTTCAAATTGATATCTTTTTGAATTTAAGATTTTTTTCCCATTCACCTGCAGCGTCTCGCCACATGAAGCCTTTCCTACATCTGCCTACATTTTGCGATACAGCTCAATGTTTGCTGCTGTAAGGCTCTTCATGTGTTATTGCGCTTACATCTTGCACCATATAGAGACGTGTACACAGCAGCATGGTTTGGGCAGTTTGTTCTTTGACATTGTTGTGTGCTGTTCACAGAGAAACTCCAGGGGAACAAGCTTTCTATTGGCACGTTTGCCATAATGTAAAGTTTCAGACAAATAGAATGTGTGCCCATCTTTATTACATGTTTTTTTGTTTGAAGGTGAAAGATCGACATGACTTATTTTGATAAATGTACATACAGTATATTGACAAATGGCGCTTGCTCGCTAATAGTCATCGCGTCATAATCCCGCCGCATGGCAACACGTACACAAAAAAAAAAAACGACTTGAGTCACATTGAATTTATTTTGGAATCGAGCAAGACCAGACTCTCCGTCCGCTCCCGAACGAAAAACGCCAGAACGCGCCACAACAAATACACGTTTCAACACCCGTTTTTATCGTCCGGAACCGCATATCGTACTCGCATTTCCGTTTAAAAAAAACAAAAAAAACACCGCCTCGATTCAACCATTTTCCACCCTTGAAAGGCGGTACCCTCTCTGCTCTCTCTTCCATCTTCCCCCTCTTTATTCCCTGCCCTCGTGAACCAGTTGAATGGACTCGGCACATAGCGACACGGACACACTCGGCTAAAGTCCTTAAAAAGTAATTGAGCCTTCCAGCCTGGGCCGCTAATTTGCGTGACCGGGGCTGGCTCGCAGTGTGTACAAAAACAGAAGTGAAGGGGCGAGAGGAAGGAACGGACAGCGTATGCTAATGGTTTCCCGCGGTGACAGCGGAAGAAAGTGGAGGAGAATTAGCAACGAGGACATGGCCAGAGGAGCGATAATGGGGCTTCTGCGACTCCCCCGCGCCGGCTTTCTCATATCTCCAAATGGTAATCTTGCGGCGGGAATCGTGGACTTCGCTGTGAAATATGAACGGGCAGAAATGGAGCGCAGATCCGTTGCCGCGAGATTGTGCGAAAACTTATCTTGTGAAGTATTTTTTTTTTTTTTTTTTTGGGACGCTTCGTTTTCGTTCACCGCACTTTCACTGGTGGTGGTTAATCATATTTTTATTCACAATCGGTTAAGATTAGGTGGGTTTAGGTTTAGAATCAGGTTTTATCATTAAGATCAGAGTTTCGAACCAGGTTTGCGACCGACACATCGTGAAAAATGTGACCGTGTTTTTACATCACTGGATTGGACAAACAAAAATAATGAAAGTGCCTATGACGGGTTTTTAATGATTTTATTTGGTGCGTTAAATACTGTCGTACATATAAATGATAGTTTTGCACATATCGAGCAGGTATTTGTGGAGAAAACGTTGAAAAATTTGTGGAAAATTACAGGAAGTGACATCACACCAGGGACAACTCGCTCCGTCCAATGTTTATGCATAAATTACACAAAGTAAACACGTTTTTTTGACTCTCTAAACATGAATTAACAAAGTAAAAGTGCTCATTTATATTTTATTTGTCCAATATTAAGAAAAGAAGTGACATATAGAGGAGTTTTGGCCCAGTGTTTGTTGGGAAATGTCCTTTGTGATGTCATCAATTACAAACAGGAAGTAAAATTATAAACCTAAAAAAAAATGCTGTTCCGAGGAATTCACTTTGTATAAATTTCTGGTCAATATTATTTAATTGAACGCATTTTGATTGTTGTTTTTTTTTTTTTTTCAACGCGTCGTCCAACCTGCCAGAGGCGCCGCTGAGTTGCGCTTTGAGACGCCGCCGTGTAACATCTCTGACGTGTTTGGAGAAAGGCCGGTTTGTCATGAGGTCGAGCGAAATCACCATGTCACTTTTCTGGTCGAGCAGCCGATGTTTACAGGTCAGCTCTGTGGAGAACGCATGCTTTTCATGCTCATTTTTGGGGGGCAATGCAAAGTTGAATAAATGTACGATAAATGATGATTAAGGCCTGTTTGAGTCCAGCGTTGGAATGATGGCTGGATTCGAATTCACAAACAAAATTCACAAATAAGACGTCAACAAATATAGACAAAAGAAAAGGAAAAGAAGAGTTTGTCAAATGTGTCTGTACAAACTTAAGTTATCCATCACATCAAAACCCATAAACACAGACTTTTGTTTGACATTGTGCGAGAAAACCAATTATATTAAAGGGTACGCTAAGTGGCAGTGTGAAAACGCAGACTAATGATTCATGAAAAAAGAAAGGAAATAAATGCCAGTGGATTTAAATGTCATATTAGCATATCAGTGTGACATTGATGAAATATAGCAAATCAGATGGAAAGAGACAATGCGATGTTTATCACTGGCTTTTTTTTTCTCCTTCCCCCTATTGTTTACGCTCCGTTGGGCACCAAGCCGCGGGACCCCAAGTTGTACTTCGAGCGTGCGTAACGCTTGGAAATACTTTGACTATAATACTACCACTACCGCCACTACTGTACTGTTAAGTGGGAAAATAGTGGCCCCAAATGATAAGTCAAAGCTGAGCAGCGCATCTTTTATTAGCTTAACGCTCGTGTAGAAAAGCAGGCGCGCACGTTACGCAGATATCGGTTGCTGTTGTGGACCGATATATGTGCCGATACCGATGTTAAGCCTTTAAAGTGCACAGAAAGGGCCGCACATGTATGTCGAATTGTACTCCTCGCTTTGTAAAAAATAGGCCAGGTCACAGTCATACCAGGAGTTTGCTGAATGTCTTCACCTCTCTTATCCTCATTTCAAGCCTCACTGTAAAGCCTAAAATCCTTTTAATATATACTGCTCAAATGTTCTTACTCTAGTGCTTTACATTCTTGTCAAGCTTTTTTGTAAACCATATTCAATTCATTCATTCATTCATTCATTTATTCATTCATTCATTCATTTTTCATTCATTCATTTATTCAGTTTTTTTCAGTTTTTTCTTTTAAAACATTTTGAAATATAACAGGACACAAACGAAAATACTCATTGACTTTTTCTGTTTGTTTTGTCATGTATTTAAATTCATTCATTCATTCATTTTTGAAATATAAACTGAAAATAAGTTCAAAAATAAAATAAGTTTTGAAATATAAACTGAACCTAATTTTGAAACAAAACATTTACTGACTTTTTTCAAACGTAAGAATGACAAGCTGCCAAGAGCCGCCGTATCACATGACCACTGACGATAGCCTCACACATACACACTAAAAAATATACCAAACATTAAATAAATAAATATATATATACATTTAAGGAACATAATCAGTACAAATAAAGAAACACGCTTGGACACAGAGGACAAAAACAAGAAAACTGTCCACGTGAACGTCCTATGACAGTGAAATATGCATAGTTCAGGGGTCCACTAATGGGTCAAATGCTCTAGAATGGGTTTCCACATACATTTTTGAGAGTAACCAGACACCTCATACCTCAATCTCTCAATTTAAAATACTTCTGTTAATTATCTTTCCTCGTCAAGCTTTTCGAATGTAAAAATCCAAGCCGTGTTTGTTTTGTTTTTTGATGTTGTACCGCCATGAATATAACGCCACTGTGCATTTGGCAAACCCTCTTCCACCGCGTGCTTGGTCTTGCACCGCCGAACATGCTGTGACACCTCAAACGACACGAGCCCCCCCCGGTCAGGAAGTATATCGCCCGGGTAATTGAAAGATAAACCGCCCGAACCTCCGCCGCTGCTCCGCCTTTAACTCCGCCTGCCCCCGATTTCCTCCAAATGCCAAATGTGTTGAAAGTGAACTATTTGTCCAAGACGGGGGTGAATTATGAGCGCGGGCGTCCCATGAATCAGGGCCCGGGGTCTCCCTCGTGGCCTTCGGAGCCGTAATATCCATATCGCTCCACTCTCCTCCAATCAATAAAGATGAGATGACGCCCTTGGAGACGCCGGATGGGCCGCGGTGAGCGGGAGGATTGTGTTTGCCTGGATTGGGCAGAAAAGAAGCGGTCGGAGAAATTCAATCGGATGCGTTCGTTTTTTGAAGCTATTGCAATTGAGTAGAGCGTTTTTTGAGTACGTTTACATGGAAGGGCTGGATCTGGGTTCAAGCAGACGATCATACGGTTCATTGTACCCATTTTTTAGGGTTGCGTGTTACGTTTTAGGTGTTAAAAGGCGTGAATGATGCCAAACACATGACATTGCACATGGTGTTTTTAGCACAAAAGCTTTCAAAGGCAGGCGTCTGCACTTTTTCAAATCAAGACGTTTCAAAAGTCATGCAGAAGTCATTTTCAATCTGATGGTACCAAGCCTGAGAAGCTTGAATTCATGCTGCCCTGATGTGGATTAGTCTTGTCCTAAAGGCTTTTGTTGGCCTCATTATGGGTCATTGTAAAGCCGTTGTACGTACTTTTCAAACGGCGAAATAAGGAAGAAGTCCAAAACTCCAAACAAAATATAATCAAGTTTGAAAAGATGAGATGTTAATAATTAGAATAAGACGGAACGCAGAGGTCTGGTTCTCGTCACCATCTCTGGGGGGGAGACAGAACTGACTAATTATGAGGGGGGAAAAAGCTGAGTACCATATTATGATGAGCCTGACTCACGCTCAACACCGTGCAGTGCCTGATTAGCGTCTCATCGGTTTGATCTCCCACTTGACCGAGTCTGAAGACACCGACGTAAACTAATTACACCTTCAACCATTTCTGTTCAAAGAGGGACTATAATATATTTATACATATACATACATATATATATTTGAGTCCCTTAAGGGGACTAAGGGGACATGGTTGTTCTTTCAAACCAACTCTTCTTTGCTTCAAATCTGCACCTCGCTGCCTTCAAACGAGTGCTGTGTCTTTACAATGAAGATGGACAGCCCATTGCAAACCTGAATGTCAGTGTTTTTTGTGTCGATAAAGTCTATTTGCAGTGTGTTTTTTTGGTTTCCTTCAATGTAATCCTCCTTTTTCACGATAATAGACTGAACACATCACATTACGGTCTTTGGGTTGAACCGGTTTAGGTCTTACTAGGAACTGGAACTAGGAACTGAATAGGACAAAGATAACTTTTCCGATTAAAGCGTTACAAAATAAAGCCGTCTTACATCAGACATTTGCCGGGCCCGTACTGCTGGTTAATTCCCGTTCCTGTGCTCGTCCTCAGTCGGCAGGAGGTCGGGGCTATCTCAGCTGATTGTGGCCTTGGGGGGCGGGGGGCGTAAGGAGGGTTGGGGGGGGGGCGTGGTGCGGTGGTGCACTCAGGTTAATCCTGGACACGAGCCAACCAATCGCAGCCCTGCAATCCATTCACCTTCAGTGCGGAGGGCAATTTTAGAGTCACCGCGACGCACTGGCCGGGTGGGGGGTGGTATCTGGGAGAGGGTGGGAGTGGCTTACAGGAAGAGAGAGGGTCAATTTGAGCTGGTGAAGTCGACATCTTTACTGCTGTAGCATGTTAGCGTTTGTTTTAAGTAGACCATGCATTCTCGTGGGTATGGTTGACGGGTAAACATGCTTTTGTTGGCGGGATCATCATCATCTGATCTTCTCTGTTGTTGTAGCCGATACTTATCGAGCCGTTTTGGCCGATAACCGATATTTGCCAGTGCCAAAAGTAAGCGCCACAAATGTATGCTAAGTGAAGTAAAGTTCACACGTTTAACTTTTGTAAATATGCTCTCGTATCGTAGGTATTGATGATTGTTTAAGCTGTAATTTCTGTCTAATTGCAAATTTCGTCTATGTTCGAGCTCCATTTTTACTAATTGATTGTTTAAAAAAGACAAATCTGATGCACTGAGGACAAACTAAGACTGACAAGAGTTGGAAAAAACATCCCAATTGAACGATTTGTCAAACCAAACAACAGTGAAATCTTTTAACTGTCTTTTCATTCTCGTGGTCTGACATGTGACCGTGCCTCAAGCTTGTGACCCGCTTTACGCAATTGAACTTTCTGCAAGACAAAAGGAAGTTAAATGTGACACAAACATCAAAATGATAAAAAGATTTACATTTAACTCTATTTTTTGGACGAGAGGTTGAAGTGAAAAAGACTTAATTTAGCTTTGAAAATTGTCACGATTATTACTTTTTGGTACTTACGATTATATTGTAACCTGAATAATCACGATTATCGATTAACCTCATAACCTTGACATCCCTAGTCTCGTGTGCATACTTCAATTGACTTAAGATGCAGACTTTGCTTAGCGTTTCTGTCTCCGTTGCACCAGGAATCGAACCCAAGCGCTTTCGTCATCGTAAAACACTTGCGCAACATTTCCCCGCCTTTTGAAACCGTGATAAAATGCATTGTTTTTGCCACGCCGAGACTGACCGCCCAGTATAACCCGCCCAGTATAACCCGCCCATTACACAGCTTACCTTTTTTATTTATTTGATATTGTTTGATGTATTTATGGTTCCGGGCTCATGCATTAAACATGTGGTATTAAAGGGCTGCGTAAATCTTTGCGCAGTTGGTGGGGAGCAAAAACGCGGTGATGGAAGACGCGCCGGCCGCCGAACAGGTAGAGGCCGATGGAACGTGAGCTACAGTCTTCATAAACACCACAAATCACAACAAGAGGACTGTCTAACACGCTGAATTATTGAAGGAGGACTGTCTTTTATGCAACGCGCCGTACAGCTGAATACAAAGCAGGAGCACGTGCAGCTTGAGTCAAATAGCGCTCTGGTTCGTTTTTTAATTGGATGGTACTCAGAGTTTAATTACTGTAGATGTATTCTGTAAGATCAACTCTTAAGGGCCTCTCACCATGTTATACTGATTTTTTTTTTTTTTTTTTTTTTTTTTTTCTATCCTCATCTCGTGGTTGTTTTTCAGATATGCATTATTATTATTATTATTATTATTATTATTATTATATTTTCTATTATTTTATTAATTATTATTATTAGTTATTATTATTATTATTATTATTATTATTATTGCTTATTTATTAGAATTTTTTGTATATCTATTTAGAATTTGTTTATGAACAAATAGAACAGATCAGACCAAAAAATGACCAGATAGAGTGCAAATCAAAAATAATAACACAAAGTAGAAATCAACAAATTATAAATGCTTATAAAATCATGGCACAATTTAATATAAAAAAGTCCCATTTAGTCCAAAGTCTGTCGAATTCGTCCCATTTCCAATTTTAAAACTTCATGCATTATTTTTGTACATTTATTGCCCTTTTTAAACGTGCTATTTTGCTTTGTCATCTCAAGCTTTAGAACTTAAAATAATGTATGTGTCAGGATTTGGTGTTGGCAGTCCATCTACTGACAGCACAGGGAATTACCTCGGGGAAATGAACAAAAGCTAGCTTGCCCCGACGTGCTAACGTAAACGCACAGTTGTAACAAACGTGATTTGAGTCAGAAATGCTCAGGACGAGTGATGGTGATGGTTTATGGAGTTAAAAACGGCACAGGAGACCCCCAAGATCTGGACACAAATCTGGGAAATTTGAAACCGATTGTTTTTCTGAGGCTCAGAGAAGAGAAGCGGGTGTGAATGACGCTAAATACAACTCCAGGTGTGTTTGTTACGAGGGAAACTGTTATAACATGGAAAAAAGTGAGAAAAAAAGTCAGATTTTCATGTTCAGTTTCCTTTTTCAAATGAATAGTTTGAATCAAATTTTTGAATTTGTTTGGTTTGCGATTGAAACTACACACTGTTGTTTTTATGAGAGAACAACTTTGTGTCGGCATGGGTAAAACGGAACCATCAGATTGAGTATTATTACTGAAATCCACGTGAACGAACTGCAACATCGTGATGCGTGTTACAGAAAGAAAAAAAAAAAGCACACAAAACAAAACATTTAGAGCATTTCTCTTATAATCTGGCCCATCGGTTTTATTACTTGACCAAATTGCACTCCTTTTCCTCTGGACCAGTGGAAATATTTCACTAAATCAAATAGTAATTTCTGTATCTCCAGTCCCTTTTATCACCAGCCTCCAACAAAAGCTTTTTGTTATCTAAAATGTGCCGTTATTAAGAGCCTGAAAGACGGCTCGGCGCTCGCATTGTGTCAAAACGGGGCCTTCTCCTCTGCTTTGTTGTTATTTGTGGCGTTTTTATCAAAAGGAAATTGGCAGAAAAATGAAGAGGCAGCGAGCGGTTCAGAGGATGAGGAGTGTGTGTGTGGGGGGGGCTCGGGCGCACCAGCAGGGGTCACTGTTGTGCAGGGAGTTCCGCGCGCTGTGGGGTGGGAGAGAGGGAGAGGTGCTGTGGGCTGGAGCGGTGGTGCCGTGTCCTGGTTTAAGAGCGAGAGAGAGTGAGAGAGATGAAGAGGGAAAAAAGGGGAGGAAGAGGGGGAGAAATGTGCATTGGTTACATTAACATTTAGGACACGCAGTCGCAGACGTCGCCCACGGTTCGATTTGAAAGGTGAATGGTTCATTAGCGGAATAAAGAATGTCCGACTGCGTGAAAATGGCAGTGGGTCCGGAAACGTGTGTAGGGAAATGCATAATATTGCAAATCGTAAAGTAAAATTGGGGGGGGGGTCCGGCGATGGATGAATTGGTTGGTTTTAGTCACGTGACGGAAATATCTCGGACAAGATTATGACCAAAAAGTGGACTGAAAGAGCGATTCTCATCAAATACGCAGCCGAATTTACACGTTGTTTTTAATTGCATTTTCGTGGGATCACGGCTCAATTTGAGTCATGAAACCTCTCGTTCCGGCTCACGGCGTGTTTTGGAACCGACTGTGCAGACACGTTTATGAGTATCTATCCAACTGACTAAATGCGTTGATGATTAGTTTGGGATTATTCCATGATGGCGCATATAAAATGGAGCTCAAAAAGGGGACAGAAACTCTCCCAATCTCCCAAATAGGCGAATAACGAATTAAAAATCATATATTTCTGACATTTTGTGGTTAATTTTATGGTCCATTCTCATGTTTTGTGTGACATTGAACCTGAGCCAAGACATTTGCTGACACATTCCTGATGCACTGTAAAAACGTTGACTCAATATTGTTAACATTTTGTTGCATTATTTAACTTTAAAGTAAAACAACTTCAGCGGACCGAACCTCCTGATAATTAAAGACGGAAAACACAAAATAATGGCAATCGTTTTCAATTAAATTGGTTTGTTTTTAAGCATTTTTCTTAGTCACGAGATTATAATGGGAAAATAATTAGATTTTTAAATCATCTCTAAAAGAAGGCCGCACTTTACTGATTGTTTTTTGTGCAATTTTAATTTTAAAACAGACTTTTGTGTCAAAGCCCTGAAGCAAATTAAAAATCGCCAACAATGCCTTTGTTGTGAATGAGGCTGGAATCCTATTGGACCCAGAACAGAACGTGCACTTCCCATAGCAACCCAGACCAAGAGTGGGGGAAAAACAACTGTATTTATTAATATTTATGAATTTAACCTTCTTATTTATCCAGATAAAAACCCAAGGGTGACAAAAAAAAAAAAATCAAAAAGCTGACTTTTTAAAAATTCAAATAATGGTATTTGATTTTATTTGTGTTTCCATTTTATTATCAATAATATCACAGTGACATAATTATGTGGGAATGACATTAGTGAAATTAAGGAAATGATGTTATTATCCGTGTGTTATTTAATTATTATTATTAATTATTATTATTGCATATTAAATGTTTTGTAGTCAGTTTTTGCACAAAATATTCCGAATTGGCTCGATTATCGATGAACTATAAATAATAAATCATTACTACGTTTAGAAAATAACTGGAAAAACCAAAGTAAGACGTATCTATTTATTTTTGCAATATTTAATTTAATATTTTAATTTAATTTATGAAAAGTAAATACTACTACTACTACAAAAACAAAAAAATACATTAAAAATAATAACAATATAATAATAAAATACAAAAATAATAATACAAAAAATAATAAAAATAATCATAAAGGTACAATATGAGGGTCTTATACATAAGTCTAAACTAGATTTAAAAGGACAAACGTGGCTTTGGTCTGACGTTTTTCCATTTCTGAGTCAGCCAATCACATTCGAAGAACCAAACAGTGTTTTAAATATTGTCTCTTAAACTGAATATTTAGTTCATTAGACGGACTCTTATAAAAAACAATGGAATAACTCAATGTCAGCAATGTCAAGCGTGGTCTAAAATAAAGTCCAGTTGGTTGTGTTTGAGGGTCTTCACACGTTAGTTCAAAAACAATAACTCCAAAGGTGAGTAACAGATCGGAGTCACGACCTTCGTGCGTGCGCCAGACTGGTTCAAAACACTGGTCTCTTCACTGCGTTCATTATATCGCCCCCTCCAGGCCTCAGAGTGAGAGGGGGGCGGGTGTCCAACCAGGTCCGCGAGGGGTCCGGGGGTGTAAAACATTTGCATACTGCACCAGCGAACGTGAGTCAGAGGACGAGGCGGTTCCCCGGACGTTTTGCCGCTTTCTCGCGTGTTTTTTTTCTTTTTTCCTCGTCCATTGGTTCGACCGGGGTCCGGCGTCTCGGCGTTTGAGGCGAGGCAGATGGACGCCGCTGGAAACCAGGGGCAGAAGCGCGGCGCGGCGCGTGTACAGATGACGCAACGGGGGACGGTTCGGTGTGCGTTCTGTCTGCGCGGTCAAGGTTTGCAGCGGGCAGGGAGCGGGCAGGGAGCGGGCGGAGAGCGGGCGGAGAGCGGGCGGAGAGCGGGCGGAGAGCGGGCGGGTCACCTGCTTGTCTCCGTGGCAATAAACTCATCTATTTTATATCTCGATTTTGTTTTATGTGGTTTTTTTTATCAAATATCTTAAGAAAACGTAACCGAATTCCCCGGAGATCGATAAAGATCCGCTTGAAAAATACACTAAATGCCAGATTGACTTTTTTTTGAGCGTTTACCCATTTTATAACATCGTTCCCGCATCAAAAACGTACCCAGGGTTGTGGTTAGCTTAAATAACGCTTGTTTAATTAATCCTGTTTACGAGATCATCTTCTCTGAGCCTCACAAAAAAACACTCAGTTTCAAATTTCCCAGCTATTTGACGTCAAAAGTAGACATCTGGAGGTCTGCTGCGGTGTGTAAGTCCACAAACCATCACCGGACCCGTTCTGAGCATTTCCACCATCAAATCACGTTCATTACAACTGCGTGTTTTTACATTTGCATGTCCGGGCAAGCTAGCTTTTGTTTATTTCTCCCTTTGTTAATTAGCTTTGCTGCCAGTAGATGGAGCGCTGACGCCAAATCCCGATGAAGAAACATCTGAGCGTCAGAAAGTCATGTTCGCACACATTATTTTAAGTTCTAAAACGTGAGTTGCCCAAAGCTGTTTAAACGCCCGTGACAATACAAATGCTAATATTTGTCCTTTAAAGGGCGTATGGTTTTTACAATGTTCTAATTTTGACTTTATTTGGTGTATTTAAACCTGTCGTACATATAAATGATAGTCTTATACCAGTCGAGCAGGTATTTGTGGAGAAAACTTTGAAAAATCTGTAGAAAATGACAGGAAGTGACATCACAGCAGGGACATTTCTCATTCCAGTCAAAGTTTATGCAGAATTTACACAAAAGAAACAACTTTTTTGACTCTCTAAACATTATTCCACAAAATAAAGTCGCTCTCATATATTTTTATTTGTCAAATAAAAAAAACTGTCACATTAGATTGTTTTGGCCCAGTGTTTGCTGGGTAATTTCCTACTGTGATGTCATCAATTACAAACAGGAAGTGGAATTATAAACCAAAAATGTTCGAAAAATATATGAATCTTAACTGCGTTTCGGTTCAAACGAGTCGTCCGACCTGCCAGAGGAACAGTCCAGGCGAAGCCATGACGTCTCCATGGCAACAAGAAAGCGACGAGGAATACACCGTCCCCGGTTCAGTGCGCTGTATATTCCCCCCCCCTTTTTGCAACAGCCAATCAGCACATTTGGCTTTCGAGAAAACTCTTTACAAATATCACAACTCTTTACGCGTTTCCTGAAGTACATTTAGCAGTAGAAATCCAACGGAAACGTGTAAAACTGCTGAGGTAAGTGAACGGGATGATGCATATGGCACTATTTCCTTTAAAGGGTCCCATCTGTTCCCGCCGTGCCCACAGCCTCCCCTCCGTCCCCCCCCTCTCCCCCTCTTGTTCCGTCTGCTGTTTGATATGCGTAATTACACTTTTAATAATCTTTGCGGTGCAGGTGATGTTTGCCTTGGCTTTTCAAAGATTTGTACAGCGCCACCGCTTGTAATGACATTTATTAATTTGATTTCGGGCGCCGGTGCATATGGCGTATCCGCGTGAATGAGGAAAAGCTACACCTCCAGACGACTTATTTTTAAACCGGGCCGAGTCCACGTTTTGTGACAGCCGCTCACAAAGTTGCGGTCGGCGCGCTTTATTATTATTTTTTTCTTTTTAATACGCGCATTATTTAATCATCAGCAAATTACTGCCTCAAAAAGCTAATTGTAAACAAATAAAGATGCTAAATGGAGTCGGCGGGTCGCCATAAATCACGGTGCGGCGCCGTAAGCTGTCGGGTCCAGAAGTGATGCTGTTCATATGGTCTTAATTGTGTCGGAAAGTATGAAACGGTATAAATAATGCTTAATTATTCAAGGCGCCGCTCGGGGAGGCACCGGTCATTCCTCAGGCCGAAGTTTCATTTAGTTTGTCAGGGAATTCTTGGGGAAAATGGCCGACCAGAAACCAACGCTTTTATAAAGTTCTAATAAAGCTCCATTTTTGAATCCCAAACTTTAGTAAAGTTTAGTGAAGCAGGTAATGTAAGCCGAAGGGGTGTGCGCCATTATTGTATTAATATTTGGTACTCAAGAGTAACTGTGGGCGCAGCATTTGATTTATACTCTGATCATTTGATGTCATTGGACAAAACCTTAAATAATGCACAGAATCTGGTTTTGTCCAAGGATAGACACAGGGAAAAACCTCGATCGTATCTGAATGAGCGGTGCACAAAAATGTTCCGACGTAAAGCATTTTTTTTTCAACCAACACACGTCACAAACAAACATACAAACTAATAATAATAAAAAATGTGCAATAATAATACAATGTATAATCAGAAAATGTCTAATATTAAAATGTATCATAAAATTTATAATACAATTCATGCATAATAATAATAATCATAATAATCATCATAACCATAATGATAATAATACTAATAATAATAATAATGATGATAATGATAATAATGATGATAATAATGATAATAATGATAATAATAATAATAATAATAATAATAATAATAATAATAATAATAATGATAATAATAATATAAAATAACCAACGAAATAAAAAATATATATAATAAAAAAAGCTTTTTCTTAAGAAAAAATAAATAAAATAATTCAAATTTGTATAAACAAATAAACAGAACAAAACAGAACATAACGACCAGAGAACAACACATGTTAAAAGCAAAGGAGTAAATGTGTCTTTTAGGGCTTTGTACCACTCTGAGGCAAACCCATCACTGGGAAGATGTACTGCTCATTCCAATCACTTGTAGTTTTACTCACAGGGGGAAGAGGAACTAAACTTTTACTCCAGTAAGAGACTGTTGCACTGTACAATTGACTGTATTACTCGGGTACAGTGTCTAAACTACTCTGAGAATCATAATTGTGTTAAAAAAAGTTAATCTAACTGAGTACCTGACCTCTTGGTGACGTTCAAATATCAAAAAAATGCAGCGTTTTTCTTTTATTTTGAATGTGTTTTGACCCATTTTTACAATACAGTCCTCTTTTACAGTCAGTGCAACTCCAGGCCACGTTCTGCGTCTGACGCTCACGTCGAGAGCTTCATCCTGACAAAAGACACATGTTCCCGCTCAGATACCTCAAACACGACACGGCGCCGTTTGATTCGCGCTGGCAGCGGCACTCGAGAGCGACGGCGATTGGAAGCTACAGCGGGTCCGTTGGGAGCGCGCGTCGATGAAAAATGCACAGGCGCGCGAGGGGAAACGTCTGCCCGAGGATCTGAGGCGATCCGAGTACAGCCGGGCGCTATGGCGACGCAGCCAAGTCGCGTTTGGAAAGCGTGGATCAGCGGAGAAGGGAAACGAGTGGATGTCGTGTTGATTGGGAGAGAGAAGTGATTAAAACATGAAGTGTCGTTGTGGAAAATTATGACTGACTTTATGTGACGAAATGGAATCACGATCACTATTTTAGTCAAGATAATAGTGCTTTTTATGCAAGAAATATATAATTTAATCTAATTTTGGGATGTCGCGACTATTAGGTTAATCGATAATCATGATTAGATCCAAAAAATAATCATCGGGACAATTTTAGAAGCAAAATTAAGTATTTTTATTTATTTTTATCGTCCAAAAAATAGACCTAAATGTAATTAACTTGTTTTTATCATGCCGTTTTTGTCAAATTTAACTTTATTTTGTCATTTATAAAGGTACATTTCGTAAAGCCGGTCACAAACTTGAGGAGTCGTCACATGTCACACCAGAAAATTAAAGATTTCACTGTTGTTTAGTCTCCAAAATCGTGAATAATTGTTAAAACGTGATGTTTTTTCTCACAATAATCGTAACACTGAAATGAATCTGATTTTGCAGCAGCGTAAAGGGTGAATCCAATGTAAAGAAGTCATGGTCGTTAAAGGCGCATTCGGTCACTTTTCGGTTTGATGGTCCGTCACCTGCTTTGGCTCCAAACTGATGTAAAATAGTTCTCATTTAAAAGCTGGAGTTGTATTTGGTTTCATTCACGCTCGTTTCATTAATCCTCGTTTCTGAGCCTGGGTGGTAAATTCCCTCTGCTGCCAGTAGATGGAGCACTAACACCAAAATCCTGACTGAGGGAATGCCTTGTTCTAAACCAGGGCTATTCACCTTAATTTAGCTGAGGGCCAGATTTGTCGGGGGGCCGTGGCCTCTGGGCCGGATAGGCTACTAACCAGGTCGGAACCAAAACTAACCCAGAATCAAACCAGGTCTTAACTAGGTCCAAATCAGGTTTAAAGCAGAATTAAATAAGGATCAATTCAGTACCAAACCAGGTTTATACTTCTACTAACCCAGAATTAAACCAGAAAACAAGAAAGGAAAAAAAAAAGTTTAATATTTGGAAGATGGGTCGCGGGCTGAATCAGATCGTTTGGCGGGCCTGATCTGGCCCCCGGGCCTCAAGTTGAATCGCCCTGTTCTAAAATATACTGTAAGATGCTAAAGTAAAGTTACTCTAGAGCATGTTTAAAGGCCCAAAACAAGACAAATAACGCATAATGTGTCCTGCTTTATGTCGTTATTTAGTGATAAAGCTTCTGAAACATAAAGTATATCCAATAAGTATAAACCCAGACGCAGATGGAGGTACTAAACGAGCCCACCTGCGTCTAGGTTTATTCTTGTTCTTTGGCTTCACCAGAAAACTGAGGAAACTGGACAAACGCGAGCGAATCCAGAAGAATGGAAGCTCTCTCGATAAAGCCATGCTATTTCGATGTGTCGCGTTGTGCCGCGTTGTGTAGTGTTGTGTAGTGGTGTGTAGTGGGGCGTCGGCTGCGTCTCGCCGAATGGCCGGGGCCGAGAGGAGGAGGGAGGAGCCGAACTCAAAGGCCAAGTGATCAAAGGAGCGTTTCATGTGAGATTTCTGACGCGGCCGGGCTCCACGGCGCCGCGGCCAGAGATGAGATGCTAACTGGAGGATAGCGGCTTTCTGACGGAGCTAAACAACTAGAACAAGGAGGAGGACTGAAGTGTGGCGTGTGAAGAGGAGCGCTTTTTTAAAGTCCACGTTAGACGACACTTTTCAGCAAAACACGATTATGTTTAAGATTTTACCAAACATTTTGCCTGTTTTTCCTCCAATTTTGCCATTTTGGTGGTGATTATAATGTTACTTCCTGGTTTTGACATGTCCAGCAAATATGACAGAGGTAATTCCGCAACTGTTACTTAGCAACCAGAGTGTAAACAAGAGCCAAAGTTCATTTAAATCATACAATAGTTATGATTTGATAAGTGACTGTTTGAATTGACATAAAAAGGTGTAAGTTGCAACGTTTCTGCATTATATTTTTTTTAATGGAATGGCGCATTTTGATGACATCACAGAGGGATTTTGAACTCGGCGCTATTACCAGCAATTTTCAGCTTTTACTTGTCAAATTGTCTTCACAAACTGCTACTTGACAGATGAAAAACTATTATTCATACATTATCTACCACAGGGACGATCTCGCCAAACGACGTCATAATCAGAAAAACGTGGACTTTAAGTTGAGGGTGCATTGTGTAGAAGGTCAAAAAGTTTATGTGGCAAGTTCACTAAAACAGAGTGAACACAATTATATTTCAGATTTGACTTAGCATTTCGCCCGTTTGTCCCCAGTTTGAACCATTTTCGTAAAGTAATTCCACTTCCTGGTTGGACATGAGCACAAATATGACATAGGTAGAGGTAGTTCCACAGCTGTTACCTAGCAACCAGACTGTAAACAAGAGCCACAGTCCACTTCAATGACACGACAGTTCTGATCTGACACCATAATACCATAGAACACCTCTGTTTTGTCCAACGACGGTTTAAACTGTCAGAAAAGTGTGTCAACCGTCTGTGTCGCACACTGATGACATCAGAGGGATTCAGCTCTGTCGTTTTACACTCGTAAACTTCAACTCAACGGAAGTAAAACTGTGATAAATATTTACCAGAGCTTCTACACCACCGAACTGAGTCATGATTAGAAAAACTTGTCATATAGACTTTAAATTTTGGCCACCAGGTTGCGCTGTGTAACTTCCCTGCCATGACGCGCTGTTGCTTTGTCTTGTTGCCCTCGTGCCGTCCAGGTTAGAGCGTCTTTATTTAATGACAAAAGCATACATTATTAGTAACGCTCGCCGTTTCCCGCAGTTTTGATCGACCCAAACCTGCCCCTCCCTGTGAGCTGTGTCGCCTCTCCACTGATCTGACCTGTAACTTGGCCAGGTGCCGTCCGCCTGCTTTGTCGCCACGGAGATTAGGGATGTCGCGATATCAAATTTACGGTTATTGTGTGGGAAAGAAAACATCACGATTTAACGATTTACTCGCGATTATTGAGTGAAATCTTTCATTTCCTCTTGACGTGCGACTGTTTCTCAAGTTTGTGACCGACTTTATGACATTAAACTTCCTCAAAGACAAAATTAAGTTATTTCAATTTGTTTGGACCTAAAAAGACTTAATTATGCTTTATTATATATTTTTTGGGAGTTTCTTATGGTTATATTCTCAATAATTCTGAATAATCTCAATTATCCTCCCTAATGGATACGTTTAATGCTGTAGGAAAAGTTATAGTCAAACAAATAGCAGCTAAATGGAAAAGTTACACAGTGCACCTTTTTAAATACAGAAAAAAAACTGAAAAACTGAATAGATGTGCGTGCGAAAAGCGAGCTCATAAATTGGTGCTGATCCCATGGAAACCTAGGCATTATCCTCGTCCTGCGGGGCCAAAACAACAGTCTGATTAATCAAAGCGACTTCTAGGATTAATTAGGTCATTCTTAAATGTATCTCGCTGCTCTTTAGGTATCGGATTACATTTAAACACCGGGCGAAGCGCTTACGACGCGCTCTTGATTACACGGAGCGGCTCTTCCCCCCCCCCGTGTTCGATTGGGCCGCTCGTCACGTTGACCCCCGGCTGAAACGCACGCAGGTCGTCCGCACTTAACCTCATCGGGGGTTTTTAATAGTTCCCAGGTGGAAATCGGGGCGCGTCCGTGCGTCCCGGCGGGCACCCGTAGTACGGTGGAGGGAGGCGACTTCCTGCTTTTTTTTATTGAGGGAGATTCTGTCAGCGCCGGGGCACAGATCGATGCCGAGGTTAAGATTTCCCCTGAAGAAGAAGCATTTGTTCTCATCAGTTGCGCAAACATAAAACGTGTCCGGGAAATCTGTGCATTATTTATCTTTGGGACTTTGAAAAATGGAGACTCGGGAACAGGAATTTCTTCAGGCGCCGTCGGATTGTGTTCTCACATCGACTTAGAGACGCTAAAACACATGCTCTCAACACTGTTTATTTACCCTAGGCCTTTGTGCCTTTAATTTACTTATACAACTTGGACATGGTGTTGAAAAGCCTTTGCAACGTCCGTATTTTATTTCAAATGTGACTAAGAAGAGCAAGACCAGTTGAAAGATTTACTATCAATGTATTGCAGTGTTGTTGACTTTATTTTTTTGCAGGCAAATACGTGTGAAAGTGTGTAAATTATTGCGATTTTATTGTATTTTATATCAAAATCCTCAAACATTATTAAAGGGGCTGTGTTCATAATTTATTTTATTTATTTTATTTATTTTATTTATTTTATTTATTTTATTTATTTTATTTATTTTATTTATTTTATTTATTTTATTTATTTATTTTATTTATTTTATTTATTTTATTTTATTTTATTTTATTTATTTTAACTGATAAACAGAAAAGCCGCCGCTCTTGGGTGAAAATACCGCTGTGCGCTGTCTGCATTTAATTATTTGTTGTTTTATTCTCTGTAAACCAGGACGCTGTTAGCATGCTAGTTGTTGTTAGCTTAAACGTGACGCCAAAACTCTCTTTTGGCCTCTGAAAGTTGTGAAAAGTGCTTAATAAACTAATTTATCTCAATAATTCAAGTAAAAACAACACTTTTAAGGATGTAAATGTAGCTTTTTTTTTACTATATCTTTTTTCAAATACTGTTGAATTTCACGTAAAATGTGAACCCATTCCAAGAACCCCCTGGTAAGAGCGTGTTTACAGCCTAAAGGTTGGTCACGTGCCCCTTAACTGGGAAGAGAGCTCCTGCAGTTGTCGTCACGCTATCCCAGCATGCACCACTAAACTCCACACTGGCAGTGATGGCGGGGTTTCGAAGATTGTGGCTTATTGGATTTACAAATGATGACGAGCAGAAGAAAAACTTTTACAGGAGGATTGATGAAAGCTCCAGATCGACACAGATGTGGGTTTTCTGCGACTACAAAGTACAAATGTATTTTTGCAATCATGGGTTGTGTTTTCATTTGGGGAATGATTTAAGCATCGCCTCAGAACGATTCAGCGTCTTCATTTAGATTGCGTATTGGCGATTCTATTAAGCGAAGTTTGAAGAGAAAAAACGATCACAAATGCTCTTCAGAAACACCATTTACATAATTCACTGTTAAATGAAATCACAAACTAAGGTTAAAGCAATGATTTTCTGGTGTTGACATGAGTGAATTTGCCTCACAAACAACAGCTAGAGCCACTTCTTGACACCTTTGGGCCCGACGCAAAATAGGCATCCGAGGTGTTTATGACGTGTTTAGGACTTTATTTTTGGGCGGTTGTTTTAAAATGACTTCATAACCTCATCAATCTTCGAACAAATTACGTCTTATCACTTAGAAGTTTACCCTCTTGTTCCTTCCGACGCGCCGACGCAGTTGTAATGACCGTGATTAGACCGTGCTGGAACGACACTGGCGATGACTTACGGACTTGAAAACGGCGCAGAAGCTCTCGGAGCCGTGTCATAGGTTGAATGTGACGTCGCACATCGGGGGAGATTCAGAACGGAGTGTTTTGGACGCTCGTAGGGAGAGAATTTTCTTACCAGGATTCGTCAAACTGGCGTGAAGGAAGCTAAATGCTCGTTGAGGTGTGTTTTTGATGAGGAAACAAAGTCAATTTTGCATTATAGTTGTCGTTTAAGCTCCTCCTTCAGTCCGCTCCATAGCCTTGCCCCGCCTACGATGCTCAAAAAGGTTTCCTGGCGTTGCGTACTCTAGCATTCTAGCATAAAGAAGCCCTATTGTGCTTTTGTCTGCTACACTTCTCTCCTCAAACCGTGCCTCCTTTGTCTATAATATCCCATGGCCTACAGCGTGTTATTCTTTGGGTGTGGCCTCGTGTAATTAATGGCTGCCGCTGTGAACACAATTAATAATTTCCAGCGAAAGCAAAAACAATTCCGGTTCCCATAACGAGAGCGGGCCGCGGGTAATTTATCAGCCCTACCAACGTGCGCCGTTCCTTTTTTTTTTTTTAAATTAATGAGCGTTTTACCGCACAGTTTAGCGGCTCCTCGAGGTGTCACCGAGCGTTGCCGTCGGCACGTGCAAACGCCGGCCACTAGGGGGTCAGGCAGAGTGACCGCGAGACCGTACGAATGGGAACGAAGAGGAATTCCACCTTGCATTTGAGTTCCAGACGGCTCCGTTCGGTGGCGTTGTTGCGTTGAGCGCGTTTGTTTAGTATGTAAAAGCTTGGATCATATTTGCCTTGGTTTCTGGAACATTTCTCGTGTTTTTTGGGCAGTTTGACCAGCAGCACTGACCATTTACGCTTGGAATGAACCATCCAGCTTCTATTTACTTGACTACAAACAGCTTTGGTTGTTCATTTCTACACACACATTATTAATAAATCGGAACAGAACAGAAGAGCAGAACTCTTTTAAAGTTGCTGTATATACGTCTGTTTCGAGCCAAAATCGGTTTCTGCAAAGGCCAATGGGTTGCCTGGGTTGTGTTGTGCTTTCATTCTCGTTTTTTGGAGCAGGTCAGGTCACCCTTCTTGCCGTTTTTATGAAGTCTACTCATCAAGTCATCCAAAAATATCGCCCACAAATGACCCCAAACTGATGAAACCACCGCGCGGCGAGGCGGCGAGGCTAACGACGACTCGCCTGGCTTTGGCGCAGGTCATATTTCGTCCATTATCTTGAAGTATTTTGCTCGCGTCACGTCCTCGGCCTATGTGTTTTCCTCTCCAATGTCGGATGTGTGAAGTCCGTCCTCAGAGACCATCGCGAGGATTCGGGTTGTTGACCGTTTACACCTGGAACGGACCCCTTTCCGTCTTCCGTTTGCTGGACGAAACGGCTCGTATTGTTCATTTCTACAAACATTATTAATAAATCAGAACAGAACTCCTCAAGGATGAGTCCGTTGCCAGATTAAATGATTTCTGCAGAAGCCAATGGTTTTCTTAGGAGTTTTTTTTTTAGACTTCTGTAGGTCTAAATCGGTTGTATTTTAATTCGATATCGAGGCGGACAGATATTGCGAAGGTCGTTTTGACGATATGGAAATAAATGTATGTCGTGAAACTTCAAAATATTCCTGCACTTTTTGTACTTTTGCAGTCGTCTCACGTATTTGTCTGAAACTTAAACCCAAACTAAAACATTTAAACACGCTTCTGTTGTATTTGTATTTGAATGCTCCAAAGAATAGTCGAAATACTGTATTTTCTCGTTCTTTTTGTCACTATCGTCTACCCCTTGGATACAGTTTTGGTAATTCCTTCATCAAAGTGTCTATTTGTGGTTTAGACTCTTCTGAAAGACAAAAATAACGTGAAATGTGACAAAAACAGCCAGATAAAAGTCATTTACTGTCAAGATTGAACAAAAAATACTTAATTTTGCTTCTAAAATTGTCACGATTATGTTTTTTCGGGTTGTTTTGCGATTATATTCCCATCTGATGAACCTAATAATCTTGATCCTGGTTCAGCCCTCTTCTGTTTAGTCCTGATTTAGACCCGGTTTTGTCCAAACACTGTGAAGATAATGCCATTTGTACATTCGAAAACTAAAACTGAATGGACAAAGTTTTGAGGCTGCTTTCATATCCAGTTCCTGTCAGAGCTCCGAACGCCTCCCACCCAGACCCCGACGTCCCGGTTCGGCCTCCCCCCCCCCACCCCTCCCCGTCACGTTAATGTGTCCAGTCAGCACCTGCTCTGTGATTCATAATGTTTTAATGTTTCATGGATAAACTCTTCAGACCGTCCACTCGCTGACGCTTCTGACAAACTCCATAAATCAGAAGTGGATTAATAAACCAGCAGTGGCTTTTTGCGCTGTGACGGCGCGATACTGGCCTGACACTGGGGGAAATGGAGACCACTCAAGGTTCTGTTGTAAGCGGGTACTAAATACTTTCTTGCGTCCTTTTGGTCACACTGGCAATGGTATTTATCCTTTTTTTGGGGGTTTTAAACTTACGATAATGTCGACATTTCAGGGCTGCAAAATATATAAAGATCGAATTAGTATTTTTATTAGATTTGCAATTTACGATTTAAACTGGGATTCTGTAAAGAGTGCACATTGTAAACGACTCCAGAACCATTAACTTTGGAAACAAATGGGGTTCCTCAGGGCATTAGAACAGCCCACTCTCTGAATATTTTTAAATCTTTGTTAAAAACCTTTTTGTTTACACGGGCTCTTATCACAAGACGAGCAGAACGTTTTTATTGCGTTATTTTACCTTGGTTTTTTTATGTTTTATTGTATTTCATATTGCCTTTGTCCTGCACTTTGGCCCATTGTGTTTTTAAATGTGCTTTTTAAATGAAACTGTACTTACTTACGAATGAAGACTGAACATCTAAACTACTACAAGACGTTTTAAACCTGAGTAGGACTTAATCACATCAGCTGCACACTCGAGCTACACCAAAAATGAAGTCCTTTCTGCTCAGCGCTTCCTCTAAAAAAAAGTCGACCTAAATGCCCGTTTATGTCAGCGTGATCATTCAGACAGTTTGAGTTCTGAAAGCAGGTCACACTTTGGGGAGCGTTAAGAGAACAAGAAGGAAAAACTAAAGCGGATTTGATTTCTGTTTTGGTCGTGATGTTAATAATCGCGAATAATCCTTAAATCGCGATGTTTATTCTCACTTATCGTTACACCAACATTTGAAATCCCTATTACAGACAATACACGTTATATTCTAATCTTACACATCTCCATAAAACAAATGCAATATTATCACATTTTCTACACCTCTAGGAGTTGGAACAAAGTTTCTGTATTTGACCGTCCAGATGTTGTTATTATTATTGTTATTATTATTATTATTATTGCTATATTTTTGTTATTATTATTAGTATTATTAACAGTATTATTATTGTTGTTGTTGTTATTGTTTTTATTTTATTTTATTATTCGTATATATTATGTTGTTTGTATTATTATTATTATTATTATTATTCTTATTTTATTATTATTAATATTTTTTTTATTATTATAGTCAAATGTGTTGGTTTCCCCATTGACGGTGGCAAAACTCTTGGGAGCACATGACGCCGTATCAAACTGCAAAAAACCACACTCTCCGTTACAATCTCGATGAAAACATTTTTACAACCAAACATTAAACTCGGCCCCGATCCGCTGAAAGATCTTTACGAGACGCCTGTCAGAATAAAAGCGTTAGAGGCGAAACGCACCAGGCACGCCGAGCGCATAAATCTGTTTTTTTTTTTTTTTTATTGTTACGCGCGCGGGAGAGCGAGGAGCCTGACGGGGAGCGGAGGGCACGGCTCTCGCTTTAAACACTGCGAATCGGTCGGCCGCGTTTACCGCTAACGCGTCACTTTCGCGAAACGCCGTAAAATGACATTGTTTTTCTGTGTGGAACTTTGTTGTTCGCGCTGTGTTGACATCAACTTTTGACCGTCACCAGTGTTTTCAAACCAGACTCGTACTCGTTCTGTGAGTTTGCACAGTGGGAGAGTTAGCGTTAGCCACAGAGTTAGCGTTAGCCAAAGAGTTAGCATCACAAACTATGAAGGACCACTGCTGTTTTGGCGACTGAAAACCACTCGACACAAGAGAAACACCAGAGCGGAGTTACAAAACATCACCACGTGTAGCGATGTCCCGTTTAGCTTATTGACGTAGCAGTTGGCACCGAAGTTAGCATTAGCATCCTAACAACCACACTGTAAAGATTTCCAGAATATACCATTATACTGGATAACAATGCACCAGCAGTTTGTTAATAAGCGTTTACTTTTATTCCATCAAGCATCACAAATCCTACATTTATAAAATACTTTTAGAAAACGAAGCTGGAAGTTGTCAAAGTTTATGTTTTTGTTTTGCCGCTGCGTTAAATTGAATGCGCTAGAGCGTTTATGTCTGTGCAACGAAAGGTCTATAGCAGAGCCCAGAGGTAGAAGGAATACACATGACAAAGAAAAAACAAATGTAATTAATCACGTGCCGATTGATATTGTAAATGAAAACTTTAGACTCCTAACTTTGTGTACTTATAGAAGGATAATTGTTTTTTTTGTTTTGTTTTATAGGCAGCTAACGCTAATCCAAATGCACTTTATTTATGTATGTCTCCAACGTGCTGCACAGACACATTAAAAAACAAATGTTAGTGTTACGATTATTGTGAGAAAAAACATCACAATTTAACGATTATTTCACGATTATTGAGACTGTGACTCAACAACAGTGAAATCTGAAAATGTATCTTTCTGAAAGACAAATAAAGTTAAATTTAACAAAAACAGACAAGTTATTGCCATTTAGGTCTAATTTTTGGACTTCATTTTGCTTTGAAAATGATCACGATTATTTTTTTATTTGTTTATTTCGATTATATTGTGACCTGAATAATCACAATTATCGATTCACAAGTCTCAAGTACATTTCTTGAGTAGCTCTCTGTTACACTGTGAAGTATAGTACACCAGTGGGAGTAAAATGCTGTCTGAAAACAACTTAAAAGTATAATTTTAGTGAAGTTACTTGTGAACGGCTGTACAAGTACAAGAGCACCGCTCGTCAGCGTTGTGCCGCCGTAACGACTCATCACAAACGCGGCCCGTCTGTCTCTGTGTGATGGATCCCGCCTCCGTCCCGGGGTTTGATGTGACGGACGTGAAGTCGGCGGTCGAAACGTCCGCTCCCGAAGGTGGAAGAGTTCTGCCGAAATGCGACGCTTCACTGAGGCTTTCGTTACAAAGTCGTACGGGACGAGGCGTGACGTGGACTGGGTCGTGTCGTTAGGGCCGGGCAGTTAATCGATCAGTCATTTGGGAGGGGTATTGGATCGAGTGTCCACAGTGTCACGGTGTCAAATGTTTGTGTTGCGATTATTGTGAGAAAAAACATCACGATTTAACGATTGTTCACGATTATTGAGACTGGGACCAAACAACTGGAGGTTTTGAGCAAAAGACAGACTTTGGAGGAAGACATTTTATTATTATTTGTGTGAAATGGCACAGATTAAAGATCTGTACAGTTTAGGTTTGTGAAATCATTATTAAAAGCAATTTTTTTTTTTAACTTTGTTTTTGAAAAGGCCCAAAAAAATCAAATCGAGATTGTCGTTCGATTATGATTTAAATACATTTACACGTGGTGAAACGACTCCCCCATTTTCCCTAAAATCACAATGTTGATCTAAATCTAAGTCATAAAAGACATAAGCACAATGGAAAAAAATACTTCTGGACTATACTTGAGAGGAAAAAAAAGGATTAATTTGCTAACTCTTCTTTATTTTATTTTTTATTCTTCCTTTACTTACCTTATGTTCTCCCTGATCCTGCTTGTTTTTTTGGTTTTAATTTTTTTTTTTTTTAAGTATTCATTTTATTATTATTATTATTATTATTATTATTATTATTATTATTATGTAAATAAAAAAATGAAATGATAGAAAAATGAAATAGAATAAAAAAGTAAGAAAAATAAATAAAATGAACCCATGCCAAAAAGATGTTTACATTTGTCTCTTGCGCCTCTTTCTCCTTTTCCTAAATAGTCCATCTCATTCTTGTACAAGTTTGCGTTTCTAAAAGTAGATTTGTCCATTCAGCGAGAGCACAGTCAGCACGGCCGCGGCGCAGCGCGAGCGCCGAGAGGATTTGTCCGCGTATTTAGAGGCAAAATGATTGGTGTTTCTGTGGATGACAAGGGTAAACAAAATGAACCCGCCCGGACACACTGCGTCCGGGATCCCTGCGTCGACACAAATCCCTAATCCACGTGCGTTTGGATGAGAAGCAATCGAACAAAAAGCAGAGCAAAACTGGCGACTCCAGGTGATATTTGGACATAAATATAACATGATTTGCTGAGCCTAGAAACTTTCAAATGTGTTTTTTTTCCCCTTTCATTTCAACCATAAATCTCCATGAGCGATGGGCCAGTGGTACAAACCTTGCGGCAGTTTTAACTAAAATGCCATTATTTTACGGCGACGTCCTTTGCGGTATCGGTTTAGTTCCGGCTTAGTTCTATAGGCATAAAATGTAGGCTCATTGATGACAAAACGACTTGGATCTTCTTGACACGCTACATTACTCATTCAGTTTTAGTAATTCCAAGTTTGTGGCGCTGCGAGACGTGGCTGAAGCTAGCGTAAACAAAACTGCTTCCCATTTATCGTCAGCTTCTTCTGCTTTTATATCACTTTTCTACATTTTAACTTCTTTTTATGCGAGACAATGGGTTTGGGGAATGTTAGACGCTGTACGCGCTTGGAAAATACTTTTGACGTGCGTCGATAAACGGGAAACGGCTGTCGCTAACGTGCTTCGCTAGCTTTGTTTTCGCTAAACATGTGTGCTCAACATAAACGTTAGCATCAGTGGAAATACAGCGGTTTATGACGAGATAAAGCTGATTATTTTTGCCGTCTTGCCTTCACCGGAGTCTGCGTTCTGTTTTTTACAATTATTTTGCTGTGTAGCCCCTCGTTAGCTAGCGCAGACCGCGAGACCTGGACCACTTCGGAAACTAGTACCTCGCGTTGTTCGATTTGGATGCGTTAAACTGCCCGGTATGCTACTAAATATGCCCTCGAAATGTCTTTTCTTAAAATTTGCTCTATTACAGGTTTGTATTTTGAGAAGAAAATTATAATAATAATGATAATAATATTAATAATTTCGGGAAAAACAACCAAAGTGTGAAAGTGCTCGCCTCGCTACAGATTGGGCCAACAACTGGACTGACTTTATTCAGAAAGACTAGTTTTACCATCTTACTGTGGCACAATCCAGGCAAAGCTGTATCTGCATCTCCTTGGAGACGAGAAGCTAGTGAACCCTCCCCAACAGTTGCACACCTTCAATGGCTTTCTCATCGTCGGGACCCCTGCGCGTACTGTACTGTTTATTCAGTCTTTGGAAACGCGAGGTCTGTACAGCGCTGCTCCTTTTTTACCTGAGCGGCCATTACGCCATAATCCTCCAAACGCACTTCTCATTATGTGCCGCACCAAGGCGATATTTCAAACTCGGTCCGAGCACAAAGGGTAAAATCCAGGTCAATGCGGTCTTTTCAGTGCACACCTGCTGCTCACGGAAATGCATTCAATATTTATGGTTCGGCGGCACTTCACCTGCCCAAGCTTCGCAACACGCCAACGTACTTGCAATGGTTTTTGGATGCTAACAAAGAAGATGGAGTATATTGACTGAAAATACAACTTTAGATGAGAGAAAGAGTTGCTGCGGTGGTCTTCACAATGTTGTATACGAGTTCAGAACCAGAGGCCTAGATTAGTGGGTTAGCTGTATATTGTATTTATTTATTATTATTTAATATTATTTATTATTATTATGTATTGTGGATTATTGTGGATTACTATTTAATTATTATTATTATTATTATTTATGATGATTTATTTTAAAATAATACACACAACAGAACATGACCAGAGAGTGAAAATAAAAATACAATTAAACACCAACTAAACAGCCAAAGTCACGGCACATTTAAATTAAAACAAAGGTTACTCCAAAATCTTTCAAATTTGTGCATTTCCAAATTAAATTAGTCTTTTTTTTTTCATTTGTCAGATGTCTGTTACTCATTCCAAAGGTATCCATTTATTGTGTCCATGGCTGGAGTTTTTAGGCCAAAGTACATAGTTCTAAAGTTGAGTGGGATGGCGATGTCAAAAACAGTCTGCAGCATATTGTGAACTTCTGTCCCAGAACACTTGACAGTAGTTTGCCTCCTGGTGGCGCTGTTTCTCCAACAGTCTGTATTTCCCTGTGAATAGTGACCTGGAGTTATGAAGAAACGTGACACATTTTTCCAACAATATTCCCTCCAAACATGTGATTTATTTTTAGCTCCTCCACAAAATGTACATATACTTTCCCACTCTTCATCTGTCAAAACAAGGCTAACTTATTTTCTTCTCATTTGTTTTTAATATATTTTATAGTATTTGTCCAGATTAGAAATGTGTGTTAATATAATTTAGATATTATTCCCCTTGAAAGTTTTGATTTATAAGCCTTGGTAAAAAAATTCAGAGTTATAATGGTCATTACGTTGTTTTACTGTTTCGGGGCAAATCTCTATGGCAACAAGCTTTGAACTCCGGACCAGCTTAAGATCCAGAATAATACTGCGTTCCAGTCGTTCTAAATTCACACTGTGCAACGGTTAATAAATGGACTGAATGGGATCCATATTTTGGTTGATTTAAGCTCCTCCTTGGGTTTTATTGTTTGATTCGAGTCGTTACAGTCGACACACTCTGATGTATCGCTCGTAGTTTTTTCCCCGACTTGACCCATGAACGCAGAAACTCTGAGAAAACGAGAGAGAGAGAATATTATCCGTCTGAAACTGCACAGCTTTTGGGGTTCAGTTGTCACGGTCGGTTTATGGAAGGAACCTCTACCACAAACCACGTTGCAGTTGTTTAGATGTTTTGCTGCTCTCGTTTTGACCCTGTAAACCATGTAACGCACCAGACACGCATCTCTCCTGTGTGTGTTTGTGTGCGTGTGTAAGTGTGTAAGAGTGTGTGTTTGTGTGTGTGGAGTCTGAGGGTAGATAAAAGAACGTATCGGCGCCCCCACAAGCTCGGTTCATTGTGATGCAGAACAGAAAACGGGAGCGAGTCTGCCCACCAGGCTAAAGTCATCACAGCCGGTTACTTCAGCCTCCAGATATCTGTACTGCATCCGTGTACTACTACTACTACTACAGCCACTGCATCTGTCCTGAGGGTACACAGATCCAAACAGATATTAGTAACCTCTGACCTCCATGAGAACTCTGCAGAACTGGAGCATCAACATGATTAAAGCTTGTACCGTGTCCAGACTCGCCTCGCCACAGATCTGACATGTCACTTAGCCGCTTTAATGCCAGACTGTGGAACTTTCCAGGCTTCTTCCAGCAGAAAAGTGGCACAGATCACTTTAAGGCGAGACGCTGCAGGTGAAGAGGAACAAATCTGTCATTTTAAGATTTTAATTTGAAACTTCGTCTCGTTTACTCACATAAAGTTTTCGTATTGAAATAAGGCATTTTATGTGTAAAAACTGCCAAAATTGCACATAATTGGGACATTTAAATCTGAAAAATGGACAGAGCCAGGTTTAAATGTTTTTTTTTCTTTTCTTTTTGACACATTGGATACAAAAACATTTACAGAGTGGATTTTGGATCTCTCATTTTGTTTTTGAGTAAACCTGGATCTGACTGATAATGAGCCGAGTAATGCAAATTTCACTGCTTTTTTATTTATTATATTTTTTTTAATATATTTTAGAGTTAAACCTTGAATAAATCCGGTTCAGTTTGGTGTTTAGCAGGTGGTGATCTTTATGTCAGAAAAACGACCATTGAAATTACAATGTTCCGTATACTGTAGTTCTGAGTGAATTCAATGAAACAATTAAACATGTTTAATTTGATGACATCTTTAATTAGCAGATTAGACAATTTAGTTGTTTCCACATGAACACTTATATGTTGAGAGAGAAAACGGACAAAACAAACAAAAACAAAAAAAAGACTTTCCTGATTAGTGTCTTGCCTTAATTAGTTTTTACTTGGGTCACATTGATTTACTTGTTTTGATTACTATCTGATATAATTATGTTCTAATTTTTGGCTAAATTATTACGGTTTCATGCTAATTATTATGGAGTTTGCAAAACAAATAGTCCAAAATCCTCAAATGTCGTGTGATGAATTAACTTCTTTGTCAAACAGTAGACATTTAGAACGATTGTGCGTGCTTGCATCTCCACAAACCCGACTCCCACTTGGCCGGGAGGAGCCTCATCCTGCACGTTTCCATGGATACGTGCTCTCCTTTCAGCTTTACGTCCACAGTATGGCATAAAACCTTTCTATCTCCATGGTTAATGTTCAGAAGTAAGGTTTTATTTGTGTGTATTGACAAAGAAATCATTAAAAAAAATATATATATATATGAATAAAATTAACTAAAATTAACTAAAATAAAAAAATTAAATAAAATAAAAGGCAGGGCTAGACAAAAGTCAAATGAAAAGTAAGGCATCCTTGGAAAAATAAAAAAGAGAGGTTAAGGCACACTCGGTCCATGATTTTAGTCCCATTTTTTTGTCTAATTTATGTTTTTTTTCTCTCCATTTCCAAGTTCAGTCTGTGATTTTCTTTCCATTGTCCATTTGTCCGTTATTGTGTCAAGTCCAGCCCTTGATCCTCTGGTGATGTTTGTGTCTTCCATTTCTTTGTGATTTTTTTTTTCCTGCCGCCAAAAGTACGTTCCAAAGGTATCCATTTATTGTGTCCATGGCAGGAGTTTTGAGGCCCAAGTACATAGTTCTGAAATCTGGTGGGATGGTGGTGTCAAAAACAGTCCGCAATACCTTTTTAATTTCTGTCCAGTATTTGATTTTCTGTCCAGTACAGTTTTGCATTTCCATGGAATCATGCCGGCGACGCGCCACCTCCAGAAAGTTCCGCCTTCAACATTTTTTCGTACTAAGAGATCACACTAATTAAAGTTTTTTTTTTCCCCTTCATAATCGGGTATTGTGTTGAAGTGCTGCAGGGTGAAGGACTCGCGCACAATCAAACATCTCAAACACTCGATCTGCCCATTGACTGTGGGTAAGCGCCCGGGCTTATGCAGAGGTCCAGTTCAGGTAAGGTAAGGATATATTCAAACAATTATGATTCAGCGCGGCAGTCGTTCAGACCGTTACAGCATTTTAAAGGCGAGGAAGCGGAGACAAACACGAGGTCGACCCCTGAAGCGCTCGGGTGTAACGAAAACCCATCACAGAAAGGTCAAGTAAAACTATTCACTGAATTCACTGGAAACAAACGAGAGCTAATAAGCCTATTTTACACCTGAAGCACGGATGTCACTTTTCAAAGCACGAAAACGTCAAGGTTTTTTTTTTTTAAATGCAAATCGCTCATCTAAATGTTAGTGGTATCAAAGCCTGGCGGACAATTCTATTTTACATTATTTATTCATGTATCTGCAGATTATGATGGACGCATTTTGATTTCACTGGACAAATACTTACAGAAATGTTGACCATCGTTTTTCCTTTCATCAACAGATACTTTCACACAAATCATAGTTTTTATGAAGCTGAAATACAATTTTGAGGCTAATAAAAAAGTATGTTACCGTCTTTTGTAATGAAAAGCAAATTAACTGACATTTCTACCCTCAAAAATGAAATGTTTGTTATTAAGCCCCAGTTACTCATTGATAAATAGTAAAATGGTCTGTTTCATTTTCCCTCGAGTCGCTCCAGTCTGGAATTCAAATGTTACTTTTACTATCATTTATGTAATTTTCTTCATGTGGTAGAAAAGGTTTCAAAGATATTTCATTTTCACACGGTTTTAGAAATCAAAACATTTTGATTTCCATCCAAAAGTCCTTTTCATCCTGAGCTCTGATTGGTCCTTCCCAAAGGGAGAAGTTATACTTGTGCTGCCCTTGTTTACAAGGCTGACAATTTCCCTCTCCCTGCTCGGGTTGTTAAGGTCTAATGTGGTCTGGCCACCTCCACCTCAGAGCTGTCAAGTACCTCGTTAGCGTTTGACTGGTTTGATTTCTGCCAAGGTCTTATGGGGTTATTGTAGACTGAGGGGAGGTTATATCTCAAAACAGAAAAGTCTTCTTGAAATAAAAAATGGTCTAACAAAATGACCTTCACCATCTCTTCTCCTGCTTAAAATGTTTATCTCGCTCCCTCAAACATGTTTGGTGGGCTTTAGATGAAGATGCACCGCCGACTGTAAACCTTAATTTGAGTGCCTTCATTATTTAAAAAATAATGTTCCTCTTCTTTGTTTCCCTCATTCCCTGATTCAGTCAATTTAAGTTATTTATAAGTGATGCGCAGAAATATGCTCGATTTAGCCATGCGGTAATGAGTTAACTCAGTACCTTCTGCTATATTTGAACATTTTTAAAAACATTTTATTCTTTACGATAAATGTATGCATCGTTATCGGCCTAAAATGTCCATATCGGTGCGCCACTCGTTTCCTCCCTTTTCTTCCATGTCAAACATCACTCTCGTCTTCCTCTTTTGGCCCAAATCTTCACCGCTTTTCTCCGACAGCCTCGTATTTACAGACCTGGATTCCCCCCTCCTCGCCGAAGCACAAAACCGAGGGATTACGGAGCCCAGCGCAAACGTAATTGAAAACGGGACGCTTGCGTTTGGGGCCGGATCGGTTTCAGCCAAATCTGGACTAAACTACAGTAAATAACGCGCGCATAATCTGACGTTTGAAGTTATTGTCATGGCAGATGATGAGAGCGCAGGGATTACAATGGCATTTTTGTCCTTAATCCCACTTCAAATCGTTTCATCTCAGTAAATATTTGTGTCGTTTCAAGGGCTGGGAGTCAATAAGGGCGACGCGTGAGTGAAAATGAGCCGCGCATCGAAGGAAAGCTCGTGATGAGGTCCTTTCACTGTCAAAAATACATGCATATTTACAAGGATTGGAGAGTTATTGGGAAAGTATTATTTCTAAATGGGATTTGTGGAATGTGCACACATCTATGGAGGATGAAGGAGTGAAAATGTGTGTCAAATTGCTTGATAAATTGTGATGAATGTTTATGAATATGAATGTTTATCATTTAAAAAAGGAGAGGTTTTACTATTGAAGAGCTGAAAATTGTGTTCTCAAGAAGAATCCCGCTTTCTATGCCATGAATACAAACATTTAAGAAAATAAAGGTGTCATATAATAACTGTTGAGTGAATTAGACAAGCTTTGACCCGTGTTTACAGTCACACATGGATTTATCTTTACGTATGTCACATTTGCAGACCATGTCCAACCAGGAAGTCAAATTATAAATGGAAAACTTGATCAAATGTAATGCAAAATCTCACATTTTCAAAATTGTAGTGAAATTTGTGGTCTTATCTAACCTTTTTTGTATATATATTTTTTTTCATTTTTAAATTAAATGATTCATGAATTGTATTATTTATTTTTAATAAATATTGCGATTGTGGCAAAAATATCACGATTTGACGATTGTTCACGTTTATTGAGACCGAACAACGGTGAAATCTTACATTTTCTTTCATTCTTGTGGTCTGACATGTGACTTCCTCAAGTTGCTGACCGACTTTTCGAAACAACATTTTTCTAAAAGACAAAAATGAAGTTAAATTTGACAAAAAGAGACAGATTAATTATTTTTTTTTTTACATTTATGTTTATTTTTTGGACGATAAATTGGCTTAATGTTGCTTCTAAAATGGTCACTATTATTATTTTTTTGGTTCTTTATATTGCATGATTGACCGAATAATCTTGACACAAATACGTTGGCATTTTTCTGCACCTCTTGAAGTTTCCCCCCCGATTATGACTTTCACTTTCCATCTTCTCCTCCCTCGCTCCGATCCCTGGCTCAGTCCGTCTGTTCGCGGCGTGTGGAGGAGCAAACACAGAGCGCTCTCATATAATAGATGAGTCTATTTGGGACAGTGTCCAGACTTGACCGCAGGCAGCAGCTCGTAATATTTCAACAACAACAAAGTGAGGGATCGGGGGGGCCTCGCTGTGTCCGGGGCTCACGCGCGGAAGCTAATGATGCTAGCAATCAGCGGGGAAACGAACGACGGCCTGATGCGAAAGGAAACAAGGGAAAGCAGCAGGAAAATGACCCTTGTTCAAAAGATGTCGCCGAATGCAAGAGTGGCTTTCAGAACGTGCAAGTCTTTAAAGGACACATATTACGCAAAATCTTTCAATCGCGTTAGAGCATTGTTCCCTCGTCAAAAACACGCCTTCATTCACGCTTCTTTCATTCATTCCGTTTCTGAGCCGTTTTCCCCAGATTGTCGCGTCAAAGTTAGAAGTCCTGATCAGTTTTTTAAGGCCGTACATCGTTGCCAAACTCGTCCTGAGCATTTTCTGCCTAAAATCGCGTTCATTAAAAGTGCGTGCTTGTGTTAAAGTGCCATTAGAGTTTAAATGCGTAGCTTTTGCTTCTTTTTTTTCATGGTTCATTCCTATTGCTGCCAGTAGATGGCATTCTAACACCAAATCTCAGTATGTGGCGCCCATTTCATGGACTAGAATGTGTATTTTAATTTCTAAAAAAATAGATCCCAAATTAGAGGTCGAAGCCTGTTTAAAGCGATACAAATAATACAGAATAGTTCTGAGTTCTGTTGGAAGAATGTGACCCGTCTTTTCATAACACCATGTCAAAGTGCACATTATTCACAGGGAGGGGCTGAGTGCTGGAGAAACTGTGGTTGCCAGGAGGCAAACCATTATATCATGCGTTTTGGGACTGTCACAGCATACAAAAATACTGGACGGAAATAAATACGGCCATGCAGATTGTTTTTGACACCATCATGTCATTCAGTTTTGGAATCATGTGCTTGGGCCTCAAACCCCCCACAATGGACACAATGGAAGGATATCTTTGGAACATACTCTTGGCAGCTGGGAAGAAGAAGGCCCTCACAAAAAACTGGATGACTCAAACCGCCCGATACAGGACTGGACAAGCATCATATCAGACAGACGCACCATGGAAACAATGAGCTCAGGACTCAATTTAGAAACAAACACATTTAAAAGACAATGGACAAAATGGGACAATTATTTTGAACGCGATGATCAATAAATCCCTCTAGGTGAATGTTTATTGGTACATATATGTGTGTATACATGTATGTGTGTGTGTATGTATATATGTATGTATGTATGTGTATATATATGTGTGTGTGTGTGTGTGTGTGTGTGTATATATATGTATGTATGTATATATATATATTTCTGTGATGGCCCTCCCTAATGCCTCTCCTTTATTTTTAACTCTCTACTCCTTTAGTTTACCTTCTCCAAGCCCCAACATGTCCAGTGTGTATTTTTTGTTATGGTTTTTAGTCTTTAGTTGTTTTACTTTACTCCCTCTTTTTTTTTTAAACACTAATAATACAGAATAATGCAGACAATATATGTCCTTTTAATTAGTTAAATATTTAGACAATTTCAGACCTATTTTATTATTATTATTTTTTTTAAAAATATATTATTATTATTATTATTTTTACGTTACTTCCTGTAAAATATAAAACATTTCTGTTACAAACTGCCACTTGTAAAACTATCATCTTAATATTGCTGCAGTTATTGTTTTGAAGGACGGGAAATATCGAACCATATTTTAGACACTCAGTAAAATGTGTGATTTGAAATATCTGGGGTCGACCTTCTTCTGGAATAAATACAAAACAAATATGTCTGAACAATTTACGGGGGGATTGGATTTGTCATTACGCACATTTCAGACAAATCCAGGAGCATTTACATCTGAGAAGCAGACTGAAATATGAACTGCTAAACTAAGACAAGAATCTCATGCATTTCAGAACATGTTATTATCCCCATGGAAACACGGGGAGGAAAGTGTATATCACCTCCAACACTGCAGGCTGGGCACTTCTTTCTTTTCCCTTCACTACCTTCAAAACCAGAGAGCATGATGACAAAAAACGGAGAAATTTTTTTTATAATAATAATGATAATAATAATAATAATAATAATAATAATAATAATAATATGTACATTTTCAAATTAAGTCTGAATGGATTTTTTTCAATTTGTTTCAAGTCAAATTAATTTTTCCTGCTGACAAAAGTACGTATCCATTTACTGTGTCCATGGCAGGAGTTTTGAGGCCCAAATTGTACATGGTTCTAAAATTGAGGGGGACGAAAATGTCAAAAACAGTTCATTTGAATCCAATATGTCTGAGCAACAGGACAGTGCCATTTACTTCTTTCAACCATTGGCCCTCATCTCTACCCAACAAACTAGTTTCGCTAACCGTAAACAACCAGACATCTATACTATTGACTATTTCTTGTTGTTTTTCGTCGCTCGCCAAATCTCTCTCCGAAACAACGGGGCAGGATCGTCCTTTAATGATTTGTGCATCTGCCGCTTCCTTTCCCCGCAGCCTGCTTTTGTAATGTGCCCTGAATGCACCTGAACGCCGCTAATGAGGCTAATAAAGCGCTAGCTACAGGGCGCGCCGACTGGACCCGCCGTGCACGCGAACGCCGCCCCCTATGGGAGCGAATGACCCGCGCGCTGTTTACCTGCGCGTCCCTTTTTTAAATATTAGGCCTTAATTATTATCCAAGCTGCTATTTTCACTGCTAATTTGCCCACCGACGCGCTTTCTTTTACGCTCGGCTCTAATGAGGGGCGGGAGGTTATGGCGGAAGATTTGATGTATTGTTTTTCGTTTGTACAATTAAAACATATTACAGGATTATGCACGGCTTTAGTTTTCACGCTAAAACGTCCACGACGGGGCGTTAGAAAGGGGAATTCCAGGTTTAAAATTGTGACGAGATCGTTTGTGTTGACATGGTATTTTAAAGGGCGTGTGACGGGTTTTTCCGATTTTCAAATTTTGTCTTTATTTGGTGTATTTATACCTGTTGTACATATAAATTATAGTTGTACACCAATCGAGCAAGTATTTGTGGAGAAAACGTTGAAAAATCTGTAGGAAAGTGACAGGAAGTGACATCACAGCAGGGACACTCATTCCAGTCAAAGTTTATGGATAATTTACATTAATTCAACTAATTATGAACTTCAACTAAGTCTCATTCATAATTTTTATTTGTGAAATAAAAAAATGTGACATTAGATGAGTTTTGCCCCTGTGTTTGCTGGGTAATTTCCCTAGTGTGATGTCATCAATTACAAACAGGAAGTGACATAAACTTTAAAAATGTGCTATTCTGGGCCATTTTGATCATTTATTTATATTAACTGCATTTTAGTTCAATGAGTCGTCCGACCTGCAGGGGGCACTTTAAGTTTTAGTAGATTTAAATCGACTCCCACAAGTTATAACGCTATAAAAGGCTACTCTGAGTTAAGATTAAGATACTATTTATATACTGTACAATACACTATTTATTATTAAACGTTCTGCTTTTTCCAGATCTTTGTAGATGTTTTACCAGTACATTTGAAACTCATTTACTGACTTAAAGGTTAGAGGTGGGCTATTTTAACAAAAAATTATTTCAGTGTAGAGTGTCCCAAATTGTTCTGTTATGTGTATTTTCAAACTTATTAGGTGAGGTTTGATTATCAGACAAATGTGAAATGTCTGTAAGATTAATCAAATATGTGCAGAAATATTATTTAATATTATTTAATTTATTTAATTTATTTAATTTATTTAATTTATTTAATTTATTTAATTTATTTAATTTATTTAATTTATTTATTTAATTTATTTAATTTATTTCGCAGCAAAAAAAAAGTATAAACACAAGAAACAATAAATACAGCAATACAATACAACAATACAGAAAAAAAGTACATTTCCCATACTGCCCAGTCCTACTAGTACAGTATACATTCCCTGTACAGTGTCAGTTTGCGTTTGCCCCTGCCCAAAAACAGCCCCACACGGACCTCCAGCGCCCGTCCTCACAGCGAGCCCTGGAGAGACGTCATTATATTCTGCAGATCCGACATTACGGCGCGGTGGAGATATGGCCCAAGCGCATTAGGTGTGACCCGCGCCGAGAAGGTGAGATTATCCCCACCCTATTGTCTTACGCTTGGACTGCGGCCCGGACCTTAATCAAATCCAGAAGCAATCAATACCCCCAGCTCCAATGGACACTTGTGTGTGCCCTTGGAACACAAGGAGCGCTCCGAAATGATACGAGAGGGGGGACGGGGGACGGGGGTGAGGGAACCGGGAGAGGGAGAGAGGGAGGAGAGGGAGGAAAGAGGAGGGGAGAAGAGAGAGGGTGGAAAAGGAGGAAGGAGGTGAAGGAAGAGAAGAGGGGGGAGAGGGAGGAAGAAGGAGAAGAAAGAAAAGAGAGGGAGGAAAGGAGGAAGGAGTGAGGGAAGAGGTGGAGAGGGAGGAAGTGAAGGAGAAGAAGAGAAGAGAGAGAGGAAAGGGAGGAAGAGGTGAGGAAGAGGGCGGAGGAGGAGGAATGAAGAGAAGAAGAGAAGAGAGGAAGGAGGTGAGGGAAGAGGGGAGAGGGAGGAAGTGAAGGAGAAGAAGAGAAAGAGAGGAGGGAAAGGGAGGAAGGAGGTGAGGGAAGAGGGGCGGAGAGGGAGGAAGTGAAGGAGAAGAAGAGAAGAAGAGGAAGGAGGTGAGGGAAGAGGGTGGAGAGGGAGGAAGTGAAGGAGAAGAGAGAGAAGAGAGAGGGAGGAAAGGGAGGAAGGAGGTGAGGGAAGAGGGCGGAGAGGGAGGAAGTGAAGGAGAAGAAGAGAAGAGAGGAAGGAGGTGAGGGAAGAGGTGAGAGAGGGAGGAAGTGAAGGAGAAGAAGAGAAGAAGAGGGAGGAAAGAGAGGAAAGGAGGTGAGGGAAGAGGTGGAGAGAGGGAGGAAGTGAAGGGAGAAGAGAGAGAGAGGGAGGAAAGGGAGAGGAGGTGAGGGAAGAGGGCGAGAGGGAGGAGTGAAGGAAGAAGAGAAGAGAGAGGAGGGAGAAGAGGGGAGAGAGAGGAGAGTGAGAAGAAGAGGGTGAGAGGAGAGGAAGGTGAGGAGAAGAAGAAGAAGAGAGAGAGAAGAGAGGAGGAGGTGAGAAGAGGAAGAGAAGAGGAGAAGTGAAGGAGAAGAAGAGAGAGAGAGGGAGGAGAGAGGGGAGGGAGAGGAGTGAGGAGGGAGGAAGTGGGGAGAAGAAAGAGAGAGGAAAGGGAGAAGGGAGGAAGAGGGACGGAGAGGGAGGAAGTGAAGGAGAAGAAGAGAAGAGAGGAAGGAGGTGAGGGAAGAGGGTGGAGAGGGAGGAAGTGAAGGAGAAGAAGGAAGAGAAGAGAGAAAGGGGGAAGAAGGGAGAGAAGAGGGAGATGGAGAGGGAGGAAGAAGGGGAAGAAAAGAGCAAGGGAGGAAGGGGACGTGAGAGAAGAGAAGGAGAATGGAAAAGGAAAGAGGAAGAACAGGGAAGTAAAGATGTAGTGAGGAAGAGACAGAAGTGCAGATGGAGGGAGAAAGAGGAGATGAAGGAGTGGGAGGAGAGGGGAGGAGAGGGGGAGGAGAGGCGGGGAGGGGGATACCAGTAGCCACTTCGGAAGCATCGCGGCGGACAATGAGATTAGCCTCCCCATCCTCTGCCTACCCGGATATCTAATGTCACCGGCTTATCGTCTCGACGCTCAATCAACCCGCAGAAACGCAGTCCATAAACGCCTCGCGCGGGGGCCCGCGCCAACATGGCCGCCCCGCTTCCTGTGCGCTCGCTCGCTCGCTCGGGAGGGGGGTGGGAAGTCCTATCGATCCGGGTGTTCGGGGCGAGATCGCGTACAAGGGCGGAACAACGGGGCGGTAATGCAAGACCATGTCGACTTCACCGGGAATAAAACACGTGGTAATCGCACACCGCTGAGTGCTTGGATTTGTAGGCGACGGAAGTACACGGGAATTCTATAGCATCGATCGAGCGGAGAGCGCCGGGGAAACACTGGTGCGCCCTGGGAAAAGTCCAGAGCCAATGAAAGCACACGTTTTGGAGCGTTGTAACCGCGCCGTAACCGCGCCGTAACCGCGCCGTAACCGCGCCGTAACCGCGCCGTAACCGCGCCGTAACCGCGCCGTAACCGCGCCGTAACCGCGCCGTAACCGCGCCGTAACCGCGCCGTAACCGCGCTGTAACACCGTAACCTCGGCGGAAACATGGCTGCAGTTGTGTTCCGCTTATTTCACACTTAATTTTGTGAAAATTGTGTTTACGAGGTCTTCTCTGAGCCTCAGAAAAAACACTCCCAAGATTTCCGGAAGTCTTCTCAGCTGTTTTTTTTCATTTTTATTTTATTTAAAGTCCATAAATCATCATCAGACTCATTCTGATCATTTCTGCCTCAAACTTACGTCCGTTACAACTGCGTCCTGGCGTGAGATTTCGGCGAGGAGTTGAGCAGTCCCAAAGCAGTCTGCAATTTATTTATCGTGACTTTTTTTCTTTTTTTTTGGCTGTAAAAAGCTGCTGCCACGTGTCCAGCAAAGTTGAACAAACCCCCAAAACGTTTCATAAAATACAGTATTTGTCTGCATTTTTTGTGCGTTTTGTGCGTCGACAGTGAGGAAAAATGAAAGTACTGGCTTCAGCCCACTGGCTTCAGCCCACTGGCTTCAGCCCACTGGCTTCAGCCCACTGGCTTCAGCCCAGCTGGCTTCAGCCTCAGTGTGGTACATTGCCCCTGCCCCCCTCGTTTCTTCTTCTTGCCACTTTGTCCTTTTTACTCCTGAAATTTAGCTCAGATCAGCAAATGTGACTTTAGCAGCACGGCTAAAAACACTGAAACATTAAATAATGAAATGTGATTTATTTTTATTTTTATTTATTTATTTATTTTTTAATATTTTTTTTATTTATTTAATGAAAATGCCAGATGCAACACTGACAACCACAACTGACCCTGACGGGGGGACTCTTTGTCACAGTTGAATTTGTTGTCTTTAATGGCTGATGACGTTTTATCACAATAAAATATGCAAATTGTTCTGTTCCCTGTATTGAGTAAAAAGTGTGACCAAGCCCCCTGGCCTCACCTAAAGTGGGACCCCTTGAGCAGTTTAGTGTCCACCTATACAAACCTACATGTCGACAGAAACGGTCTAATCTAAATACTCAACACTGTTTGTTTGTTCAAATAAACCAACGTTTCCGCTCATGGTTCTTATTCAGACACATCGTTTAGATGAGTTATCGCGCTTTGCTTTGGACAATCTTATTCAGAAACACGATCGTGCTCAAAGAGGAGAACGTTTTATTTTACGTTTATGTTCACGTTAATGACAGATTTATTGGATTTATTTGCCAACATTGATCAGAATGAAGACCAGGGAAATCACATGCTTGAGTCAACGACGACCAGAAAAGGGCTGTTCTCTTCCCATGATCCAGGTTTTATTTGAGAGTAGGGCTGCAACGATTACTCGAGTAAATCGAATGAGTCGATTACAAAAAAGCTTCGATTATTATTTTATTGCCTCGATGATTAGTTTAATTTACATATTGAATCAAAAACACGTGAATCTGTGGCGCACGGAACGACTTGTGGTGCTTTTGTTTCACACGGAGCTTGTTCCGCTCTGAAGAAGGCGCGACAGGAAGTGAGCGGCGCGACAGGAAGTGAGCGGCGCGACAGGAAGTGAGCGGCGCGTTTAAACTCACGAGTGCGACTGGGAAGAGTTTTGATGAGCGAAAGAGCCATGGATCTATTATAATAATCCAGAGCTGCAACTCTAAACACCGCATCTAGCTCTTGTTTATTACTATGAACTATAACGTTTATCTAAAAAATGATTTAATGAGTTTAAATGGTTTACTGAATGTACAAAAAAATTTACCGATTACACGATTAATCGAAGAAAAGAATCGATAGATTACTGGGTTACTAAAATAATCGATAGCTGCAGCACTATTTGAGAGAAAGAATGCCGTTGTTGCTGAGGATTTCCTTTTACAACATTTCTGTCCTTTGGAAAGACAGATTTAAGGTGATTACTCGCACGCGGGTTCTAAAACATGACATGCCAAAGTAAAAGTACAAGACCTTTTTAAGAGTCTCACACAAACACAAAGCGGGCATGACACGTGTTCAACTCTCATTCAAGAAACACGTGCGGAGTGATATCTAAATGATTATACTCCACAAGCAGAGCCGGCCCATTGCACTGTAATAGTCGGCCCACTTATGTGAAGGTTGCCGTGCCTTTGCTGGGACGTACCGCCGATTTGTGTATGACAATTGGTTTGGGGGTTATAGGCGACGGAACGACTGGGGGGCCGAGGCGGACTATCTGCGGATGATATCAGGCAGCTCTCTTGAACCGACGGGGATTAGAATGTGGAGAATCATGAGAGGGGAGGACGGGGGGGGGGACGGGGGGGGAATAAGTAGAGAGAGGCGACGCGACGGTACAGTTCTGAGATGATAGTTCCTGTTCCCCGCAGGTCCCTCATTTCCACCGCACGAGGAGCTGCCAGCAAGCGGAGAGGAGGGAATCTGAGGCCTGCTGGGACCGGCTCCGCGTCTGCCTCCACTCCATCTCATCTTGTCTCATTTCCCACCAAATAATGGGACGGAATGTCATTGTTTAAGAAAAAAAAACCTAAAAAAAAGTATATATAAATATTCTACGGCCGTTGGGCTCCGGTGTCGGTGTCAAAGAGGACATTGGATCTGCTGCGTAAAGTCAGAAGGGTTTAGTGAGTGTCAAAAGTGAACCGCCCAGAGACTCTCCAGGAGGCATCGTGCATGTTTTTATGGGAGTGTGTTCGTGTGCGTGACGTTTGATGTCAAGATGATCAGGTTAATCAATAATCGTGATTATTCAGGTCGCAATATAACCGTGAGAACCAAAAAAATAATAATCGTGGCAATTTTAGAAGCAAATTTAAGTATTTTTAGTTCAAATTATCGTCCAAAAAATAGACCTAAATGGAAATAACGTAATGTTCTTTCTCTGGATGTTTTTGGTCACATTTAACTTTATTTATTTATTTATTTATTTTCATTCTTGTGCAGTCGCTCACACACTTGAGGAACAGTCACATGTCAGATCACGAGAATGACAGAAAAGGAAAGATTTCACTGTTGTTTGGTCACAGTCTCAATAATCTTGAATAATTGTTAAATCGTGATGTTTTTTTCTCACAATAATCGTAACACTAACATTTGATATCGTGACGTCCCCACTTGACTGTTTTCTATTGAATTCTATGTGTATTTGTGTTCTTCAGCCATCATTGACCTTAGCATTAATACATCAAGATATAAGTTTAACAATTTAATAACATTTATCATTGTATGCAAGAATAAACGATGTTCAAACCAGGATGTGACTTGACTAACTCTGAATCAGAAACCATAAAGTCACTGTCCATTTTAAGAACGATCCCTTTTCAGAAATGACATTCAGATTAAATTTGGAAATGGACAAATTTGATAAATTTTGGACTAAATGGGACTTGACCTTTTTGGAGGTACTGTGCCTTAATTTAGCAATTTTATTTTAATCTATTCTATTTTATTTCACTATATTTTATTTCATTTTAATCTATTTTATGTCAGTCAATTTTATTTTAATCTATTTTATTTTAATCTATCTATTTTTTTTTTTTTGTTAATCTATATTTTAATTTAATCTATTTTATTTTATTTTAAAATATTTTATTTCCATCTATTTTTATTTTATTCTATTTTATTTTAATATATTTTTATTTTTATTTATTTTATTTATTTTATTTATTTAATTTATTTATATTTATTTTATTTATTATTTATTTTATTTATTTTATTTATTTTATTTATTTTATTTATTTTATTTATAGCTCTCTGCTTCTGTTTCTTTGTTTTTATTGTGTGTGTATATATATATTCAAATAACCTGTTACGCCGTCGCCGCAGTGATTCGGATCATTACGTCGTTCAGATCCATCGTCTTTGCCACAGTCGGTCTGATGCAAACTGTTTCACAGATGAAAGCCTTGAGCCCTCTTCTGCTCTTTTTGTTTTTACATTTACTAACATTTTACAAGGCTGAAGCTTCCCAAATAGATTAGAAAAGCTTGTAAAATACTATTAACCAATATTAACTCGTGAATTCTACCAGATAAAACCCCAAGACTGCGTAGAACCAACTGCAAATCAAAGTATAAATGTAAATAATGAATGCGGTACCCTTCGTCTGCTGCTGCTGCTCATTTTGTCTGCCTGGCTGTTATCATTATTATCCACCGATCTGCCCATAATCATGACAATTAACCTGGATTCAGTGAAATATTGGAAAGTAAAACCCGAGCGCTCCGCAAACGCTAATGACTTGATTGTTATTCATTTGGACGTAACGTTCCAATTAGAGACCACAAAACACCGATTCCGTTTTCCTTTTGGTTTTTATGGTTCTGCGATCGCGAGGGCATCGATCACACCTGAGCGGCTCGCTATGTGTGCAAGCTAATTAAAAGATCGCAATTAAGATAACGAGTCCGTCGAAGTTTAACCCCGTCAGTCGCGGATCCTGCGCCGACGAACGCGCGCGGCGGCGGCGTGCGGGCGGGCGCGTGTGTGTGTGTGTAAAAGTCTGCGATATTTGGTTCGTGCGTGTTTGACTTGCGTTCGCGGCCTCCTTCTGGGAATCTCAAATCGAGTCATTAAAAAAACGACACTAAACTACAGTTTGTTTAGCAGTTTCGAAGCAGAGATTGTTTCGTTCACGGTTTCAAAAGTATCATCGCGTTATTGGGATTATCCTAAATTTAAATATTACTTTTAATCAACCCAGTTTAGCGTAAATACTACAACTTCTAGATTTGATACTACTTATGTTGATTCGTACCTGGGCATCGTAGCTTCTGACGACCCTAACCAGAAGGCCAAGCAGGACTAAACCTAGACCCAGAACTTAGCTTTAAACCCGGTTGTTGATCTGGTCCCCACAAGCTGAAGTCTCCCATGAAGTGAATCCCCTATTGAACTTAGACCAGGACCCAGGACTAGAACATGACCAAAGACGGATCACCACGACTTGTCAATACTGCACAAAATCTGGTGAGCTCTGGCAGGATCCGGTGAACTCTTGGAGCGTTCCGGCAACAGTTTTCTTCGTTTCTTCGGTAACGAGACTAGATTTGACTGAACCTATTGATCGGGAGGTGAATTACAAGCCACAAGCGCAGATTAGTTTGGTCGTGGAATGACACGGACATGACGACTGACGGGGCAGACGAGGAAAGTGAGGCAATCCGGGCATCGTGTCGGTGCGTGTCCGTGGGTTTCCGTCACGTGACTGACTTGCCGTCACCGCCATTTTGAAGCAGTCGCAGACGCTGGCGGCGCTCGCGGTTCGAGAGTCTTGAAAAACGGCACATAAAAGTGTCAAGTAAAAGGGTTGATACTTTTGTGGACATTTCCATCTGCTCCTCCTCGTCCACACGCGCTCTGCACCGGACACGCGCTCTGCACCGGACACGCCCTCTGCACCGGACACGCCCTCACAGCTTTCAAGAGCACGGCCTTTGCTTCTGATCCTAAAACATAACCCCCGGACAGTTGGAGATGAGGCTCGTTAAAACTGTCTGCGAGTTGGGTAACGTTTCTTAGCATAGCCACTAGCATTAGCCATATAAGATAGATAGATATATAGCATAGCCACTAGCATTAGCCAGCTGCTAACGACCTGAAACAAACGGCTCCGCCTCAGTCTGGAGTGATCTCTGTAAGTCCGCTGGTCCCTCCTGACCACAGTCACACACTTCTGGACAAACGGGGTCCACAGAAGAGAAAGAATCGGTTGTTTTGAGACTTTTTGTTGCCACAGCCCACAGTGAGCATGCGGCTTTCGTCCTCCAGATGGCAGAGTGTGTGTGTGACGTCACGTTGGACACATGAACAGTGGCTTCAGGTGAACAGACGCGTTCTGACAGCGCTTTACACAGTGGGGAATTGAGTTTGACGGGCGGTTTGCGTCGCATTCGGTCATTCCTGCGTGCCAATCCATCAATCCAGAAACGTCCGATTTACAAATGAAGCGCAAGCTCAACAAATGAAACAATGAACCGCTCAGCTTTTTTGTTTTTTCTTGTTTCTTTTGTCGCTTTTTTCCTCCATGCTCCAACTCTTACCCCGCTGCGTTTTTTCTGTCTGTGTGCTTTTGTTGTTGTTGCGTTGTAATTGCACTCCGCTGCCGCCGAGGAAGCTAAGAACATTATCAGTCTCAGCCCATTGATATGAATAACACTTGGCTGCGCATTTGTTCACGTTGTTAAATTGTTAATGCATTCAGACTGAGCAATGTGTCAGCTGCAGACAGGCCGTACTTAACGCGGAAGTCTCTCCTGCGCGCTGGCCGCTTAAACGCTGTGCGGGTGCTGGTGGTTTCAAACGCTCCAACCCGGCGGCAACAGAACAAATGCGTGTAATTAAACACTAGCCTTAAGCTCTCCCAGGCACTAGTGCATTTCACATTGAGACAAATGGGAGTAAACAGGTCCAAGGTTTCCATCTTGATGAGCTTTAGAGGCTCGCGATGCAGATTCTATTGACTTAAAGGCAGTTTGCAAGAGAATGCTGCGATGTAATAGATGTTTTAATTATTGGAATTTAATCATTTTTCTTTTTTTTCTTGAAGACTGAAATGTACCGGTCAATATCATCTTACACCTATGTAGGCTTGCTAAAAGTATTGAAACTCAGATTTATTTGATGTTCCTCCCTTATTTTCTACTTTTATTCCTTTACTTACCTTATGTTCTACCTGGTCTGCTCACTCTTTGTTTAAAGAAGTAGATATATATTCTATTATTATTTATTTATTTTTTTAATTATATTATTATCATTATTAATAGCATTATTAATGTGTTATTATTATTGTTTTATTCTTCTTAATAATGTTTTTTATTATTATCATTATATTTATTATTATTATTATTATTATTATTATTATTATTATTATTATTATTGTTTATTATTATTATTATTATTATTATTTTGTTCTAATGATAATATTTTTTTTAAAAGGGACCTTTCCAGCCCAAATTTAGAATGACCTTGAGCTATGTCAGGTCTGGTATAAAAATGTGTTTGTAACTGTTATTACGTACTGTTATTTTGTGTTGAGAATGTCCCACGTGCCACGCTCACGTGCTGCGGCCGCGGTGTTGTGAGTTCGATTCCCGACTCCGACCGTTTACCGCATGTCTCTCATCCACAGTTGACGCTGAGTGTCCTTTCTAATAAAGTCTACGGGCCAACAAAATCCTGTAAAAAAAAAAAAAAAGAGGAAAATGTCAAAGTGGTGTGAAAGTGGTAGTCGCAATAGTAGTAGTATATATAGTATGAATAATGATAATAATAATATAAATAGTTGTGTTATTGTGTTGAAATATCCCGTTAGAACGAATGGTGGTGTGCATGCTTATAAATTACATATTTTGAATCGGATTCCTTCTCCATATGCAAATGCCGGCCTCGTTTCTCTTACAACTAAAACCTGGAGTTGATTTTGGTTTGTCAGATGTAGCATTGCGCTGACTGTAAAAGGGATTTGGTCTAATTAAAGAAGAGTGTTGGTGCAGCGTGGCTTCCTGTGGAGCGCCCTGCTTTGATTACAGCAGAAGTGTATTTATTATTACTGGAGTCAGACTCAGGTTAACCTTCCCACTGTGATGCTACGAACACTGATGAAATCCAATACTGTTTCACTGTGAATTAGCATAGCGATAATGAGCATGTCTTGGATTTAAAAAAAAATGTTATTCATATTTAAGGCCGTAACTAGCAACGATTTAACATTTTTTATTTAAATTGCAGCTGTATTTGTTTGTGTAAAATGTATTTTTCTGTGTTGTCAAGTTTTACGTTTAAGCTCATCAAAACAAGAATACAATTATTTCAATAGTCGACTAGTCATCATTTTTCAGATTAATTGTCGCGGCGCTTCTTTTATTTAGATTTTAGCTCGCCCTATTTCAAACCAGCGACTGCGGGCGTAGTTTAGAACCTTTAATCCTCTCCTTTGGGTGAATGCTTTGCCCGAGTTTTGATTATTTGTAAACGGTTCATAAAAATGTAAAAAAAAATAAAAAATTAGAAGTAATGATGTATTTCAAAAGAGTATTTAACAGTAGTATTAACAGTAGTACATGTCAAACCCCAGCAACAAAACTCCCGGAAGTGCAAGGATTTTCAATTTTCAGGGCCGTTCCTCCCGGACATCAACGAGTCGTGTAAAAAAAAATTTAAAAAAAAAAAAAAAGAAAAAATAAGTTGTGTTTTTTCCCCTCTCTGCCACTTTATCATGCGTTTTAAACAAAGATTACAAAAACGCCTCTTGAAGAAATTGGAGAAAATAATTATCCCGGCTCCAGACCGTAAAAAAGAAAAGGTAATTAGTAGCGCCGAATTAATCAGAGATAGGAAAATTGCAATTATACTTGTTTCTTATTAACTTTCATTATTTTGTGTGCCACCATGAAATGATTTTGCTGGTGCTGCGTTGCTTCATGAGAGCTTGTATTAACAAGAGACAATTCTGCGAAACGTTGTGAGGTGGAAATACACTAAAAAGCCTTTCATTCATTTTTGCACCGTCAAAAAAAAAACGCTTCACAATTTATGTTTTTGGAAAAATATGTTGATGATCTTTTCCGTTCGTGCCATGTCCGTCAGTAATAAAGGGTAAAGAGTAATGAAACGCCTGTAATTTAACAAATGCAACATGGGAAAAGTTTAGGGAATGCAATAACGTATCCACGGAGACCTGTAGGGGGCGTATTTCCAACCAGAAAAGTGGCGAATTGCACATTTAAGAACATTTACTTTACATATGTTTATAAATCAAATTGAAACTCAGATTTTATAGTTATTTATTCAAGACCGCAACAAGGTTTAAGATGAAACCAGCCATGTTTGTGTAAATATAATGTCTAAATGGTTGGCCTAAAGTCGGGGTTGATGTCTTTATTGATTATTATTGGTGAAGATGAAGTGCATGTGTAAATATCGCAGTTTGATTTGCTTTGTTTTGTCTTTTTTTTTTAGCAATTTACACAAAGAATAATAACTCAACCCCGGAGCCGCGGGAGAACCACTCTGCAAGGTCAGTGTGTATTCAGTGATGTATGTATGGATCATAATCATAATCTTACTCACAATTATCATCAAAAATATAATGAGAATAAAAAATAAAAAAAATAATCATAATAATAATAATAATAAATAATCCTAATAAATCCTACTAAATAATAATGATAAAAATGCAAAAATAATAATTAAAATGATAATAAAAATAAATACAATGTTCCTGTGATTAAAAATTCAAAATGAATCATAACAAAATTAAAGTTGTTAACTAAGTTGTTAACTAACTATGACGAAAGTCATACATTTCTGCTTTTACTTTCAACTTTTCAGAATCAGAATTACTTTTATTCATCCACAAGGGGGGATTCTTTTACTCTTTTACTAATCAATACAAAACTAGAAATTCATATGATCAAGTATCGACGGGACGAAACTGGACCTTGAACAGTGTCTGAACGATCTTGCGTATTTCTTTTTAAAAAAACAGATTTTGACACCACAATAACTATTAAAACTGCTCTAAGAGTCGAGCCTTGAGTGTGAAATGTCAATATTGTGACATTTCTTCTGATCTATCTTTTCTTCATTAGATTTGAAGTGTTTAATCCATATTTGCAGCATTATCTGGCGTTCGAGCGCGTTTCCCAGCAGTGTTCACAGCGTATTTACCGTTCCCCGCGGCGCGCGCTCTCTCTCCGTTTCCCCGTGTGGAGGCGTGACTCCCCGAGCGCTGACCCGTGATTGGCCGGCTGCTCTGGATGTTTTTCTTATGTAAACGTCACTCAGCGGGCTCTCCCACGCGCCCCTCGTGTCCGTAATTAGTTTCATAGCGAGAGCAAACTCGTTTTCACACCGACGGCCCACACCTGTCAAGCGCTGCCGGACGCCGGGACGCGGACGGCGGGACGCGGACGGGCGCGAGCGGCGTCACTCCGGCAACAGCACATTAGTGGACATCATTTCTGCCACTGTGTTGTGTTTGTTTCACTTTGATGAGCGTCATATGTTGTTTCCCGATCAAACGAACGTACCCGTTTGCATAATCGTTTTGATGAGGCCTGATGTCCCCGTTTTTTAATTTTAATTTTAAACATGAACAAGTGGCAAGGAATATCAAATATTAACAACAAATAAGTGCTTTTTAATGAAGACGCTTGACTTATTCAGATAATTTCAGTGTTTAAATTGGCTTCCCAGCGCGACATCGATCTGCTAGCGATCTTGATGCTATAATTAGCCTCTTTTTGACTATTCTACATGTTTTAGTCCCACTGTTGCCAGCAGGGGGCGCAGACATTACATTTTTCTCAACAAATATCAATCATATTTCACTTGTTTATCCATTATAAACATGCTTGGCGTTCCTTTTCCTTTCGTGTCTTTTGTGCAATCTTGTGTCCGAGGAATGGTACATGAACTGCCGTTATATTTATGGTGAAAATACTCTGATACTGCTGATTTATACTCACTCACGCTGATTTTTATTCATGAAATGTTCCGACATATGAGCAACACTACTGATGAAATGTGTTTCTTTTGTCTTTTGTTGCCGCTCCGACTACGCGGAGCTGAGCTAGCGTGTTTGCTAATGGAAGGGGGTGATAAAGGACACTTCAGCTCAAACATGTTATTTAAGGAGAGAAATGTGATCACAAAGTCTGTACCAGTGATAAATGTGAGCGCTGTTGTTTAACGGTTTTACCTCACTTTCTTTGTGTTTAGAACTAAATATTAAGCAGAATTGTAGATTTTGTATATTTGTCATTGGACTGTCGCAGCGAGTTTACATTTTAGATGCATTTTGAGCTCTTACAGGAGAAAAGAAATGTTAAATAGTCATATGTCATAAACTCTATCCAATCATTTTCCAATTGCATCACAAAGTATTCAAAAGTGGCAGTGTAAACAACATGTCGCCTTACAATTATTGTAATGTAGGTTTTGATTTTTTTTAAAGAAATTTCATTTTTATGAAAGAATTCCAATTCTTCGGTTTCCTTGACGGGCCCCCTACAGGTCAGATGGCTCATTGAACTAAAATGCAGTTAAGATAAATATATTTGGAATTTTGCTAAAAATTCTTTTTTTTAAATTCCCAGAATAGCAATTTTTTAGGTTTAAAATTTCACTTCCTGTTTGGAATTGATGACATCACAGTAGGAAAGCGCTCAGCAATCACTGAGCCAAAATGACTTTATTTTGTTGAATTCATGTCAAAAAAGTATTTTTTTGTGTGTAAATTCTACATAACCTTTGACTGGAATTAGTGTCTCTGTTGTGATGTCACTTCCTGTCCTTTTCCACACATTTTTCAACCTAGTCTCCACAAATACCTGCTCGATTTGTGCAGAACTATAATGTATATGTGTTATACAGGTTTAAATACACCAAATAAAGTCATAATTAGAACATCGTAAAAACCTGTCATACGTCACTTTAAGTCTTCAAAACGACCTCCTTTAACATTAAGAAATTGCACCGATCCGACAGTGTTGACCGCTAAATTGTGTTGAACCGTGAGAATGGGGGGTGGGGCGGTTGGGGAACGTAGGTGCAGAAGTTTTTGGATTCATTTGGCGTTGCCCAGCTGTGCCACCACATGTCGGGTCACTGCGCGTCGCCTTGTGAGCCCTGCACTTCAAATGCTCCAGAGCTAATTTATTCCAGACAACAAGGCGCTAATGCAAATGAAGATGGAACGAAATGCACTGAATTTACTTGAGGGGGGCGGGGCGGGAATAAGCCTTAAAATCCCCGCACTGCGTGAAATGGTTCAGAAATTCCGAAGCAATTAGACATACTGTAAATATCGGACTGGAGAAAGTGACGTCAAACCAACTGAAATCACAGTGAGACTCAAATGCATTTTCTGCTCTCACACCAATTAACTTCCTGCCATTTCTAGGCCTCTTGGTGCCTGCGGCGCTGCCCTCAGCATCCTTCTGACCATTACTGTCCCTTCTCTGTCCAAACCGTCTCCATGTAGACAAGCAGTTGGAGTGTCCATTAGGCTAACATGGACTTTGTTGAGCTTTTAACCATGTAACATTGTTCTTCCTTGTCAAAAACATTCCTGGAGTTGCGTTTCGCTTCATTTACACTTGTTTCGTTCATCCTGTTCACGAGCTCGTCTTCTCTGAGCCTCACATCACAAAACACTCCGTTTCAAATGTCCCAGATTTCCAGAGTTTCCTGTGCCCATTTTAAGTCCATACATCATCACCAGAATCGTTCCTGAGCATTTCTGCCCCGGATCACGTTCATTACAGCTGCGTGCTTACATTAGTATTTCGTGACAAGCTAGCTTTTGTTCATTTACCCATGCTGATCCCCTGTGCTGCCAGTAGACGGGGCGCTAACACCAAATTGCGATGAGGGAAAAAGCCTGACTGATGGAAAAGTAACGCGTGGTTCTCAGCACGTTCATTATTTTAAGTGGCAAAACATTAGATCACAAAGAGAATGTACATTTACAGTCAAAAGAACATGCCTGAGGGACCCCAAAATGTATACAAGGGCCTCATTTGGACCCCTAAGATGAAAAAAAGAATGTAACTAACCAAAGATTGTGCGTGCTTCCGTATTCAGCGCTGTATGTCTTGTATAACTGCAGAAAGATCATTTAAATGTGTCCTTATTACATTGATCTATATTATGGTTGAGATGGTTCAGAAGATTCACAGCTTTCATTAAAAGTCACTGCTTATCTATGCCATATATTTCATTCAAAGTGCATCCTTAATGGTCCCGATCCACAGGGTTATCGCATATATATTTCACACCGAGCGCAGCCAGTGCATGAATAACTCCGGCTTTAAGAGCGCGGTCGGAAAAGTACTGACGAAACCTTTTGTCTGCGGAAACGACGAGCTGAAGGAACGCCGTGGAACTTTGCTGCTGGAAGGTCGCGACACCTGCTCGGGACAAGCAGAGGACGCCGCCAGGCCACGTTTACTGGTCAGATCTGCGGAGAGGCCTTTGTGAAAAACATAAAAACTGGACAAATCCGATTGTTTTGGTTCAATTATGCCGTGATTTTGTTTAGTTGATGTCGGCTTGTTTTTTCTTTTGATTTATACTCTCTGGTTGTGTTTTGTTTTTGTTATGTTTGTTTGTTTGTTTGTTTTTATTAAAAAAAAAAAAAAAGATAAAATCTTTATGAAAAACTACCAAATTAAGTATGAGAGAAAATGAGGTTGTTGTGGATAAAAGCTTGGATATTTGTTTGCAATAATTTATTTTGTATAATTTTTTTGTATATGTTTGTTTTCGTTTTATGTTTATTTTTGCTGTTTTATGTAAAAATAAAATAACATAAAATCAATTGATTAAATAACATTTTAGAAATTATTTTACAAATAAAGGGAAAAATGCTCTTTCTGCTCCTTTTCATTCACTTTTTGTTTGTTTGATTGCATGACAACGTTTGTATATTTTATATTTAATGAGTGAAATAAATACATAAATAAATAAATAAGAGGCGAGCCCGCTCAAAGTAAGAATGAATTGTTTTTGTTTTCTGAGCAATAGCCCCACGTGTACGGAATAAATGCAAGGAAAACAACTTGGCAGTGCAATAACATCTCCATGGAAACAGCCACAAACTTTTTGATTGATTGTTTTATTTTCGAGCTGAAGCATAAGAAAATTTGACTTTCACACTATTTTACGATCGTTGTTGCAAGAAGACAGAAAGTATAGATTATATTTGCCTTTTAATAGCGTAAGTGAAAAACAAACGGATAAACACAAATCCTATTCCAACCCTAGCTTTATTTCATTGTACTTTTAAAAACTAGAGTGCAGTACACAGCATTAATTGTAAAAACACAGCAGTGAAATGGACAATGGAGATACAAACACTCAGTAATTATAAAAGTCAACATTACAATGAAACGCTAAAGGAAAAAGAAGGGCTTTTTAGAGCCGAGAGTCGTTTTGTTTAACTGTGCACACAGACGCACACAGACACACACACGGTCTACATTTATGCACCCACAATACCCACCGTGCCGATGTTTTTAGTTACGTCCGTGCGTCTTTAATGGAGAAAATAAAGACGTATTTACAAGAGAAAAGATCGAGCACACTTTTTAAAAAACTCTGTCGTTTTGGCCCCAAAGTGAGCTTTTCACCGCTTGTTTTTGCAATATTTGAACAGCTAGTGGACAAACACCGAACTGCGCTCCGAATACTGACCTTACACACTGCATTTACGCATCGGATGCCCTTTTCATTTGGAACCACATCGTGACCTGACCAAGGGTTCTCCGTCCTTTTCTATTTCCAGATCAATCCGTGAGAAGGCGTCTTCACCCAAAGTGTTGAAACACTCATTTTCACGTTAAATCTCGATACCCACCTTTTCCTCTCGCGTCCAGTTTAGTCTGACAAGAGCGCGCCCGCCGCCTTCTCCCCGCCTCGTTGTGCTTTTTACCGTTTAATCTACTGTACGACGCCCACCCTCCGCGCTCCTTTGAAGCCCGCTCAGATATGCAGCCCGGATATGCTGATCTACTGTAGAAATGCGTTTAAGGGCGACTTTGATCAATAACAGAACGTCCCATCTGGGCACGACATCTGATGAGATCTTCGACTTCATTTGGCTTGGAAATGCGTGGAAGGAAAAAAAACAAGTCAAGCATACATTTTGTGAACCAGGAAAACTACTTCTGCTTTTGCTTCGTTCTTAGTTTGCGTCACTCTCGGCCAATCGTAACCTTGCGGTCTTTTAACGCTAAACAGATCGTTTCTTGCCGTTTTCGCCAACGCAGCGGCAAGAACCGTCATGCCTCCTCGGCCTCTTCGTCGTCTCGTCCTTTCCTCCACCGTAAATAAAAGCGCTTGGAGTAGATGTGTCCTTCCAAATTGTCGTGTCCCGTCGTTGTCCTTGCCAAATCGTCAACTGTGTCCCGTCGTCGTCCTTAGCCAAATCGTCAACTGTGTCCCGTTCGTTTCCTTCAAATCGTCAACTGTGTTCCCGTCCTCGTCAACTGTGCCCGTTCGTTCTTAAATCGTCAACTGTGTCCCGTCGTCGTCCTTCTCAAATCGTCAACTGTGTCCCGTCGTCGTCCCTTCCAAATCGTCAACTGTGTCCCGTCGTCGTCCTTCCAAATCGTCAACTGTGTCCCGTCGTCGTCCTTCCAAATCGTCAACTGTGTCCCGTCGTCGTCCTTCCAAATCGTCAACTGTGTCCCTTCATTGCGTCGCGTACTTACTTGGAGGGGGTCATACCAATGTTTATCTAATAACCTAGAAACAAATAATTGGACCATTGTCTTTACAGGCCCAGTATTTTGGTTTACTCAGGCTTATTCCTTGTGTTACAGGTTGTGTCACTTGTCACTTGATTGTTTTGAAGTGTAGAAAAAGCCCCAGGTTGCACGTTCTCTACCTGCTGGTGCCCTGAGGAGTGAACTGGAGTTAAAGGATGCCACAAACAATACTGCTGTGAGATTTGATGTCATTTGGATGATGGAGAAGGCACTTTAAGTACGGAAATGATAATAATGATTTTGGTGGTGACTTTAACGCTCATATGTACGGTGTTCTGCATGGTTGTATCGAGTACGATTGCTTTTCATCTGATGTTTTAGAACTTTAAATAATGTATTTATTGAAAAACACATTGCTTTGGTGTCAGCGCTCCATCTACTGGCAGCAGAGGTAATTACCATGGGGAAATATACAAAAACTAGCTTGCACCGACACGCTAGTGCAAGCACGCAGCTGTAATGGACGTGATTTGAGGCAGAAATTCTCAGAATTTAAAAACGGCAATAGGATCTCTACTATTAACGTCACAAATCTGGGAAATTTGAAAGTGTTTTTGTGAGGCTCTGAGACGACCAGCTCGTGAACAGGATGAGTGAAACCATGAATGCTAAAGTTAAATGCTAAACACAAAACCAGCCGTGTTTTGGATTATTACATTAGTCAATTTTGCATAATATGTGTCCTTTGATTACCTCACAATTACATCACGCGGTTGTGGGCCGTTTTTCAGAGTACAGAACTTTTAATAATTTCCTCTTCTCATAAAATGTTTCCGAGATATCAGTATGCACGGGATAATCTTCGGTTGAACTTTCGAGGTTCAAACTTAATTGCCGAGTCTGAAGACCAAGTGCGGGCCAACGCAGTTACCATTGTACGTAATTAATTATTCTGGCGGCATGTGAGACAATTAGCATTTAATTTAAACAACGGGAAAAGCCAAATGTTCTTCTGAGCACGTAACACATAGATCTTGTAAGGTCAACAAGTACAAGGCTTAAGTGCTTTAATCAGGCTGTTTTAAAGATATCGCCGCGGAAGAAAAGCCAAAGGGATTATTTTTAAAAGGTCTAAAACTGGAGTGTCGAAAAGGGCGAACGCGGCGGCGCGACGGGCCCAGCGTCTAGGAAAGAAGAAGACCGGGACAGAATCAAATGCGGGCAGAATGGCCAAGTGTTTAAAGAAAGCTAAAACAATCCATTGGGCAAAAAGAAAAACGTCGTGAAGCAAAGGTTACATGATGAGGATAATTAAGTGCTTCAGTGGGTTGGATTTTGTTTTTTCTGAGGAAGTTGTAGTTCTAGTTGTAGAATTGGTGAATGAATATGTGTTGACTAAGTTAGTGAGTAGGAGGTTCTGTTTTTCACCAAACTCGAGGCCTTATCACCCAGTAAAACATGTGCACAACAGTGGTCACACTGGCCTCGGGACGGGAGTCTGTAAGCACGTTAGGACCGGCCCTGGGCCCCCAAAACGGTCCACTTTAGAGAGCTTTGGCACACTTCTTTTAAAGGAGGAATGTGGCTCCATCCTCTGGGCACGGCTCCATGTTCAGTCCATGTTCACCCAAACATTCAGGTTTAATTACGAAATAAACTCTTCGTTGAATTATTATACTGTTTCATCATAAGGACAAACTCAGCAGTTCATATTTTGTCATTCCAAGTTGGTGTGTCGAGGAAGACGAGACACCAACTCCGGTTTATCGTCATCATCGTGGTTTAACGAGTCTTCACGATTATTGAGACTGTGACCAAACAGCAGTGAAATCTTTTCATTCCCGTGGTCTGACGTGGGACTGTTGGTGACCGAGTTTTTACCAAAATGAGCTTTCTGAAAGACAAAATCATGTTCAAGTTGACAAAAACAGCCAGATAAAAAAAAATGAACTAACCCATTATTGATTAAAGTGCCCCCTGCAGGTCGGATGACTCATTGAACTAGAATGTTATCGCAGAATAGCACTTTGTTTATCATTTCACTTCCTGTTTGTAATTGATGACGTCACACTAGGAAATTACCCAGCAAACACTGGGCAAAAACTCATCACATTTTTTGACAAATAAAAATATTTGAGAGCCACTTAATTTTGTTGAATTCATGCTTAGAAAGTCAAAAAAGCAGTTTGTTTGCTTAAATTCTGCATAAACTTTGACTGGAATGAGAAATGTCCCTGGTGTGATGTCACTTCCTGTCATTTTCTGCAGATTATTCAACGTTTCCTCCACAAATACGTGCTCGATCGGTGTGAAACTATCATTTCTATGTACAGCAGGTATAAACACACCAAATAAAGTCAAAATGTAGAAAATCGTGGAAAACCTGTCACGGGCCCTTTAAAACCTCTTGAACAAAACCAACACAGAGAAAACTGATTACCGATTGATGACCACAAACTAATCGTGCCATGTCTGCATGCGTGTGTTGGCAGTAGTATTCAAAGTGCGAACATTGTAAACATGTCACTTTCGTGTTCTGATCGCTCTGGGCCACTTCAGCCTTGGCACCACGTCTTTCATCCTGGCACAGTAAAAGCCGCTACTGACATCACCGCCCGCCCGCCCGCCCGCCCGCCCGCCCTTGGATCGAGGCGACACGTTTACCGTTTCTAAACTTTTTATTTGTTATTGTTAGCGCCGTTGAGGAGTGGGGAGTTTTTATTCGCACCGAGCGCCGCCGCACCTTATCCGCCAACCCCCCCCCCCACTCGCCTCTTGTCCCGAGTGCCCCGCTCTTCCCTATAATGGGCGCGGATCCTAACGGTTTCCTCCCGTCTGAAGTGCCCGCGTCAGCACATCGCATCGCCGAAGTGATTTAAGATAATGGCGGCGTGCCGGTCCCGTTTGTCGAATTTCACATGATTAGCCCGTCGTCTTCGCGTGTCCGGTCATTACGGTGCGAAATAAGGAGCCCTGTGGAGACGCATTAGCTAAAGATGGAGTCCAAGTTGCACGCCGGACGTCCATTACGCGCCGAGGAGGAGCGTTAAGTCACCTCCAAGCCCCTCCATAAAACGGCGGCGCAGTTAAAATCGCGGCAGCTGGGGTTGTCAGGCTCGCGATGGATTACCGTCTCGTAATAATGCTTAATTATTACCTCCACCTGCTTCCATGGCTGCAGTGTGGCGGGAGGGACCTTTCCTTGTAAAGAAGGGAGGGGGGGAGGGGGGGTTGGGGGTGGGTCGGGGGACCCAGGAGCGCCGGTGTCTTTGGGGGAAAAGGGAGTGAATGTCAGCGGGCAGCGTTCCCAAGCCGAGCTCCAGTCGTGCCTGTCGGGAGCGGAGGAGAATACGGAGGAGGGCAGAAGAACAGAAGGTCGCGGGGGTCGCAGCCGGTGGAGCGGGCACAAAACGGGGATGTTGTATGGAAATGATTTTGGGCTTGGGTTTAAAGGTCCCGCAGTGTGCCAAATTGACTTTTTCTTTTGTTATAATGTTCCTTTAAAAAACGAAAAACAAAAAGGTAGTACCTGAAGTTGTGTTGTGTTGTGTTTATCCTGCCAGTTCATTTGTTTTTAGTGTGCGCTTGTGCCAAAACAAAATTGTCGTCTTGAAAACGAGTCATAAATGAATAATATGTCAATAGAGTGTCATTATTACTTTTATGTCACGGTCCACGTCTAAAAATTAGAACTGAATTTTTGGTGGGAAACAAAGCTGTCACTCCGCAGGACATCAGCGCACGTTCAGCTTTTCCGGGGGAAAAAACGTTGGATTTGATAAAAGTAAGAATATAACAATGATTTCTTTTCACCTGAAGCTTCAAACCTGAATCCATCCGGAAGTCGTTTTCAATCGAATACATTGTCCAGATGATTATCTTTGAACACATTCAACTTTAAACTGATTTTGTAGATCCAACGTAGTGACGAAGGTTTAGTTTTATCTTTGTACCAACAATAAAAAGCTGTTTTTGTGTCAGAAAAAGCTGTTTCTGACACAAATGAAGGAACAATAACAGGTCATTTCTGTTTTTGTTTTTTTCCTTGCTTAAAAAGTCATTCCACAACCAGTGTTGGGAAGTAAGTGAAAACATGGACCGAAATACGTCTTCAGAATACTAATTCTAAGTGTATTCTGGTACAGATAGTCTTTCATTTGTTATAATAATAATAATAATAATAATAATAATAATAATAGATAATAATAATCATGAAATCTAGGCTTCAAGATGCATTGAACATGTGACATTTTTTGGGGGAAAATGCAGCAATTTGTGATAAATGTTTTCTTATAAATAAATACAGAACAAACTGGGGGGAAAAAATCAAATAATAACATATAAAAAAAAGAATAATAATAAGTAAAACATGTAAAACATGCCAAAATATTGGAAGCCAAATTCATGCACAAAACTAAGCCCTTTTAATGTCAAATGATTCAAAAACGGTAAATGTCAAAGCAAATACTGCTGAATGCCATTGTAGATGGTGAATTAAAGATAATAAACTAAATCATTAAATTAAAGAGCTTAAGTTAAAGGACTTTGCACCAACTACAGAGATAAATCATTATTTTTAAGGTTTTAGTTCATTTTTGGGATGAATAACGGCTTGTAAAGTAAAAACACTTGCGTCAATAACAGATGGACCTTCAGTTATTTTAATTGGATTCCATTGGCGCAACTTTAGCATAACACATTTTAATAGAACGCCATTGAAACATTCCCAAAATGTGAATATCTTTTGTTAGTTCCTCCCTTTTCACAGTGTCTAACCTTGATCTAACTTACAAGACATCTCTCTCACGCGCCTAAAAATTGAATCTGCAAAATACCAATTCATCTGAATCCGCCGCGTAACGTCCAAGGTGAACTGTTCCACCAAAGCGCCGGAAATCATTTATACAACTCCGAACGGGCCATTTCGCCGGGTTATGTGCGCCGTGGAGACTTAAGTGCAGTGTTCTATTACCCACGATGCATCGGTTTGTGGCGCCGCGGCCTTTTAATCAGCGCTGACAGTTGACAGATGCGTCGTCTTCTTCTTCTTGAGCCTCTCCCGGATACGCCGTCGCTCTTTGGAGGAGGACGAAACATGGCAACGGCACGAACGGATCGAACTGTTGATCGAGAACGAGCAGAAAACGGGCGAGAACGAGCAGAAAACTTGGAAGAATGAGATGAAAACGGGGAGAACGAGCAGAAAAACTTGGAAGAATGAGATGAAAACGAGGGAGAACGAGCAGAAAACTTGGAAGAATAAAGATGAAAAACTGGGGAGAACGAGCAGAAAACTGGGGAGAACGAGCAGAAAACTTGGAAGAATGAGATGAAAACTGGGGAGAACGAGCAGAAAACTTGGAAAGAATGAGATGAAAACGGGGGAGAAACGAGCAGAAAACTTGGAAGAAAGAACAGAAAATGAGGGACAACGAGCAGAAAACTGAGAAGAATGGGGAGAAAATGGGGGAGAACAAGCAGAATATATAGGAAGAACGAGCAGAAAAAACTGGGGAGAAAACGAGCGGAAAACGAGTCAAATGTTTATCATAGTTTTACTGCCGTTAAGTGGCAGTTTGTGAATACATTTTGAAAACTCAAAGTTTAAAATGACAGGAAGTGGAGCTGAATCCCTCTGTGATGTCATCAGCGTGCGACACAGAGACGGTTGACACTTAACTGACACACTTTTCTGACAGTTTAAACCGTCGCCTGACAAAATAAAGTGTTATATGGTGTTATTGTGTGTCGGATCAGAACTGTTTACAGTCTGGTTGCTAGGTAACAGCTGTGGAATTACCTTACCTGTGTTCCAAAAACGGTCAAACTGGGGCAAATGGGCCAAATGTTTAGGAAGTGCAGTTGTGTTCACTGTGTTTTAGTGAAATGTGCCGTTTAACCTGCCACAGACTTTAAATTACATCTTAAATAGATGTTAAATAGAGAATAAAATCAGATTAAAACTAATTAAAGATAAGATTAAACTCGTTAAAAGACCCAGGGGTTGGATAAAGAACATTTAAAACTGTGTAAGGACCTGGGTAAAATAAAGACTGCTGAGTGATTCTTTTACTTTTTTAGTTTATTTAATAGTTTATTTGACACATCTCATTTTAATTACAGCTTTTGAGCATGAAATTCAATACATCGTTTGTTTTTTTCCTCGACTTTCGTGTCCAATCGAGCCGACTTGTGAACGCGAAACGCCACACTTCAGAAAGTTTGTTGGCGTTTTTGTACAGGCGATTTTAACGCATCTTTTTCCCGCGTTGTTTTGTTGTCGTCGTGTGAAATCGCCGCGAACGACTTTGTTGTTCGACGTGCGCGCTGACAAATAAACCTGCCCTTTTTTTGCCGCGCTTTTCCCGAGAAACCCCCCAAAAAACGTGACCGTACGATATACACACTTTGACCGCTTTGAAATCGAGCGTACGTCGTCGTCGGGGGGGGAAAAAAACAACAACCTTCGCCTTTGTTACTCCATCATGTTTGAGCGATTTGCGGTGATGTTTGCGGACGGACACGGCGCATGAAATCAGCGTTCTCCGCGCGTCTTTTCCCCGCTGGTTTTGCAACTTTGATCACCGGTTTTATTTAACTTCATCTCTGCGCGTTCTTTGCGGGCTTTGATCTCGCCTCTGTGCATTGTTTATCGTCGCCGTTCACAGCCGGGGTCCGAACGCAGCCGTAGCAAATTGTCGCCAAACGCCGCACCGGCTCGCGCGCACCAACACACGGTTGCAAGTTATCTCCACGCGCCTCTGAACTGATCAAACGGCGGGAGAGTCCGCGCAGCGCCGGCCGCCGTGCGTAATCGCTCATTAGGACCGGGGTTGTTACTGTACTTTAATTGGCGCCCGGTGGAAGCAGACGTTCCGACCCCCCCCGCCCCCCTGCTCCGCTTTCATTCGCAGAAGGGTCCGGCGCTGGGATGCGAGGAAACCGGGGGGGGGACGCGGCGGGCGACCGGAACAGAGGACCGACGCAATCTGGCTTAAATGAAAAAGAAAATGGGAAAAAAATGAGAAATGAAACGGATTCTTGAGTTTAGCGCGAGTACAAACTGCCGCCGTTTGAAAAGTTAAGGACTCTTTAGTTTCTTTTGTAACTCGGCCAAAAGAATGTGCTGAGTTGAGTTTGACTGATCGAAAAGAAGTAAATGTGACAAAAACGTGCTTTATATTTTAGATGTGTTTTTGTTTGGTTTTTTTTTACGATAAATTGAATTAAAACTCAACTTAATTTTGATCTAAAATAGTCACAATTATCTTTTTTTTTTGTTTTAAATAATTCTAAATTATTCTGATTATTGATAAATTGAATAATCTTGACATCCCAAGCGTCGGCCACAATTTTAACACACAATTTTTTCTCTTCTTTTTGCTTTTTTTCATCTCTTTTTTGTACTCTTAAAGTGCATATGTGACAGTTTCTCATGTTTTTCTAATTACTACTTTAGTTTTGGTTGTTTACTGTGGTAAATATATATCGTATCGGTTTCACATCAGTCAAGTTGCATTTCGTGATTTAAAAAAAAGAGTTTTAAAAAGAGTTTAAAATGACAGGAAGTAGAAGGAAAATCCCTCTGTGATGTCATCAAAGTGCGACGTGTTGTTTTTTCTGACAGTTTTAACGATCGTTCGACAAAGTAAAGACGTCGTCGGGTGTAAAAATGTGTCAATCAAGTGTTGTGTCTCATTCATGTGGATATTGGCTCTTGTTTACGGTATGGTTGCTCGGTAACGGCTGTGGAATGACCTCAACCAGGAAGTACAATTGTAAACTTAACCAAAATTGTCAAACTGGGGAAAACTAGACACATTTTGTTTGTATAATCTTAAATCCAAGCATAAGTTTAATGTGTTTTAGTGAAGTGTATAGTGTAACCTGTCACATGACTTTCATGCCGCGCGCACATGAAGTCGATGGGTTCCCTGGTTACTTGGCGATCCAGTCTTAAAGCCACTTTTGCACTCCAAAGATCGTATTTGTTCCAGTTTTCTGCGCGTTTCCCACGAATGTCAAAGCCAGTGAGAAGAGCAAAACGCAGCGGCACGTTCTGCTTTACGCCCATTGATTTCAAGACGTCCTTCAAAGCAATGGCAATCGTATCACATGAATCGAATTTTTTATTTTATTTTGCTTGTAATTAATTTTTTTATTCATTTATTTCAAGCAAGTCGGTAGGTCCAAATAACAACAATAATAATACAACTAAAATTCTAGAAAGGGGCTCGAAAAGGAGTGGGAAGAAGAAAACCTATTGAATCCATCAATACATTAATAAATAGACAAACAAATTGAATGATGGTTTATTGATGTTGTGACAGTAACACCAGTTGTCTAAACCGAAATGTGTTCCAGACCATCGGATTTTTATTCTTTTTTTTTTTTTTTTTTTGTCCTTTCGATTGTTTTATTTATTACTTTTTATTATGATTTTTTAATTCATTTTTTTCTCCCTTTGTAATTGAATCTTATACATTTATAACTTTAATAATAAATAAAAAAAAAACGTATTTCAATGATGAGATGAAGTGATGGGATTCTCTAAAATGTCACTGCTTCACACAGAATGCGCCGCAGTATGGCATTACATACTGAACAAACGTGAACTTATTCTTTCTTTGCAAATAAATGCATTCATCATTGACGTCCAATTAAAATGTTGTTGCTATTGACGTAAATGCCAATAAACAACGGAATGAAAAGTCACGCTATTTCCATATATTTGAGAACATTTGCTTTCGCAGGAGAAACATCAGCCCCGTTAGCGCTGATTAACACAACACTCGTCCAGATTAATCACAACAATTCATTACATGGAAAATTAGGGATTAACCGGTTAATGTTTCCTTCAAACCAGCTTCACCCATCAAAGCGGTTCTTCTGACTAATCACAAGACCAGCCGGCGCAACGATCTAAAAGCTTGTATGTAGTGTCTGCGCGTTTTACATTGTCCGGCTGTCTTCAATTATTCAACTTCTAAGCAAGTAAAGCCATTTTGTTTTTTTTTAAACGGTTACGTTCTGGAACTGGGGGTGCGTTCCGTCATTGTTTGGTTGGCATGCCGACGCTTTGAAAAAAAACAAGGGCGCTGCAGTCTCCGTGTGTCCGTGGCTGTGGCTCCGGCGTACGGGGCACGCGGCGATTGCGGGAGCTGATGGTGGGTGATCCTGGGTGATGAAGTCCACGATCATCTCCACGGTCTTCTGTCCGAGACGGGTCGAGGGGCCATCTGTACAGGAACCGCCGGCACAACATTAATCTCAATATATTACCATTGAGCCTGATATTCACACGATGATACCGGCACATCCCTGCATCTTAAATACAAACCCTTTTATTCGGCCAGAACCAGGAAATGCGCTGTTAGCATGCTAGCTGCTGTTAGCCTCTGGCCTCTTTGAAAGTAGGTGCGTGGAACTCTCTGTGAATAATCAATCAGGATGTGTGGAAGGCGTTAGAAAAGTGAGGGATAACTTTGAACCGAAGAACCGCTTTTCACCACATTTTTTTTTTCAAGACGGAAAAAAAAAGTCAGGTACGGCGGGTTTGTTTGTTTAATCTGTAACGCTAGGAATGTTTTAATATTCTGGTCCACGGCGGGAGAAGATAAATATGCTGCTTTTTATGGCGTAGAAATTAATTTATCTCCTCAATTTTAATGACAAAGTAAACAAGAGAAGAACAAGAGAGCAAGATTATTATTATTATTATTAATATTATCTTTTGTTATGCCTTACAAAATTGTATTAAAGGCACTATGACATAAATAATATCATTACATAAAAATTCCAACCGCATATAAATCCGAATTAATCCCAAATTTCTAAACTTTGTCTATTTTCAAATGAAGTCTGAAAGTCAGTTATTTTTCCATTTGTCGAATGTCTGTCACAATGTAAGTCCAGTCAGTCCTTGATCGTCGGTGAGGTCCGTGTCATCCACCACTCGTTTTTCCTGCTGCCCGGAGTACGTTCCAAAGGTATCCATATTCGTTGCGTCGGCTTATGGCAGGAGTTCTGCAGGCCCAAGGTACATAAGTAGGCCCATTCATAAGTATGGCGATGTCAAAAACATTGTGCAGCACTACCTGCTATGGTTAATGTCAGTCCAATATTTCTGAGCGACAGAAAACGTCAGCTGGACCCTTCAGCCTTGCATTATACTCAATGGCCCCCCTCCGCGCCACATCTCCGCCTCATCAGAAACGGCCTCGTCGACACTTCCCCTCGCTCGCTCGCTCGCTCGCTTCGCGGATCGCGCCGGAGATGTTCTTTCCGCGATTGCCATCTGCACCAGAGCCGCGACGCACTTTGCTTCACCACCAGCTCTTGCCACTCTACCGCTCTCAACCTTATCTACAAATGTAAAAAGCCCCCCTCCCCCCAAAAATCTCCGCCGATGTTGTCGTCCCAACGTCTGCTCTGCATAAAGCGCTTTTGTAGGTCGCCCATGTCAATTTCTTATGATATCTAAAGCGTTTTTTCTTCTTCTTCTTCTTCTTCTTCTTTGCTTAGCGCTTTGGGGAATGTTCCGGTGCCCCCTCCCCTCCCCCCCCAATCCTCGGTTCGGGTTGCTGTCAAAACAAGTCATCTGGGCTTTGGGGTTTTATCGGCCTCTCCACTCAGCAGCGCTTCAGATAAGTCTCTCCGCCACGCTCTTATCGCTCAGGGCGCCGTGATGTGGTCACAGCCGACGCGGCGCAAAAAAGAAGATGATGAAGAAGCCGCTGTCAGAGAATGGGGGAGACGGAGTGAGAGGGGGCAGAATTTGAGATTACCTGAACGACCTGAGCCTCTTCGGGACTTAGACCAGCAGCAAAGTTGGCAGAGGAAGTGCGTTTCCGTGGAGAGGCCTTGCGCGAAGTGCTTTCGTGTCGGCGCCACCGCTTCTTCACTTCACATTCAAACGTGTTTAATGGGGCAGGGCACGAACTTCGCGGAACGTATAATCTTCGACTCCCCAAGACATGTTCAAAGTCACACAACGGGGTCTTCAAAAGGTCTGAAATCGTCCTGAAGTTGACGAAAAATCGGGCTTTGTTCTTTTTTTTGGTGTAAAACCGCGCTTTTTTTCCGCGCAGATTGATCTAGATCCAGTACAGAATGTGCACGTTTGCGTAGGCGTCGGGTGCGTCCAGAGTAACGGTATTCCAGACAAAGTGATAATACGTAGTGCAGCTTTAAAGTGATATGTAGATTCAGGAGGTTGGCGTCTTCGTAGGGATGGCAGAAGACACGCCGAGGTTCACTTCCTAGCTTAGACCATGGGCGACATTAATGGCCTTTAGTTTGCGTGTTCTCCCCGTGTTTCTGGAGGTTTTCTCTGGGTGCTCTGCTAATAATATAGAAAGAAATACTTAGGGATGTCAAGATTATTCGATTAATCGATCATCGCGATTGTTCAGGTCACAATGTCATCGTAAGAACCAAAAAATAAGAATTGTGACCATTTTAGAAGCAAAATTAAGGCTTTTTAGTTCAATATTTAGCCCAAAATATAGATCTAAAGGTCTTTTTTAATCTGGCCGTTTTTGCCACATTTAACTTTTATTTTGTCCTTCAGAAAGTTCAGTTTTCGTGAAGTCGGTCCCAAACTTGAGGAACAGTCCCACCTCAGACCACGAGATCGAAAGACAATGAAAGATGTCACTGTTGTTCGGTCACGGCCTCAATAATAATCGTTAAATTGAGATGTTTTTTTCTCACAATAATCTTAACACAAACATTTGATATCATGACATCCTTATGATAGAACATCGAGAACAGTCCAAAAGGTCCAAGTCTCTGTTTTTGGACCTTTTTCTGTGTTTCTATGATACAAAGTTGTTTACGCCTCCAAAATGTACCTTCTTTTACTCCATATTTGGTTCAATTTATGTCTTTTTGAACACGTATAGAACTATCTTTCTCTTCAAGACTATTTATTGCCGGTAAATATTGACGGACAATGGAAAATGAAGGTCACGAAAATGTAAAATGCAAGAAAAACAACTAAAATATTTCATAATAATGATCTGACTTCCCGTTTGGAGCAGTTGTTGTTTTTCCATCATTTTTACTTGTCAAATAAGACTTCCCGAGCAGATTTATGATTCTTTTCTTCTGCTGCGGACCCCTGAGCGTGCCCTTTGACCCCTTTCTCCTCTGTCCCCCTCTGACTTGAACGTAAGCGGGGCGCCGCCCCCCCGACGCGGCGACGGTCCCGCCCCGGAGACGGCGCGTCCAGCCATCTGTGTAATAATGTCCGGGCGTCGCTTCGCCAGGACCGGGCGCGGCGCGGGGGGCTGTTCAGGGGCGCCCGTCACAAGGTCGGAGAAGAACAGTTCTGTCATCCACAAAAGACGGAGCCGAAGCCCAACGCTTTGATCGATAACGTCTTTGTGAAAGTCTGTTGTCAAGGGCGATCGTCCAGGGCGTCTTCATTTGTGACGTTTTCCGTCTGTAAGAGCGATATGTAGTAGAAAATGTACTTGCAAAGGTACTCGTAGTGGTAGTAACAGTATGTGTGAGTGAAGTAGCATTAGCAGTACAAGTAGTAGTATAAGTAGCATGTGTTCTGCTTTGTCTGTCTCGTTTCCTTCTCAGTTTGGGGCTCACTTTTCCCCCCGATGTTAAAGGCGTGTGCACGTTTTGCGGCTTTGATTTACATGGAATTTTGCAATAAATCAATGTATTAATTATCGAAACTGAAGAGATGAACGTCATTCAGCGCCATCTACAGTTATGTTTAGGAATGCACATTGTCCCTGTTAAATAAATTGATAAAATAAAATAAATTATAATAATGAAATGAATTATATAAATTAAATGCATTAAATACATACAAATAATAATAACAATAATAACAATAATAATAATAATAATAATAATAATAATACATTAAATAATACAATAATATTAAAAATAAATTTAAAATAAAGAGCAGGAGTTAGTGCAATAGCCTCAGTGGAATTTATTTTATTTTTGCTTCGTTGATTATCGGTTGTTAATCGGCGTTAAACACAAATACTGTATCAACCCTGGAGAGCTCTCATTTCAATTGTATACATTTTAGTAATTTTTTTTTAGGGAAATGGTTTGGAGCCGAGTTTCTGTGTTTGTGTCTGAACAGATGCACAGGACAATTAAGCACCTTCGTTTGCAGTGTTGTTTACGCACAACAAACAATACGACGCACAACATTGTTTTATGAACGCTCAGTCATTAATAAAAAACAGTGGGAAGAAATGTGCGTCTAAACTTGTCCATCTCAACACAGTTGCTTACAAAGTGTAAATAGTGTAAATAAAGTGTGTTTTTGTGTGTTTTTGTGTGTTTTTTTACTATTTTTTTTGTTTACTCTGTTTTTGTTCTGTTGTTGTTCTGTTTGTGTTGATATTTGTTCTGATAAAAAATAAAATGGCAAAAAAAATACAAAGCAAAAAAACAGCAGTCTCTCATTAGTCCAGTGCTATTCAACATACGGCCTGGGGACCAAATCAGGCCCTCCAAGTGATTTAATGCGGCCCATGATCCCCCTTCCATATATATATATTTTTTTTAATCTTGTTTACTGGTTTAACTCTGGGTTAGCACTAGTTTAGACCTGGTTTGGTCTTGGTTTAGTCCTATTTTAATTCTGGTTCAGTCCTGGCAATGTTTTTAAAGCATTTTGTATGGTTTTTTTTCTCACAAAAATCTAATCAACACTCAGTTATTGTATTTTGTTGCCGTCGTCAGCGTACCCCCCAAAAAAGAGCTGTATAAATGTGTTTGTGTCGTGATTTTGAACACAATCTGAATGGGTTTGGTCGTGTCGTTCGTGGGAGTCGCGGTAATAATAGTTTTTTTGGAAAGTAGAAAAAAACAAAAAACAAAACTCCTTTACTCGAGTCCGTTCGGCTTCAGCGAGGTGGCGTCCTTAACCGCACCGCACAATGTGTTCGGATGGCGCGAGGGCAGGACCGTTATCGCCCGTTATAAATTTAGCCCGGAGCCGTGGCCCCTCCTGACCACGGCGAGGTCCCGGCTGAGCGGGCGGGCGAGGGAGGGATGGATGGATGGAGGGAGGGTCATCCAGGAGCCGCCGACCAAAGTGGACCAGACAAGTGTGAAAGATTTAGTGCGGTGCGTTCGGAGTCATCATGGATTTCTCGGCGTCAGCAGGCGCAGAGCGGCTCGCGCCCTCGGACCGTCCTTCGCGGGAGCCAAAAAAGAGCCAGAGAGAATCACGGTTAATGCCCGAATCTGGACGGATATGACGGAGGGAAATGTGGGTTTGACCTTTTTTTTTTGTGTGTGTCCGAACAAAGTGGTTTTTAAATGACCCACGTTGGTTTGTGGGGAGTTTTTTTGTGTTTTGTAAAAAAAAAAGTATTATCAAAATCACTTTTTACGGATTGTTTGACGGGGAATTATGACACGTAAATGTCAGAAAATGTTATAATTGTCGGGCTGGACAATTATTAAATACGTCATTGTGATTTTTTAACAAACGTTGTAACACAATAACGACACAAATGTGCATGACTCTCGTTGCATTAGTAAAACTGTGTCAAAATAAAAAACAGAGGCAAAATCAAGACTATTATTTGTATTTTTAACATTTTCATTTTAAAAACACACTTTTGCGACATGTTTTGCAGCTTTTTTTAGTTATATTTGGATGAAAAGCTACTTTTTGGTGCGATTTTGATGGAGAATTGTCCATTTTTCTTTTCTGTAATAAAATAAATAAATAAAAAAACAAGCAGTGAAAAGACGACGCACAGTTCAAAGCACTTTAAATCCAAACTCACATGAATAATAAAAGATGGAGCTTTTTAAAGGAAACACAGAAATATAAGTGTTGCATTAATAACAATTACGTGTTCACATAATGTCAGCGTTCTATTTATCACATTTGTTCAAACTGTGACGCTGAAAACTGAGCCAGAAAACAAACGTCTGAGGTTTGAGTAAGGCTGCGTTTACACTCGTTTACTACAGCAAAACAGGACCAGACCTGGGCTAAACCTGGGCTAAAGATGGGCTAAACCTGGGCTAAACCTGGGCTAAACCTGGGCTAAAGATGGACTAAACATGGGCTAAACCTGGGCTAAAGATGGGCTAAAGATGGGCTAAAGATGGATTAAAGATGGACTAAACATGGGCAAAACATGGGCTAAACATGGATTAAAGATGGACTAAACATGGGCAAAACCTGGGCTAAACATGGATTAAAGATGGACTAAACATGGGCTAAACATGGATTAAAGATGGACTAAACATGGGCTAAACCTGGGCTAAACATGGGCTAAACCTGCTAAACCTGGCTAAACCTGGACTAAACTGGGCTAAACCTGGACTGGGCTAAACCTGGGCTAAAATGGGCTAAACCTGGCTAAACCTGGGCTAAACCTGGGCTAAACCTGGGCTAAACCTGGACTAAACCTGGGCTAAACCCTGGCTAAACCTGGGCTAAACCTGGGCTATAGGATGGGCTAAACTGGGTTAAACTTGAACCAAACCTGGTCTAAACCTGGACCAATCTGGGCTAAACCTGGGCTAAACCTGGGCTAAACCTGGGCTAAACATGGGGCTAAACATCTGGGCTAGAGCAGGACTAGAGCAGGACTAAACCAGGGCTAAAGCTTTCATTCAGTCTTTCTTTTTTTGGTCTTTTTTTTTTCATTCTGTCGGTCTTCTTTCTTTTTGCATTTCTTTTCCATTCTTTTTCTTCACTTCCTTCTGACTTTTACCTTCATTCTCGCACATAAGTGAAGAGTAAACGGCCCTCACTGTGTCGACCTAATGAAGGAATTATTTTACACACACGCTCACACAGACACACACAGACATAACACACAGACACCACACGCACACACACGACACAATAAACAACACCAACATACAGCATAATCACAGACACCAACACACACAAACAAGACACACCACACACACACACACAGCATAATCACACACACAACACACACAGACATGAAATCACGACACACAACACACACACACACACAGACATAATCACACACACACACACACAGACATAATCACACACACACACAACACACACAAGACAACACACAACACACACAGACTAATCACACACACACACACAACACACAGACATAATCACACACAACACACATCACAGACATAATCACACACAGACACACAACACACACCACACACAACACACACAACACAGACATAACTCACCACACACACACACACACAACAGCAACACACGCAAACAACACACACACACACAGAATAATCACACACACACACTACCACAGACATATCACACACACACACGTCAAACACACGCTCACACAGACCATAATCACACACACACACACACACACACAGACATAATCACACACACACACACGACACACACGACATAATCACACACACACACACACACACACACACACAGGACACACGCACACACACACACACACACACACACAGGAGGCCATTCCAGGAAACAAACGCCTGTAAGACGTGTGTACTTATACTTCTTTCTGTTTGGCGTTGTCTTCAACATATCCTTTCCTTTATCAAATGTACTCTAGTATATTCTATGGCGCACGTTACACTTCGGCGCCGTTTTAATCCCGATGTCAGTGAAGTCTCAGATTAACTCCGGCCGGTCCGGTGCGAGCTGGGTTCATTCTTCTTCCCTCTGCCCGTGATGAAGAGCGAGGGAGCGAGAGGTGAACGTTTGAGCGACGGTGGAGTCCGCCGCCGTCGCCGTCGCCGCCGTCTCGGTAATTAGGTCATTAAGAGTGAAAAAGTGTCGGGCCGTGATCCGTCCCAGAGGTCAACCTGACGCTGCAGATCTGACTCGTGAACACGGAGGGCAAACCTGATGTCAGTTCCACTTTTACAGTGTCAGGTCACGATATGAGCACACGGAGCAAAACATGATCATCGTGACCATTTTAGAAGCAAAATCACGTCTTTTTAGTCCAATTTATCAACCAAAAAATAGAGCTAAATGGAAATAACTTGTTTTATCTGGCTGTTTTTGTCACATTTAACTTGATTTTGTCTTTCAGAAAGTTTAAAGTGACGCATGACATTTTTTTACAATGTTCTAATTTTCACTTTGTTCGGTGTATTTGTACCTGTCGTACATATAAATGATAGTTTTACACCGATCGAGCAGGTATTTGTGGAGGAAACGTAGAAAAATCTGTAGAAAATGACAGGAAGTGACATCACAACAGGAACATTTCTCATTCCAGTCAAAGTTTATGCAGAATTTACACAAAGAAACAACTTTTTTCACTCTTTAAACATTAAATCAACAAAATAAAGTCGCTCTGGTATATTTTTATTTGTCAAATAAATACAAAAATGGTGACATAAGATGAGTTTTGGCCCAGTGGTTGCTGGGTAATTTCCTAGTGTGATGTCATCGATTACAAACAGGAAGTGAAATTATAAACCTAAAAAACTCGCTTTTCTGTGATAAATTTTTTACATTTTTTAGCAATATACAAAATATAACTGCATTTTAGCTCAGTGAGTCGTCCAAACTGTCCTAGGCGCTTTCATTTGGTGAAGCCGGTCACAAACTTGAGGAACAGTCCCATGTCAGACCGCGAGAAGAATCAATAGTGATGTTTTTTCTCACAACAATCGTAACGCAAACGTTTGATATCGCGACGTCCCCACTCGTCCCCACTCGTACATCCTCCTGTCCGAGCTAAGTCTTAAAATTGTAAGGTTACGACATGTTGTGATTGTCCAGAAAACCTGACTTAAAATATGTGTTGAATACTTTCACATTGAGTTGCATGAAGTAATAAAAGTATGACATAAGAGGAATCGACTGTTGCGTGTATCACTAATTAGAGAAGGCGAAACCCACACATGCAGCTGTTTCCTGCGCAGTTTGAAGCCTTATTTGCATGTTCACTTACCGCCATGTTTTCCTTTGGCTTTAGGTAAGTAACTGTAATCTAAAGACCACCCAATGAAAGAGTAACTGTACGAGAAAACAGCTTCTCCACATGAATATTCTCGAAATGAACATGTGTTTAGAGATTCCCCGACAGCAGCAGCAGCAGGAGGAGGAGGAGGAGTCTAAACCGGGCCAAACTGACCCAGGCACTGATGTGGGCGGGGCTGTGGGCGGTCCCTCGTGTGTGAGTCAGAACAAGCAGGTTTTGACCGGGGCCGTGTGCACGCTGACCCTGTCCTTCTGTTTCGCTCTAAATGTGCACAGAGTCCGGCAGATGGACCGGACTCTGTTTAAGGTATGGGAAGAGGGGGCGAGGGAGGAGGGGGAGAGGGGGCGAGGGAGGAGGGGGCGAGGGAGGAGGAGACATGATTGTTTCTGTATTTAAGAATCCCAGAGGTCAACTCTCGAAGGAAAAACACATAAAACATTACAACAGACACTTAAGATGGAGAGAGGGAGGAGAAGGACAAATGGGAGAAAGACGGGGGAGAGAGGAAGAGTGAGAGATAAAGGAATAATATATATATATATATATTTTTTTAATGTATTTTTATTGTTTTAATTTAATGTATTTGTATTGTTTTAATGTATTTGTATTGTTTTTATTTTATTTATTTTATTTATTTTATTTATTTTATTTATTTTATTTATTTTATTTATTTTATTTATTTTATTTACTGTATTTATTTTATTTATTTTATTTATTTTATTTATTTTATTTATTTTTATTTCTTTTATCTATCTCTAAATGTTATTTATCTGTGTTATCAATCTGTTTGCTCCTGGCTTTCTTTCTTTCCTTTTTTTTTTCTTTTTTTTTTTTTACGCTTTAATAATCATCCAAATCTGCCTCAAACACACTTACTTTTTTACCCTCACAGAGTGACTCCTTGAACATTTATCCCAAAATAGCACATTTTTTGGTTTATTAATTTTACTTCCTGTTTGTAATCGATGACATCACACAAGGAAATGACCTAATCACCTAATCACAGCTGACCCTTCTCACCCTGGACATGGTATTTTGAGCCACTCCCCTCAGGCAGGAGGCTACGGTCCATCCGGACCAGAACCTCCCGCCATAAGAATAGTTTCTTTCCCTCTGCCGTTGGACTCATGATGACACTTCAAAACACCTGTCACTTTAACTGCAATATTCATCACTCACTGCACTGTCACTTTCTGCACTCAAACTGTAAATCTAACTGTAACTCTTGTGTACATAGAAATGCCTATTTTTATTTTTATTGTACAGTAATTTTAAATTTGTTTCCTAATGCATGCCCTTTTTTGATTGAATATATGTTGTTTTATTATTACTCAGTGTTTTATGTTGCACCTTAAGGCCGAGACAAGTTCCTACGTTTTTGAATTTTGTTCATTGACAATGGCAATAAACTCATTCTGATTCTGATTCTAATTACTTCATCTAATATCACATTTATTTATTTTTTGACAAATCAAAATAAATGAGAGCGACCTTATTTTGTTGATTTCATGTTTAGAGCGTCAAAAAAGTTGTTTCTTTTGTGTAAATTCTGCATAAACTTTGACTGGAGTGAGTGTCCCTGGTGTGATGTCACTTCCTGTCATGTTCCGCAGATTTTTCAACGTTTTCTCCACAAATACCTGCTCGATTGATGTAAAACTGTAATTTATATGTACGACAGGCATAAACACACCAAATAGAGTCAAAATTAGAACATCGTAAAAACCTGTCAAACGTCACTTAAAAGCCAATGACGGCCAAAATAAAGCCTGGTACGTCACCTTTAATTCTGTTATCTGCTGATTTTATGTCACTTGAATACGAGTACAGTGTGATTAGGCTCTGGATTTGTATTTATTTATCTTTATTGTGCGTGAACTTGCAGGGATTTTCATACATTTACTCTCAATATATGAGGAGTTAATTACCTGAGAGCTTAATCCTTACTTATGTTTGAAAAGCAAGAGCGTTCGTTTCAAACAAATAGCTTTTTTTGAACTGAAACAGGATATATCATGGCGGTGTTTTTTTTGTTGTGGAGTTCAAATAACTGCATATGAACACGTCCCGGAGCCTGCGGGAGCTCCGGGTCGTCCAAACTGCTGAGCCCGCGAGAAGAACCCGGAAATGTCTCGCAAAACGCGCGCATTCGGACGGAAATGCCGAGGCGCGCGGAGGTCTCGGGTTCAAACGGCTGGTGAGAGCTGCTGATTAAGGCGAACGCGCCGTTTCTGGACTGAGAACGGGCCGATAAGGGACCCGCTGTCACGAGGAAAAATATACGGACCATGTGAGATTTGATCGTTGAGCTTTTTGTGGTTGTACATTATGCAAAACGGACAGAAATATCATGTTTTCTTGTGGCGTTCGTAAAAGCGGACGACTCACTGAGCTAAAATCCAAGTTAAGATAAATATATTTAGAGTTTAGCAAAAAATTATAAAAATGTTATCACAGAATAGCAGATTTTTTAGGTTTATAATTTCACTTCCTGGTTGTAATTGATGACATCACACTAGGAAATTACCCAGCAAACACTGGGCCAAAACTCATCTGTCACAATTATTCTGATTTATTTTATTTTTTTTGACAAATAAAAATAGCGTCTTTATTTTGTTGAATTAATATTTAGAGAGTCAAACAAGTAGTTTATTTGTGTAAATTCTGCATAACTTAAATGAGGTGTGACGTCACATCCTGTCATTTTCTACAGATTTTTCAAAGTTTTCTCCACAAATACCTGCTCAATTTGTGTTAAACTATCATTTATATGTACAACAGGTATAAACACACCAAATAAAGTCAAAATTAGAACATCGTAAAACCTGTCGTACGGCACTTTAAATCTTTATCTGGAATTTGTACAAATAAATTCGTTTTTCAAAATAAAACTCGATATGTACCAGCTTTAGCACATCAGTGCAGTAAAATAATTAATAAAATGTCACTATTTCAAATACTTTAGATGGAAATTACAAAAAGACGTTCTTACAAATATTAAAAATGGTAGAAATGTTTCCAGAAATCTAGCTCGCGTGTGCTTTTTCATGTTCCGATTGAAATCTTGCAGGTCTGCAATTACAGTTTCGGACCGTCCGTGAGTTGAATTCTGACGGTCGGAAATGTCAAGGCCGACCGTGGCGAAGGCCGAACATCTTTTCGGGACCGTGCGATTAAATGCTTTCCGTCTTTATCTCATTCACACGTTTCAAATAATGGAACCATTCTCAGCGGTCAAAATGGCATTGAGCCGTTTTTATGTTGAATTCCTGGCAACCGAGATTAGTTTTTTCCCACTTGAACGGTAGGAGTTCCGACCTCGGCGCGTTCCAGCTGATTTAACCAAACAAAATGGCTGACGCAAAAGCGCCGACTACAGAAATGTAAACGTTAACCCAGTGCTTGAATTCTGGGTTGTCACTGTTGTCACACGTCACAGTTCGTCTCGAAGTTGAAGTCGAACGCGAGGAATTACCAGAGGGTTTTTTTTTTTTTTTTTAAGTCGAAGGTTGGAAAAATCCCCTTTTGACATTTGTTCGAAACGCCGTCTTCTTTAAATAGTTTTATGTTACTTTACTGCTTTATTTGCACCTTCTCTAGCATTTTGTATGCTCAGAAATATTAAACTTGTGCTAAATATGATTTTTTGTTTAATATCAAGCGTAAGTGTAACATTTTAACTATTCAAAGTGGCTGAAAGGCACTAAAAAAAATAAAAAATAACTGCACATTTTACTCCTAAGAAAGCTTTTATGTGTGTGTTTTTTATTCAGTTTGTGATTTCTGAAGGTTATCACTGTCTTAACATAATATCAACATGTTATAAAGGATTATTATAGATAAAACATTCACTAAATGTACCTTTTAAGTCAGTCATTTTTACAAATAAAGCGTGTTTTTACAGACAACTTGACGGTAGTGGAATCAAAGTTTGTGGATTTTCATCGGACGTCAAACCAGATTTTTATTCGAAATCGGTCTTGTATCTTCATAAAAATTCCCTTTGAGGGCGGTTTATAGAGTTTCCTGATTTTTATAATGAGCATTTCTTCCTTCGGCCCGTATCTCTAATGCGGTTTGAAGTGCTGCTTTTTCCCAGATAAAGATAAAACGTGAAACTCCGCTGGCGTCGTTCGCGCGCGGCTGGCATCGCCGGCTCGCATCTGTCGGACCAAATGGAACGCCCCAAACATCTCGGCTAATGGTTTGTGAGCGCGAACAATGAGCGAACAAGCGGTTTATCAAGTTCAGTCAAAGATGGAGAGAGACGCCTTTCGTTTGTGTTTAAAGAGGAGTTTTTTAGAAAGTCGTAGTAGTGTTTGGAATCTCCTTTAGTCACAGTTGCAGAAAGGGTTTAGGTCTTTGTATAGTCTCGTTTTACCTTAGTAAGAGTAATTATTAGCTCTGTTCATGTAATTTTTGAACTTAGCTAGCAGATCTCTGTTGAATTTTGTGTTACTCTTTGGCCCTGTTTGATTTGTAGTTAGGCCAGATGAATCCAGTTGTAGTTGTCGTTTACGCTTTGCTTAATTTGGTCCTGGTTTATCACTAGTTTTATTCGTCCTTGTTTGAGTTGTTGGATTGTCTTGTTTATGTTCTTGTTGTTTTAAGGTCTGGTGATTATTATCTGTTTATGCTGTTTTATCCTTGACTTGTCTTGCTTTTCAGTGCCTGTTCACGTTTGATTTAGTCCTGGTCTAGACTTTTTTTTATGTTTTTAGTTTAGACGTGTTACATATACTAGCTGAGTTGGACATTTAAAGACCTGGTTTAGTTCATGCTTGGTCCACATTGGTCATTTGATGAGGCTTGTGCTTGTGTCTAGTTTGTTTGAGCCTGGTTTAGTTCTGCTCCTTTCCAATTTAGACCTATTTCACTTTGTCAAACATTGACTTTGGACCAAGACCAAACAAAGTGTGAATGGACCCTTTAATCATCATAATCCAGGTTTCTACTTTTTCCCAAAGATGTTTGGTAGTTTTTGCTGGGCGAGAAGGAGGGTCTAAGGACAGGGGGGCTTGGGACATCTGTCTAAGGACACAGGATGCTGGGACATTACAATGCCCTATGAACATGGTTTATTCTGTTTTTATTCTGTTTTTTCCACTGTCGCCCCTCGAGGCAACTTCTATTGTGATTTTCAGCGTTACAAAAATTGAATTGAATTGAATAATTTAGTTTTTTTAGATGTAATTTAGTCCTAGTTTAGTTCTCCAGTCTTTCTACAGTCCAGTTTAGTCCTGGTTTAGTTCTCCAGTCTTTCTACGGCCCAGTTTAGTCCTCGTTTAGTTCTCTAGTCTTTTTACGGCCCAGTTTAGACCTGGTTTGGCTCTCCAGGTTTTCTACGGCCCAGTTTAGTCCTAGTTTAGTACTCTAGTCTTTCTACAGTCAAGTTTAGTCCTGGTTTAGTTCTCCAGTCTTTCTACGGCCCAGTTTAGTCCTGGTTTATGTATTATTCGATCTTCCTGAGACATTTGCGATATCGCTGTGGGATAGTCTTCGTCTACTTCTCGTTTAGTCCTTGCTTTGTCCTTGTTTACCACTCGCAAAGTACTTTGACTCAAAACTTTGCAACTCACTGGTTTGAATAAAGAGTGCCGCTAATGACGGGGAAATCAAGATGGCGGAGGGAGCTAGCTAACGCGTCATCGGGGCCTCGTTGGAAGCTAAATAGACACCGGACCATTACTTTGTGGCATGTTTACGATTGGAGCGCTGAGTATGAGTGATGGGGAGGAGGAAACGTCAGCGCCAATGACGGGGTACAATGAAGAAGGCTGTGACGGCGCCTCAATCTGCCGAAACCAACAAAACACCCACGACGACGAGCGAGAACGGGTAAATGGGTCCATAAGTCGGAGCTGTCAGCGAGACGTATGGGCCCCGGCGGGGATGGAAACCAGTATGAACAAGAGGGCAGTTCTGACGTGTACTGGTTTAGTCCTGGTTTAGGTTTTGGTTTTTGAGTAGTCCTTGGTTTCGTCTTGATTTAGATGTCATTTTTCTACCGTAGCCGCCACCTCCTTATCTGTCAAGGCTGGTCACAATAATTACTATATCCACTTGTGGTTCAATAAATGATAGATACAGTCAATATTTATGGTGGGTCCTTTTTTGAAGTACGATAAGGTTTTGAAATGTAGATGTTTAAATAAATAAGCAGTTCATATTAGAGGTGTTAACCCTGCGACGAGTTGGCCACTGTCCAGGGTGCACCCCGCCAAAGGCCCAAATATATCGATATATCGTGATACGCAAATTTACAGATACAGTATCGATATCGAGGGCGACTGCGTCATTTTTTGTAGAATTTTCTGAATTATTTTGTTATAATTATGTTGCCTGTTTAAAGAAAGGAAACTTGTTCACGCAGAAACATTTGACATTTTGACCGTTTTGATGATTTAAACGGCCGAATTTCATTTTGCGTTTGTGCAGGTCGCGGTTTAGCAAAGAAAAATGTTGTTGAAATGTATTGCGTTTTTTAAAAAAGAGTGACATAGCGTAGAAAATCATGAGCAAAATCGTGATATTATCGTAACGTGAGGCGCTGATTGTGTATCGCGTTGACTCGTGAGAGACCCTGTTATTCCCAGCCCTGGTTCATATTAGGTTTTCGACTTGAATTTTTTTTTATAAATTTCTGATTCTGATTCCGGGTTTTGTCCCGATTTGAATGTGGCGTCAGGCAAGAAGCGATGAATACCTTGAAATTAGGCAAACGACACCAAATCTACTGCACATCCAACGTCTTCAAATCGTCAATAGCGGAAAAAGAAAGACAAACCCAACGTATATTGAAAAAGAAAACGAAATCCATTATAAAACCCATAACTGAACGCAGAACGGAAACCCCGAATGAAGCCCAAAATGCAGAGCGCAACACAGAATGAAGCCCCCGTACGAAGCCCCGGATTGAAGTCCCGAAATGAAGCCCCGGAATGAAGCTCTGAAATGAAGCCCCGGAATGAAGCTCCGAAATGAAGCTCCGAAATGAAGCTCCGAAATGAAGCTCCGAAACGAAGCCTTGGAATGAAGCTCCGAAATGATGTTCCGAAATGAAGCCCCGGAATAAAGTTCCGAAAGGAAGCTCCGAAACGAAGCCTCGAAATGAAGCCCCGAAATGATGTTCCGAAATGAAGCCCCGGATGAAGCTTTGAAATGATGTTCCGAAATGAAGCCCCGATGAAGCTTTGAAATGAAATGAAGCCCCGGAATGAAGCCCCGGAATGAAGCTCCGAAATGAAGCTCCGAAATGAAGCTCCCGGAATGAAGCTCCGAAATGATGTTCCGAAATGAAGCCCCGGAATGAAGCCCCGAAATGAAGCTCCGAAATGAAGCTCCAAAACAAAGCTCCGAAACAAAGCCTTGGAATGAAGCTCCGAAATGATGTTCCGAAATGAAGCTCCGAAACAAAGCTCCGAAAACGAAGCCTCGGTATGAAGCTCCGAAATGAAGTTCCGAAACAAAGCCCCAAACCCTTCATAGTCAACCAATAAACCTGTCAGGAATATTTTGATATGCTAAATAGTATTGTTTTCAAAAGTACATACATAAATGCATATTATATCAATCAGAAATACATACGAGTCTATGTGTTTCAGACCTTGGTAATCTTATTTACTTATTTAAATATACCATTCTATCCCACACCTTCCTGGCACCTATACAGTACTTTCTCCTGTGTGGACCATCCCTTTAAGCGGTGGAGGAAGAGAAGCTCTGGCACGGCTGGCCTGTTTAAAGGTGATGTAAACAGCCCTTGATGGATGGAACTCTGCGTCGATCCATCTTCCTCCACTCCTCAGCGCGTCCCCCTCTGTCTCCCCCCTGTCCCCCATGTGTCTCCACCTGGAAAGCTTTAATCTTCACTAAACAAAGCCCTGCCAAACTGTCCCATACTTGGACTTATACCTGACCAAATGCTAGTTTTTGTTGTAATAAAGCTTTAGGTATTAATCTATTTTTTTTTAAAATTATAATTCAACTGTAAAAGACTGTAAAATGTTTTTGTTTTTTAAATATTAACTACACTTTGAATAGCCTTAATAAAGCACATTTAATTCATAATGAACAAATTATTCATGCTTACAAGTGAATAACGGATTGGATTTATGGGATTAATTACTAGGCCTGAATCATTTTTTAAGATTTATAGAATTATTACATGTGGTTATTATAAATTACCTTTTTTTTCTGTTGGTATTATTGTTTATTTTAATTTGAGAAAATGGAAACAACTGAAATATTGAGAAATGTCTGTTTTAAACACCAGTTTAAGATTTAAAATGAACATAAACTAATCTGTAACTGGATCAGACTTGTCATATTAATCATTATGTCAACCGCTAGCGCCCCCTATGCCCCCGTGACTGTATCTATTGTTTTGGTTTTAGGAGCAGGTTAAAAGTCCCCAAAAGATGTTCCGAGTTCACTGGCTCATTGCTTATTACAGCCACATGAATAATGCACAGGCAAACAAATGTTGGCATGTCATTAATTGATAGCGCCCCCCGACTGTGAGCCTCTGTTACGGTTAGGCGGCCGATTTGTCCAAACATGAGATTCTGTGGCTCCGTTATTATTCACGGTGGAGTAAGCGACAGTGGCAGAGTGGTTATCGGGCCTATTCTTTATTTATAAACCATATGATAAAAGGAAACTGTGGAGCTCGCCTTGTTGAGCTCGCCATGTGGAGCTCGCCATGTAGAGCTCGCCATGTAGAGCTCGCCATGTAGAGCTCGCCTTGTGGAGCTCGCCTTGTTGAGCTTGCCATGTAGAGCTCGCCATGTAGAGCTCGCCATGTAGAGCTCGCCATGTAGAGCTCGCCATGCGGAGCTCGCCATGTGGAGCTCGCCTTGTGGAGCTTGCCTTGTGGAGCTCGCCTTGTGGAGCTCGCCATGTGGAGCTCGCCATGTGGAGCTCGCCTTGTGGAGCTCGCCATGTGGAGCTCGCCATGTACATGTACAATGAACTTTTCTCAATTCAGTTTGAATTTAAGTCATTTCAGTCTGGCTTTTGAGGAAAAAAATCTGTTGTAAGCTTAATTAAACATGTTAAAACTGGAATTCTCTGATAGTTTATTCGTATTTTGCATCACTTTTTTTTTTTTAACCTTGTTTCTTATCATCTTCCTTTCCATTTCACCAATGTGGGGCAAGTGCTCCAGTCCAAGGATTAAAAAATAGTTGTTCAGACGCGGAGTGAAGCTGTCGGCAGCAGAGGAAAGTGGGCTGCGGTGATTGACAGAGGCCCCTGTCCTGTCAGGCTTTGTGTCAAATCTAACAGCTTCTATTTGGAGCAGGAAACATGGCTTTTATCCAGGACATGCAACCTCCATTTTGTGAGCGATCCGCAGCGCCGGTCTGTACAAAGTGTTCTGGAGCTGCAGTGTTAGGCAGGCGCCGCATCGTTCGACAAACACCATGAGCGACGGCGGGCTTCGTGTTTCGACTTTGTTCATCCACAATCAGAATGATTTAGACACATTAGTTTACGAATTACAACATATGAAGAGTTCTTTATGGCAAACACTCAAAATAATGGTTAAAAAATAATAATAATGAGGGAAAAAAAGCCTCATAAATAGCCTCGAGTCAAACTTTAAAACGTGATATTTCCGTGACGAGTTCATTGGTCATTTATGATTTAGAGCTAAATCAAACTTCACCTCTGTTTCTTGCGTCGTACGTCGTTTTCCTTTTTTCTCCATGTTTGTTTTGATACGGACGGCCCATGTTTGTCCCTGATTGGCTAATCCACCTGTCAATCACCGCCATCTGAACTCAGATTACGGAGTGACCAGACCCTTATCCATCTGTATAACAATACTGTTATCTATCATTGTGGATTCTCCGGGCCAAAATATTCTGGCCCAATGGCTCCAAATCATTTTAAATAATGCTAAATAAAATAAACAACATAATAATAACAACAATACAATAATAAATACAATATAACAACAATAATATCGTAAAATACATATATGTTAAAATAAATGTGTGGAAAAACAGATTACTGATAGCAAATTGTGTTAATTTAATCATCTCAAAATTGAATTAATCCAATTAAAATGTAAAATTAAATAAAATGGATATATTTGACATCACATATTTATTGAAATGGGGTCAACAAGTTATTAATTATAATTAATTCATTATACAAGGCGAAATGTGGAGAGTTTATTTGCAGATAAATGCTTAAAATAAGTATTTATTTATTTTTTCATTATTAGTTTTCTCTACAATAATTCTACGAGTATTTCCTCATGATTTTCTCAGTCTGATTTTAAAAAGTGGATGAATAATGAACCAAACGGTGCGACTTTGGGCCAGTTCCGGGCTAATCGCGTTCTCGCTCCGCTTCACGTCGGGCCGTTCCTCCTTCTTTGAATGCGCTTGAGCGAGGCTGTCGCAGGTTTAGACCGGTGCGTTCAGAATGCAGCGTGTAAAGGATTTCATCAAAGGCCCAGCGGGAAGTGACAACAACGTAAACAAGACGGGAAAACGCCGCCTCTGAGACGTTTGAGGCTTCAGGGTGGACGTGCGGAATGTGTTTATATGTTACACGTTTATTTGGGCCGATGCATTCTGTCGTGACGGCTTGATAATTGGTTACATAAAAGTTAAATAAAATGGATAAATAGTTAGCAAGTTTACAGCTTTAGCTCAGTGGCTGAATGAAATCAGAATTCAGATTTCAGAAATCAGATTCAGAAAGAGGTTTATTGCCGTCGTCAGTGAATAAAAACTAGATTCTTTGGTGAAAAGGTGCAACATGAAACGACAAATATAATAGCAAAATATATTTAAAGTTATTTAAATATAAATTATTTTTATATTTACCTAAAAAAATAAGTAAATAAAAATAAATAACAAAAAATGAACTTTTACTAAATGACTGAATGAATGAACATGCGAGTGCTGTAGAAATCTAAATAAAGCTGCTTTTGTTTCTTTAAACACAGGATTTTACAAAAATATAAAATTGTCAGAAAATACGTCATTTTGTGGCAAATACATTTGATTGAAATCATTATTTTTGCTTTGTCTGACCGTTATTGATCCATGATATTGTACTCGTCCTGGCCCACAGTGGACCCAGTATTTTCAACAGTGTGGCATTAACCTTGATCTCCATGGAGATGAGCAGGTGCTGCCATCAGGCCAAGTGGCAGGTCAGATCTATGGAGAGGCGAGCGCTTAACCAGTAAGAATGTATTATTTACTTAAACATATTTAATTTAATGCTATATACAAAACAATAACATCCATTCAGTAAAAACAGAATGTGAGCCACGTTTTGTGCTATAATTAAATATTATTAATTGTATTATTATGTGTTAATGACAATGTTTGATCCTAGTAAGATTAGAAAACGCCACATACGTAATTATAAATACATAAATGACTCTCCACCGAAAAGTTACATAGTGCTCTTGCAAGTTAAAGCGCCCCCTACAGGTCGGACGACTCGTTGAACTAAAATGCAGTTAAAATAAATATATTTCGAATTTTGTTGAAAATTAGAAAAATGTTATCACAGAATAGCAAATTTTTTAGGTTTATAATGTCACTTCCTGTTTGTAATTGATGACATCACACTAGGAAATTACCCAGCAACCACTAATGTCACAATTTTTAAATTTAACAAATACAAATATGGGAAAGTGACTTTATTTTGTTGAATTCATGTTTAGAGAGTCAAGTATAGATATATTTTTTGTGTAAATTCTGCATGTACTGAATGATTGTCCCTGGTGTGATGTCACTTCCTGCCATTTTCTACAGACTTTTCAACGTTTTCTCCACAAATACCTGCTCGATCGGTGTGAAACTATTATTTATATGTACGACAGGTTGAAACACACCAAATAAAGTCAAAATTAGAACGTCGTAAAAACCCGTCATACGTGGACTTTAATAAATAAGCCATTTCTGTGACTCTCGTTCTCTTCCTGTTCTGGCCTTCGCGTTTGTCTCGCCTGAATCTAAAAAGATGTAAAGATTTGAGCATTTTTTCCCACTTCAAAACACTCTTTCTTCACGTTACATTGTCAGAGGAATTGTTCAAACCAGTCTTTATATATTTAAAGGGTGCTTTTTACCCCTTTTAACAATCAATATTACCACTGCGGTGAAACGACCCTTGCCCGCGGGAGCATTTGTCTAAGTAAAAACCTTCATTTGCATTCATTTGAGTCCCGATTATTGCGCATAGATCATCTAAATCCCCTACTTTAGCGCTAACGCCGCTGACACCGCCTCAGCCAATGCGTTACTCACCGTTTTGGCAAATCGTCCGCGGGCAAAATACTGACTACGAGGAGAAACCGCCTGAAGAGTTACTGCGTGAAAGCTTTATTTGGCAAGAGAAAGACGGATCTTTTCACCGCGCGCCGAGATATTGAGCCCTCCTTTTACGCCCCCCCCCCCCGAAATATTTACTGCCCGGGATGAGACGTGTGCGTTTTTTGTAGCGGGCCGGGTGATTTACTCCGACTGATATCGCGGAATGTCTTTTTTTCACTTTTAGTTATGCTTTTTGCCGCGCTGTTTCGAGTTCAGCGGTGGGAGATAAAAACCGGTGAAAAGCGCCGGGGGCGATTTGTCAAGTGGGACGCGCGAATATTAACTCCGCGGAAAGCAGGAGACGAGATGAAACATGGTCAGTGTGAGCGGAAAAAACAATCGACGGGGACGAGAGTCGGGTTCGCCACGTCGGGAGGGGAATCGCGCCGGAGGATTGAGCGGCGTTATCTGCGGAGAATGTTTACTTTGGGAGGGTTTGGGGGGGGGGAAAGGGGGCGCTGCTGTTGTGGATCTTTGACCATTTGGAGTCCTGACTTTGTCCTGGATGGAGAAGTTACATTATTCAATCAATCAAATCAATCAAATCAATTAAATGTGATGGATAGAATATGACAGAACGACCCATGCAAGTTTTTCCGATGGGGTGTGATTGACAGGTGGGTTAGCCAATCAGGGACATGCTGGGTGTCAAAACAAAGGTAAAAAGTATCGCAAGGGTTGAAAAACGCGGCGGATTTCTGGGGAATCAATAAGCGAATCTGAGGTTCTATTTTTGACTCCATTTGGTGTGTTTGCACCTGTTGTAAATTGTAGTTTTACACCAATCGAACAGGTATTTGTGGAGGAAACGTGACAGGAAGTGACATCACACTTTTTCATTTTAAAGTTTATGCAGAATTGACACAAATAAATTACAAAAAAAAAACAACTTTTCGACCCTCTGAACATGAATTCAACAAAATAAAGCTGATTTATTTGTCGAATAAATCAACGTGATGTCACAATTACAAACAGGAAGTGAAATTATAAACCTAAAAAATGTGTAATTCTGGAATACAATGTTTTCATAATTTTTAGCAAAAATCAAAATATATGTATCTTAACCGCAATTTTAGCTCAATGAGTCGTCCGACCTGTAGGGGGCACTGTAAATTGCTACTTGAGGATTATTAGATTCCGTCATTTTGCAAAATGTACCTTTTATTTCTCCTCTGACGCAAAGAAAAATGATAATAATTCAAAAATAAAGAGCTGCTTTTGTCTGAGACCGTTTGAGAACCCTGCGAACTGAACGTGGTCGCCGTGTTGTCGTCGCGCCGTAGAGAGCCCCGCCCCCTCCAGCTGTGTCCGGAGCACTCGCTGACTCACTGACTCACTACATTTATCTTCATCCGGTCTGAGCGAGTGGCCCCTGACTCTACACTCACCGCCGATCTGCAGCCTGCGCCTCGGCTCCCGGGGGCCTCGGCGCCCGGGCCCCTCCTCCACCCCCCCCCCCACCCCCTTTCATCTTTAACCCGCGTTACATGGCCCAACAAACACAGCCGTCCCACACCGCGACGCGTTAATCACTCATTTATCTTCATCAGGTTTGTGGTCAGTGCCTCTGTCTCAGCGAGGCTTTTTTCCACCGCACACAGGTAAATCGGACTTAAAGGTGATAGATAGGTACAGTTTGGCATTATCTGTCCGGAATTTATTGAATTACGGGTGTTTTTATTGCCGAAAATACCCTGACGCGAATGGGATGGAGAGGGTCATTTTGTTTTGACTGATGAAGAATGGGAAAACGCACATGACCCCCAAAGAAGGACCACAAAGTCACATGTTTGGAGAGGATTCTGTCAAAGTGCTCACCATTCAGAAGGAAATGCTAATGCTAATTACGGTTGCGTGGAGGCGCGCCGTTGCCATGTGTTCTGGGACTGGTTCTGTTGCTCAGGAATATTGAACTGAGATCAACAATGCATCGCCATCCCACTTTCAGAACTATGTATTTGGGCCTCAAAACTCCTGCCATGGAGACAATAAATGGATACCTTTTGAGCAGAATTTATTAGCAATATTTATAGTCTTATTATGATAAAGAAAAAATAAAGAAAATAAAAGGATTTTGCGTATGTCCTGACAACGCATTTTCACCAGGAAGCTGCAGGGGGCGCTCTATCGCCATAGTAACTTAGCTGTTTTAGAATCAGAATGACTTTTATTTAAAGGGCAGATTTTTTTCTATTTTATGACACAAAAATTCTAACTTTCCAAGACGAAACGCACCTGAATGCAACCAAGTCGAAACCCTGACCTTTTATCTCGACACCAGCGAGATTCAGCTGAGTTTAATGCCCTACTGTGGAGCATTCTCGGCGAACCAGTAACATCTCCATGGAGAAAAACGAGAACGTACATATTTTATTCATGATGATTTTCACAATGTACCAAAATTCACAGTAAATTTGAGAATGAAGTGCAGATTTCACAGATGAGACGACTCTACAAACAGGGCTGCGCCAAAATACCCAAATATCGATATATCGTGACGCTAAACTTGGCGATACAGTATCGATACCGCGGGCTGCTGTATCGATACATCGCCACGAGTCATTTTGTGGTATCATTTCCCGAATTATTAACGGGCGTGTTTCATTTTGAGTTTATATATATCGTAGAATATCAGACGCAATACATCGATTAGCGCATGCATCGCAAAATCGTGGTAATATCGAAGTCGTGGGCCGCGTATCGTGTATCGCATCGTGAGGGACCCTGTCTACAAAAACGAAGACCTCGACCTCCCGCCATCCCTCCCTCCTCTCCTCCATTAACCGTCATTAATCTTCAGTCAGGTCTCTCGTCGTTAGCTCGCGATGACACGCCGCGCGCGCTCGCTCTCTCCGATGGATCAGCTGACCACCGTCCCGCGCAAAACAAACCTGTTGTTTTTATCTGGCCGGTTCAGTCCAGTGAGGTCTCAAATCCCTGCTGCGCCCTGGGTTCAAACGGGAACGGGCCCAGGCAAACGGGAGCGGAGCGAAATGCCAACGTCGACCAGAGATGGCGTTGTTGTTTTTGACTCGTATCGTTCCTGCCGTACTTGGTGCTTCGGGAACTGGAGAAACAACGCAACCAATTAAAAATAGTCCAATGAGGTTGATTTTTGTGTTATGTTGACGTTCATTAAGATTTAATGCAGCGTTTCGGACCAGCTCCCCAGATTGAAAATGACTTTAAGATGGAAGTCGATTTCAAACTTTTTCTACAGTTGTTTTTTTTGCCTCGCCCCCTTTTGGTCATGTGATCTTTCTTTTACGAGGGAAGGAAACGACGGGCGACAAAACAAAAAGCAGAACACGGACCAATGTGAGCCATTTCTGAGTGAAAACAAACCCTGAAACACGACACGCTTTATTATAGTTTTAATATCGCCTTTGATTACGGCAGGTGCATTAATCAGATACATGCTATTATTATATTATAATTATTTATTTTAATAATTTAATAATAAAAAGTTTGAATGTCATGTTTTTTTATTTGTCTAATATGTTCTTATGTCAGTCCAGTCCATACATTTTAAAAGTGTATTTGTGAGTAAAATAACGCAAACATCAGCGTCAACATTCTTTCACTCCCCCTCCTCCCTCTTTCATCCCCTCTCCTCCCTCTTTCCCCTCCCTCCCTCCCCTCCCTCTCCCTCTTTCCTCCTCCTCCTCTCCCTCTTTCTCCCCCCTCCTCCACTCTCTCTCTCCCCCTCCTCACTCTTTCTCTCCCCCTCCTCCTCTCTCCTCTCCCCTCCTCCTCGCTCTCCTCTCCTCTATGTCCCCTCTCCTCGCCCTCTCCTCTCTATCGTCCCCCCTCCTCCTCTATCGTCCCTCCTCCTCTATCGTCCCCCCTCCTCCCTCTTTCTCTCCCCCTCCTCCTCCCTCCTCCCTCTCTCTCCCCTCCTCACACTTTCCCTCCCTCCTCCTCTTTCCTCGCCTCCTCCCTCTTTCATCCCTCTCCCCCTCCTTCCCTCTCTCTCTCCCCTCCTCCCTCTATCGTCCCCCTCCTCCTCTCTCTCTCCCCCTCCTCCCCTTCTCTCCCCTCCTCCCTCTTTCTCCTCCCTCTCTCTCCTCCCCCCTCTCCCTCTCTTTCTCTCCTCTCTCTCTCTCTCCCTCTCCCCCCTCCCTCTCCCCCTCTCCTTCTCTCCCCTCCTCCTCTCCTCCCTCCCCTCCTCCTCTCTCTTCCCTTCTCCCTCTTTTCTCCCCCACCCCTTCTCTCTCCCCTCCTCCTCTTCATCCCCTCTCTCCTCTTTCTCTCCCCCCCTCCCCTCTTTCCATCCCTCCTCACTCTCTCCCTTCCTCCTCTTTCTCTCCCCCTCTCTCCCTCCCCTTTTCTCTCCCCTCCTTCTCACACTTTCTCTCCCCCTCCTCTCCTCTCTTCTCTCCCCCTCCTCCCCTCTTTCCCTCCCCCCCCCTCTCTCTCTCTCTCCCCTCTCCCTCTCTCTCTCCCCTCCTCTCCCTCCTCCCTCTTCGTCCCCCTCTCCCCTCTCTCAAATCAGACCCGTCCTTCTCAAAGTCGTCTTTGCTCCGTCAGCGTTTTCTTCCTTTTCTTCCAAAAGTCCCCAAAAGCCGGACTTTAATCCCGCTCTTCCAGGACAAGATAAGGGGGCCGGTGTGAGAGCGGTCAATCCCCGCGGCGACGTCGGCGAAGATCAGTCTGTGGAGAAGCCAAAAGTGAAGGAGCGAGTTAGGAAAACGAGTGCAGACGGCGCTCCCAGTGGTCATGTGACAGATAAAGTCATAAATCCATCGAATTGTAATAACAAACAACACGTATCGAAAGTTTCAAAAGTCACTGTGAATCTTACATTTGGCCTCGTTTGATTCGATATGATTTCTCTCTCCTTCTTTTCTCTGCTCTTACGTCTCCTCTTCACCCTCTGCTTTCTCTCCCCTCTTCTCCCCTTGTGTTCTTCTCTGTTTCTCCTGTCGGTGGAGGGGAGTACCTTATCGAGGAGATGTGAGCTTCTCTTCTCTCTCCCTCTCTTCTCCTCCTCTCTCCCTCTCTCCTCCCCTCTCTCCCTCCTCTCTCCTCCTCTTCTCCTCCTCCTTCTCCACCCCGTGCTCCTCCTGTTCCTCCCCTCGTGGTGAGAGTACTTATCGAGGAGATGTGAGCTTCTTTTCTCTCTCCTCCTCCTCCTCCCCCTCTCTCCTCTCCTCTCTCTCTCCTCCTCTCCCTCACTACCCCTCTCTCTGCTTCCCATCCCTGCTCGCTCCTCTCTCTCTCCTCCTCTCCTACCCCTCCTCTCTCCTCTCCTCCTCTCCTCCCTGCTCTCTCCTCCTCTCTCTTCCGTCCCCTCCTTCTGCTCCCCTCTCTTCCCCTCCCCTCTCCTCTCCTGTCTGCCCTCCCCCTCTCTCTCCCCTCCTCTCTCTCTCCCTCCCTCCCTCTGTTCTCCCCCCGTTGCTCCTCCACTGTACCTCCCCCTCAGTGGTAGAGAGTACCTTTATCGTGGAGATGTGAGCCACTCTTTCTCTCCCCTTCCTTCCTCTTTTCTATCTCCCTCCTCTCTTCCTCCTCTCCCCTCCCTCCTCCTCTCTCTTCCTCCCCTCTCCTTCCCTCCTCTTCTCCCCCCGTGCTCCTCCTGTTCCTCCCCCTCGGTGGTGAGAGTACCTTATCAAGGAGATGTGAGCCACTCTTTCTCTCCCCTCCCCTCCTCTCCCTCCTCTCCCCTCCCTCCCTCTCTCCTCCCCCCCGTGCTCCTCCTGTCCCTCCTGTCGGTGAAGGGGAGTACCTTATCGGGGAGATGTGAGCCGCTCTGATAGCTGCACTGTATCCGTCTGCTTTGGGCCGATAACGCACAAATGATATTCTCCAAACGAACGCGGCGCTAATTAAAAAGAGTCTCAGGTCGCAGCCGTTTGATGTGCTTTTAATCTTTGTTTAAAAATGACGCAAGACGAGCACAAAATTAGCAATTAGCTTTCGGAGTTTGTGAGACATTAAATAGTTAGCGAACGCGGAGGCGTCGTGCGTGACCTCCGCGAGAGCGCTGTTCGATGAAGATAATTGGAAAGATTATTTGTTTTTTATTATCATTTATTTATTTTTGTTAATTTTTTTTAAAAGAAAATATCCGATCTGTCCGTGTCGTATGGCTCGGACCGTCGTTTGGAAAGTGCTTTACAGAACGACAAACCTCAAAGCAAACGGTTGAACAGATCAATAATCATCAGAAGAGTGCAAATCAAAGCCTTTCATGGTTTTGAGCCTTGATTTTTTACATTGTCAATTATTAACATAATTAAGAGGGAGCGTTCGTTGTGTTTTTAAACGTAGTATTTTTATTATATATTTTTAATTTTTTTTTAGACCCTTTTGTTGTAACATTTTTGGGTGATTAATTAATAAAAAATTATGACTGTGCCAAATTTGGGGACCCAGCATCTTAAAATTATACCGACACTTTATTTAAAATCGTTTTTTTACGTTTTTTACAAAGCAAACATTTTCCTATTTGTATGTTTTATAAGATAAGATATAAACGAAACTGTCCCGCCCACTTCTAAGTTTTCCATACAAAAAAAGAAGAAGAAAAAAATTATAATTATAATAAAGAAAAAATACATTTAAACTTAAAATTTGGCAAACTTTTTTATTAACATTTCAGTATGTAAAGTTTCAGATAGAGATTTTAAATGAAAACATATGACACTCAATTTCAGAACTATGTATTTGGGCCTTTAAACTCCTGCCATAGACAATATAGATGGATACCTTTGGAACGCACTTCTGGCGGCAGGAAAAAAAAAAGCAAACACAAAAAAAATGTATGACACAAACTACAAGTACTGGACCAACATTAGAACTGACATACGGAAAATGGAAAACAAAAATCGCACACAAATTCACCTTGGAAACAGACAAATTTGACAGAAACCGGACAAAATGGGACCTTTATTTTGGGCCTTGTGTGCCCTTAACTTTTCTTTTCTTTCAGATGCTTTTTTTCTCCCTCTGGTCCTGCCCAGTTTGTTTATGTTTGTTCTGTATTTTTTTAAATGTTGTTTTTATTTATGAAAACTAAAAAAAATACAATCATAGTTAACACAAACTAATTAAAAGCAGCACACACATTCAAAATTATTATAAAGAGTTAGTTTGCAAAAATATGGAGAAGATCAAAAGAAAAAAAGATATATTATTTTTTGCGAATAAACTCTTATACATATTTTTTTAAACCTAAGGGGAAAACAAACATGGACTGTACTGCGGTTCTGCACATGCTCAGTGGAGCTCGTCAGTATTCAGAGCCCCTCACCGCGCACCCCGGGGTCAGCCTCTCACACCTGTCGCCTCTGGGTGTCTCCCTTGGGTGCACCCCGCTCTGGTCACGGATCGCGCCACACTGCCCCCGCAGGCTGTACGTGCCACTGCGGTCCACGGTGACAGGCAGGAAAAGCCGCCGGGAAAAACAACAACAAGGGACGACTCTGGGAGAAGGAGTTACGTTTATTAAAGGTCATTTTGGTCACTTAACTTTAGAAAGACAGTTAGGATAGTACTCGCTCTTAGGAACTTGTTTAAAATAAGTAAATCATGGGTAATTTCAACGTTTCTTGGCTAAATTGAGCTTTTTTCCGCTTTTAGCCAGTGCGACCTCATCAGAAACGTGCCAGGAGTTGTATTTTATTTTCATTCACGTTTGCTTTAATCCGGTTTATGAGCTCGTCTTCTCTCTGACTCCTCACGGAACACTTCTCCCCGGATTGTTGTGTCACAGGTAAAAAGTTCTGCGGTCAAATTGTGAACACACGGCTCCATGACGAGAGCGGTCACGTTGCCTAAGGGCTTCATACTCACTGTTTACAGCAGAGGGCGCTCCCATTGGAGATGTTAGTGTGTTTTCTCAGTGTAGACAGTGATTCGTTGTTAAATTGCTTTACTGACTTTTTAAAACAATGACTTTTTTTTGAGGTTTTAAAAATAGCCAAGTGACGCTGACGATTCCTACACATGTCATCGTTTAAGCTGAAGTCGGCCCACTTTTTCTGCATTTATTCCCTTTTGTCCACCATAAAAGGGGAACTATCAAGCTGCAAGGCCTGTTAAACAGAAAAAGAAAAAAGAGCTGTAACCCACTTATTTCCAGTAAAATCAACCATTCTGGGATGAATCGGGGTCAGTTTGTGCTCCGAACCTACATTTATACACGTCTGGGGAGCGGTGAAACTGTCGGAGAAACGGCTTCCTGTCCGCAGGAGAGTAAGGATTACTCTCGGCGCAACTTCGAGTGGTTTAATGAGAAGGGAGGAACAATCATCATATGTTTAAACGTTCCTAAAAGTCGCTTTATAGGCGTAATAGGCGCGTCCAAAAGCATGTGTTAAAAAGCCAAACGAAGCCGCGAGAATGCATCATACGTCCACTTTAAAGGCGAACTGCGTAACCTTCCTGCTGGAGGGTCTGCCGCATGCTGGGTTTTTTACATTTGTCTGGCGTTAAACTTGTCTTAACGAGCAGGTCGTCGCGGCAAGGCCAACTTACGGGTCAGATCTCCGTAAGAGTGCACGGTTTTCAAAGGCGTTTTCGAGCAACGCAAGCGCACGTGATGAAATAATTGCTTGTTGGATCCGTTTGATGACGTGCTGTGGAATTTCCCTGGCAAAGGCAATGGCATCTCCATGGAGACGAGCAGGTGGAAAAGTTACGCGGTAAATGTTTTCTGACGTGACACCCGCTTATCCTTTAAATTTTTTTTACGAAGAAATGAAGTAGAACACAAGTAGACATCAACCAATCATCAACAGAAAAATGTATAATAATAATAATAATAATAATAATAATAACAATAATAATAATACAATAATAATAATAATAATAATAATAATGCAATAATAATAATAATAATAATAATAATAATACAATAATAATAATAATAATAATCACGGCACATTTGAATTAAAATAAAAGTCCCATTTGGTCGAGCATTTTCTATTTCCTTATTTATTTTTTTGTTTTTTTAATTAAACATAAAACACAAAAACAGAAAGCAAGTAACAAAATAATAAAACAAAAAAATAGACATGAACTACACATTTAAATAAAACAAAATGTAAAAGTCCCCTTTGGTCCAAAGTCGGTCAAATTTGTCCATTTCCAAATTAAGTCCGAATGTTAGTTTTTCCATTTGTCTGATGTCTGTTCCTATCTCAGTCCAGTCCCTGATCGTCGGTGATGTTTGTGTCGTCCGTTTCTTTGTAATGGCCTTTTTTCCTGCCGCCAAAGTACATTCCAAAGGTATCCATTTATTGCGTCCATGGCAGGAGTTTTGAGGCCCAAATACATAGTTTATTGTCAATTTCAGTCCAATATTTCAGAGCGACAGGACAGTCCCAAATCACGTGACAGTGGTTCGCCTCCGTTAGCATAGCATAACAGTTAGCTTCCCTGTGAATAAATGAGCCGTTTGACATTATTATTATTCCAGCTAAATTCCCTCCATGACACAAGTTTATCCGTTGATAAGTAATGGTATTGTTCTCACTGTGTTTGTTTTTTATATACTTTGATATTGGAATTAAATAAAAGTGAAAAGGCAGTGTGCGTCCACTTATTTTTAGCACAGTTTTTTTTTTTTTTTTGATTGCTGCTGTTTCTCCGGGAGAGTCGCTCACAGTTTTGCAGTATAAAGTGACATTTACCTGCGCACCGGTGGTCACATTCACGCTCTGATTGACTATTGATCGGGGCGATACGTTTAATGGGATTAAAAAGTTTCCGCATTGACTCGGAAAAGGCCAGCGCTGTAACGGCGGAAAAGTCCAGGCTGAAATACAACAACAACAACAACAACAACAACGACGACCGAAATGTATTTGCGGAAAAGTCAATAACCATCACCGTGTTTAAGAGTATAAAGATATTGTCTGTTTTTGCCTGTGTGTTGGGAAAACATTGAAACATAATTATGTTCGAGATTACGCTCCACTGAATGAAATGTTAATGTTAAATTAAAATCATCAGTTTCATGAATCAACACAAAATGATAAGAAAAAGTACCGAATATTTTTACGATAAAGTCTTTATATTGCTCATTTTTGGACTTTTACATTGCATCATTCATTAATTCACTCCGCACCAGTGTTTGGACGTAACTTGTTTCGGCGTTAAGGTGCAACATAAAACACTGGGCAATAATAAAGAATGCATAACAAACAGTGAAACAAACCTGAAGCAGTTTTAATTCTAGGTTGTGGTTTTTTTTTTTTACACTATAATTTTATACTATATAATACGATATAATACAACTAAATGTGAAAGTATTATTTATTGTTCTGGTTTTGTGTTGTTTTTTTAGTTCAAAGAAAGAAAAAAAAAAGAAGACAAAAAAGTAATAACAATAGCGATAACAACAACAAAAACAAATGCCATTCAACCATTTAAATTCCCGACAGCTGACACTAAAGATTGGGATAGTTCTGATATTTGAGCAATTCCTTTTGGAGTTTGTTGACGTTAGCAACCAGATACAACATGCAGGTGATTGATTGATTGACACACTCACACTAAGATCTAAAAGCGCTGTGCCCATCCCGGAGACATCTGTTACGTTGGCAATGTCAAATAAATATTCATGTCCGCAAAATTGTTAAATTGAAAGAATAAAAATGAAGGTTTTGTGATTTCTGTCATGTCTTTGTGATTTTAATGCTTTTTTTCCCCTGTTGTGTGAAGCACTTTGAATTGCGCTCTCCAAATAAACTTGCCTTGCCTATGGTTGAAATGTGTTGCCCAAGGACACAACAGCGCTGGACCCCTGACCATGCGGTTGGTGAGTGAACATACAGTACACTGCATGTGTTTCTGAATGAGGGTTAATGACAGTGAGTTGGCACATTGGTTTTTATGGTCCGTCAGCTCCTGTTTATGGGTCATCGTTCTGCGGTGCTCGTTTCACATGTGATAAAACGCACAAATGATGACAACGTTATTTAGCAGTCTCTATGAACGCGTTGAACCATCACTGAAATGAACTCTGTAATGACTTGGGAGAGTTGGGACTTGGACTTGGACTTGACGTGGATTCGGAGCCTTGTGATTTAAGACGACTTGATATTTAAAAAGAAAAAAAAAAAAAATTAAAGGTACTCTCAGTGTTTAATTTCACAGGATACAGACTGTAACCCTCATCAGAGCCTTTTTATACACTGCCAGGCCAAAAACAGGCCTCACACTCTTCGTTGGACCGCCTTTAGATTTGATCACAGCACGTATTCGCTGTTTCGATCAGCTTCTGCAATGTCACAAAACTTATTTCCATCCAGCGTTGCAGTCCTTTCTCGCACAGATCTTGTATTGACGACGGGAGAGAGTGACCACCGCACAAAGCCGCCTTCAGATGAGCTGAAGGCGGCTTTGTGCGGTGGGACCCTAACCCTCGGGAAGAGAAAAATCCATTGATGGAATCACCCGGTCATTCAGTAGATTCAGGTTGTCAGCTGACCTCATTCTTTGGACACGGGATGCTGGGACATTACCAAGTCCCTCAGAACATTGTTTATTCTGTTTTTATTCTGTTTTTCACTGTCGCCCCTCGAGGCAAAAGCCGTGGTGATTTTGGGCGTTACAAAAATAAATTGAATTGAATGTTGGTGAACCTAGACCTGACCAACTGCAGCAACCCCATGGGGTGGTACAGGAGGCACTAGGCATGATGTGCCCATCACTCTGGCACAGGGTCAATCTGGACTCATCAGACCATATGACCTTCTTACATTCCTCCAGAGTCCAGTCTTTATGCTCTCTAGCTTTTCCCAGTTAGCTTTACTGATTAGTGTTTTTTGTACAGCTCCACATCTGATCCGTCCCGACCCCTCCAGATCCTTCACATGGTGCGTGTGGAAATGCTCTTAGTTTCACTTTTAAACAGACCCCTGAGTTCTACTCGTGTTACTGTCGATTTGATTTGGCCAAACGTTTAAGTGATCATGATCATCCAGGATTGTTTTCAGGCCACATTTGGTCCTCGACGACGATGGTTCCCCACAATCCATCCAGTTTGTATACTGCGTTGGACTGTTCTTAACCCAATTTGAGTCGTTTCTGCCTCTCCTGAGACGTTTTCTCTGCTTGATGCGCACAATGATTTGACCCTTCTTAAACAGACTACTTTTACTTTTTCCTCTACTTTTACATCTGCTTCTTCTTGTACTTGATCTCCCTCTATTTCTTCTACTTGTACTTCCACTACTACTACTACTACTACTTCTACTAGTTCTACTGCTTTTTGTTTTCTGCTCTTTCCCCCTGTGTCGTCTCCGACAGCAGTGAAAAGTGAATGATTCCTTTCTTCATCCCGATCATCTGAGTGGACATAACGCAGCGTTCTGTTCTCCTCTGACTCAGCTCAGCCGGAGCTGACTTTGTGCTTTTGAGCCAAATCACTGGAGCGGTAATTCAACCACCATCTGCTGCACTGGGCCTGTTCAAGTGAAGGCTGTTCATGCAGCACAGGCTTTTATTATGAACCCATGAGGCAAGAAGATGGAGTACAAGAGTGTGATTTAGTTTTACTTTTGATTGAATTGTATATATTTTTATGTTTCCAGTCAAGATGTTTTACAATAATTCTGTTTGTATGATAGTCAATGAATTATTTAGATGTATAAAGTTTTTAGTCAATCCAAAACCACCAACTAAATGCTTATTATGTTGCACTGCATTATATACAACACATATTATGATTATGGCTAGTGTTTTGAGGTAATGTGCTCGTTTTAAATACCACAGAGCATATTTCACAGATCTAGGCGCTACATCTTTATCATTGCGACACATTTTTTGCATCGTTGCCTTGGTTGAAGCTTTCAGAGCTTTCGTAATATCATTCCGTCGCCGCTACAATATCACTTCTAACAAAAACTGTATCAAAGTGCCATCTGCGGCCCGTCTCCCGATTACCATATGAACACGCGCGTTCAAAAAACCGCCTGCGATTCTCTGTGAAAATGTAAATCCGTGTTTTGAGTTCGCGGATGTAAAGATTATATTTGTCGAAACGCAGGCTAGCCGCGCTGGGAACCGCCGCACAAAGAGGTTAGCAAACAGTCGCTAAAGGCTATTTTGCATAGGATCCGGTGACACATGTTGTCGTCGTTGTTGTGGCAGATTCTGAAGATTACGTACTTTTCCCATTCACGACGCGTTTGACAAGCTTAAGATCGGTCCGGGCCATAGATCTGCGGCTCGCGCTGGTTTAACACGTGCATTTCCATAGCACTCGAGAGCTTTTGTCTATAGGGTTTGGTGTCGAGGTTTAATCCGTACATGTATTATCCCGTGGATACGATCTGGCTGTCGTGTACGAACAAAGACGTGACCTAATTTGACTTTTAAAGGAGCGTTTACTGTCAGCCCTTTTGGAGGATTAGGAACGGGAATATGCTAATTGAACAAGTTCATCTTAGAACACGGTGATCGTTCTCAAAATGCGGTGCGCAGCCAGGATCATTCGCCGTTCTTTGGGTTAGACGAGGTTTGTAACTACACCGTTTAGGATTGGACCAGGTTTGATATCTTTTTATTCCTTCTCCAGACTTGGCAGAAAGTAAAAATGATCTTTGTGGTGCTTGATTGATGTGAGAAGCAGCGTTCTGTCTCATGTGATTCTTCTTGAGATCGGCGAGGGTGAAAACACTTAATTAACAATGGAAAACGCGACTTTTTACCCACTTTTAAGTCATTTCCTGGGAGATTCTGTGTATTTCAAGAACAAATGATGAAAGTCGAGTCACAATTGAGTCTTAACGGACATCTTTGACGTGGCTTTACCCTGGGAATGTGAACGGATTGTTCTGTAGATGTTACAACACAGCAGGCGGTTCTAGCATCGCAGTTATGGTTGGCTTTCTTGGATAATTATACCAATTTGGGCCGTTGGATCTCTTAATGTTTCTCCACATCTTCATGTCTGTATCTGGTACATTATATTTCTCATTGGGTGATAAAGCAGCTTTTCTACATTGACATAAATAGTTTGTTTTCGGACCTTTGGATGCCGACTGTATCTATGAAGTGGTGAATGAATAAAACTGATGGGCGGATCGACACCAAATATAATAGAAGTATTGAATAGTATCAATACTCATGGAGAAATACTGATAGTTTTGTATATATTTCAGGTTTCCTCCACATATAGTCACCTTTTTACTTATTTCATGTTTGTTTGGACAGAAAATAACGATGTCCAAGGTCAAATTCTTCATAGTAGAGGTATTTCAATGCATTCCAATACAAAACTGATTGGTATTACTTGAATCGAATTGAAAAAAACAACAGTATTTCCCGCCCTCACTCATGAATAATGCGTATAATTGTAAAGCAGCTAGTCTAGAAAAGGGCTGTGAAGCATCTCTCCGTTAATATCCATTTCAAGTGTTCTCCTCCTTTGGCATCTGTGCAAGCGTTGTGGCTCAGTGGCAGATGTACAGCACTTATGCAAACAAGCTTAATTTTGACTTATTTCCTCTGTTCTTGTAACAAAGCTAACAGACCGCAAACAACAAAACGGTAATTATAATATCGGGGGGGGAAAAACGAGGTGGGTCTTGTCATCGTTGAACTGATCCGTCTCTACACGTTACCCTGCGCCCGTTGCCCCTCCCACTCCGCCCCGATGTCACACGCTCCATTATGATGAGTGCGTTTTGGAGGGGCTTCGCGCGACCGTTCATCACTCCGCGCTCCCCGACGTCAGGGCCTTTCCGCGAGGGGGGGCCAGTCTCTCCGGGGACGGGGGGCCAAAGCGCCGTTCGTCTTCACTCTGCCGACCGATGGAGAAAAGTGACACTCTATTTGTTTCCCATCATGCACCTGGGCAGTCCCACATGATTAAGAAACCCCTGACTACCAACCCGGGCAAGGATGTTTTTTTGGGGGTGTTGGGGGATTTTGTTTGGACAACCACTTTTTATGTTATTTTAAGAGTTTGAGCCTTAAAATATGGATTTGATCCGATGCCTGCTTCTTTTGGAGGACACACATTATGCACGTTTTAATTTTTGATCGATCATTTCTGTGAATTTACCATGCATTTCTTCGTATTCGCGCTGGTTTCATCGATCCTGTTTACGAGACCCTCTTGCTCTCAGCCTCAAACCTCCATTTCCACAGTAATTCCCAGTGCCGGTGACATCATCCAACTACGGTAGACCTGACGAGCGCTGGACTGCTCCCAACAGGTTTAACCCCAGTGACATTGAAGGATGGGTCAAATGCACTGGACCAATTCCCCTACGGGGGCAGTAAAGAGTAGCTTAACCCTTAACCCCAAACTAAACCTCGATGGATTACATGATGACGCCACATCCCAGTTTAGGAGCGCTGCTGTTGGAAAGTAATGTGTATTTCCTTTACTTTTGCAATATTATAAGTTCTAAAACGTGAGAAGCCAAAGTAAAGCTACTCAAAGGCCAATAACAATAACTTTCTTTGCTTTGACCAATTCCCGAATGTCTCGACCGTCTCTCTTGCCATTTCACAATACAACTGCCCTACCCAATAAAGCCTTTGCTTCAGAAAATACTAAAGAAAATTTAACAAAAATAGTGAAATTCGACATATTTCACTTAGCGGTCGAGGTCGGGGGTTAGACACTGGAGCTGGACAATTTAACCCTGTTTAACTGTCTTCTGCCGCTTAGTGAAGAGATGTGTGGGTTGGACTCCCAGATCTGTTTGTACATATTCCTTTTTAAGACTTAATATAAATAGAGGTAAGACATATTTACATTTTCATTGCTTGAGCGCCGTTCTAGTCATGAATTTTCCCGTTTTATCCTTGTGCATTTCTGGATACGTCGTCCGTGTTTATTTAACAGACCATTCTAATGGACGTTAAATAAAAAACATGACATAAAACCCAAAGAAAACACCTTTAAAATGAACAGCTTAATCCTAATGGAAGCGGACATGACTTATAGCCTGTGCAGAGCTCCTCGTAGCGCCAGTCGAATTCAAGTAACTTCCCCCTGAACGCTTTTGGCACCGCTTATGAGAACGATGTGGTCTATTTGCAAAGCAGCCAAGTGTTGTAAAACCTCTGACACTTCTCCCCCTTCTGCAAAGTGATGTAGTCCTCTGTACTTCGAGCGGAGCCGCGCCGAAATACATGCCGTGCCCAGCCAGGTGGTTCTTCTGCTGCCAGGGAGGAGGAGATAAGAACCAGAGGAGAAGTGGGAAATATTAGAGAGCAAGGTGCAGCGTTTTGTGTTTTAGAAATGGTATAAAACGGGACTAAATCACATCTAAATGCGGTGTCGGTGAAAGAGGCAGTATTAACATGCTTTTTTGGTCCCAGTCTAGTCCAGGTTCAGTTATGGATTTAAAGTGTGTGTGTGTAAGTGTGTGTGTAAGTGTGAATGCACCCTAAATCAGGACTAAATAAGTAAAGTGGTCGTTTTCTGATCTAAAGATTGGTGGTTCGAATCCCACTCCCGACGCAAACGGTCAGAGCAAAGTTTTGTTGTCCTTTTACTTTGTTCCATATAAGTTTGATTTATTATGATTATTGTGATGAGTGTGGTGATGATGATGATTTGTATTATTTTTATTTATTATTATTATTATTATTATGTATTTATTATTATTATTATTATTATTATTATTATTATTATTATTATTATTATATTTTAAAATGTATTCATATTTAGTGGTATTTATTTGTATTTATTCGTATTTATTTTTAAATTATTATTTATTATTATTATTATTATTATTATTATTATTATTATTATTTTAAAATGTATACATATTTAGTGGTATTTATTTGTATTTATTTTTAAATTATTATTTATTATTATTATTATTATTATCATTATTATTATTATTATTATTACTAATTTTTATTTTATTATTGTTATTATCATTATGACCAGCAGGACAACAGCAGGTCAAAACCATATCTAATTTACCGTTCTTAAATCAAGCCTACACCAGGACCAGTCCAGGGCTAAACGCTATCAGAAGGTGAAGCAGTCCCTTGTACTTGGAGTGCAGCATGCCGTTCCTCCGCCAGATGGTTCTTCTGCAGCAGGAGGAGGAGATAAGGGAAGCAGGGAAGTGTGGTCAGTATTGTGGAAATGTGAGTCATGTCTGAAGCCGGTCTAAAGCTACAAAAAATATGTCTAGACCAAATGTTTGTTATGTTAAAACCACATTGCCAGTCCATCCTAATTATGGCTAAACGGGTCTAAAACAAGAAGAGAGCCCCAAACCAAACATAAAAGATGCCCTAAAACCTAATTTTATTGATCCGCCCAAATCACAGTCACTAATAATACATTTTACTGCAAGTTTTCTTCTAATATCGTCACGATTTAAATGTTTTTGGTTCTTACCATCATATTGTGACCTGCATGATCAGGATGAACTTGATACTACAGGTCCAAGCCTGAATAACCGAGGTGGTTCGATTGATCTTCTGAATAAACAAAACTGCAACATATCTAACCCTAACCCTGCTAACCCTAATCACTAACCCTGCTAACCCTAACCCCTGACCTGCTAACCCTAATCACCTAACCCTGCAACCCTAACCCCTGACCCACTGACCTGCTAACCTCTAATCGCACTAACCCTGCTAACCCTAACCCTGCTAACCTAACCCTGACCCCTGACTGCTAACCCTAACCACTAACCCTGCTAACCATGACCCCTGACCTGCCTAACCCTAATCACTAACCCTAACCCTGCTAACCCTAACCCCTGACCTGCTAACCCTACACCCTGCTAACCCTGACCCTGCTAACCCTAACCCCTGACCTGCTAACCCTAATCACTAACCCTAACCCTGCTAACCCTAACCCCCTGAACCTGCTAACCCTAACCCTGCTAACCCTAACCCCTGACCTGCTAACCCTAACCCTGCTAACCCTAACCCCTGACCTGCTAACCCTAACCCTGCTAACCCTAACCTGACCCCTGACCTGCTAACCCTAACCACTAACCCTGCTAACCCTAACCCTGCTAACCCTAACCCTAAACCACTAACCCTGCTAACCCTAACACCTGCTAACCCTAACCCTGACCCCTGACCTGCTAACCCTAATCCACTAACCCTGCTAACCCTGACCCCTGACCTGCTAACCCTAACCACTAACCCTGCTAACCCTAACCCCTGACCTGCTAACCCTAATCACTAACCCTGCTAACCCTAACCCGCTAACCCTAACCCCTGACCCCTGACCTACTAACCCTAACCACTAACCCTGCTAACCCTAACCCTGAACCTGCTAACCCTAACACTAACGACCTGCTAACCCTAACCCTGCTAACCCCTGACCCTAAGTACATTAGGGACCAGTGGTAGAAATTGGTGATGATTTTGATAATAATAATAATAAAAAATAAAAGTAATAATAAAAGAATGTTCTGTAGGAGCGCAACGACAAAACACAAGATTCACAAACGGCAAAAAAAAAGACTCTCAAATCCCACTTCTATCTAACCTTAAATCCGACGCTCGACTTCAGAGCGGAGATGGAAACATGTTGACGGAGTGAGCAGCGTGAAGCGCTCGCCGAGAAGAGAGCGAAGAACCTGCCAAAGTGACAAGCGTAACTCGGCGGCGTCGTGTAAAAAGTGGAAGGGAAAATCAAAAACACGAATCAAAGAAGTTTTTCGGAAAGTTCCCGTCTTTGAAACGGAGAGACGTCTGACGTTTTTTTTTTTTTTTTTTTTTTACATTAAAACTATTATTTCGGCTGCTGCTGCTTCCGCGGTGAGGCAGACTGAAGAGAGAACGCGCCCAAAACAAGGAGATAATTGATTTCATTCTATGTGTTTTTGGCGTGCCTATATTTATTGCGTATCAGTTTGTTAAATTCACATTCCCCTCAGGGTTAAACGTTTATTTTTCTGTTTCCGTTTGTATTGTTTGGCTCAAAGTCATTTTCAGGCATATATTTTCCCGTATAATTTGTATTTCCGCTTAAAGTTATTATGAAAGTCGTCGACATAATCAAACGTTTGGTCAAATTCAGGAAGAACATCTTGCATTTGCCTGGGAAATATTAAAAAAAGAGCAAAACAAAAGATTCAAGGAACATCAACTCATGGAAAATACATGAGAATGAATGTATTATTTTGAGTGACAACGTCCTTTCCAAAATGTCTTTATTTATACACCATTAATATAAATTGACTCTATAAACGATTGAAATTATTGTTTTGAACAATTGAAATAACTGTCCAATCTGCACCAAAACATGTTCTATTTTCATTTATTCCATAGATTTTCATGGGACCTTGTAACATTTTTGTCCCACAGAGACGTAAAGTCTGGATTTAAAAACAACAAACTTTACAATTTTGACAAATCGTAAAGAAGGATTCATTGATTTTTTTCTTATCATTGGAATGTTACGCGCACATTTTCAGTCGATCTACTTTTCTCATAGTCAAAATAAGATATCCAAGATCTGTAAAGGTTTTTGTGTCCAATATTTCAACAAAATGTAACCCTTCAGTTTTTAAGGTTTTTTTGTTTTGAATGTCCCAAATATGCATTATTTTATTTTTAATTTATTTTTTTACATGCGTTATTAAAAACAGATACCTCTAAATCGTTTGCAGCACTCCGCCTTAAATTTGTTACATTTTACATTTTTAAAACCGCTAATACTTGATCTAGAATTGTTGAGAAATAGATTTTTTTGAGCAACTAGATTTTTAACAAAAATAGACAATTGGAATTTTACACACATTTTCAGCACTACTTTTCTCCAAAATCCCTTCTTTATTTATTTTATTTATTTTATTTATTTTATTATATTTATTTATTTTATTTATTTTATTTATTTATTTACTATTTTTCTGCATGTGTTATGAAAAACCTGACAAATCGAAATGGTTTGCTGCGTTACGCCTTAAATTTGTAACATTTTACATTCCGACAACAGCTAATACTTGATCCAGAATTGTTGAGTAACGCTCAAACTTGATGTTTGGCCACTTTCCTCTTCTATTCTTCTCCCTCTCCAAAGTGTAAAGCACTCACCAGCGCGCCCTGCCTTCCCAACAGAGGTCCAGCGCACAAATTGGTCACTTTAACCCTTTTACTCAGCGTTCAAGTCCAGCTCTCCTCTCTCCATTTTCCACTGGTGACTTCATCGAAAACAAGTTCCCTGGTTTTTGAAAAATTCTCTTCTTTTCTGAGGCACTACACGGATGACCCCGCCCGCGACCCCCATCAGCGCGGCGGAGTCTAACAGCTGCCGGAGAACACAGAGAAACGCAGTTCAAAGGTCTGGATTAGAGTGAGCGCGGAGATTAGACGCTCGCGGGAGGAGAGGACATCTTTACAACGCTATCTGTGACCGTGACCGGTTTCATGCGGGGATGTTGGAACGAGAACATATTTGGTGGTATTTGGCATAGTTATGTGTTTAAAAAAAAAGAAAAAAAAAAAAAGGAACTATATTTCTCATATTTCAGCATGACGACAGAGGAACTGGTGTGAATTAATCGTTTTTTCCATTCATTGTTAATACGGTTTTGTTCATGAACTGTTTAATGTTTAGGAATAGTAAAGCTGCAGTGATTAATTGACTAATCGTGACTAGTTGACTGTAAAAAAAACAATCATAGACGTTTTTTTGATCATTGAGATCGTTAACTGGACTGTACAGACTAAAAAACAAGACATTTTTTAAGGGAAATGTCAGCATTATTAAATTAAAATGTCAAAAACAAAGATTCCAGATCTTTCTTCATAAACTGTCTAAAGCCTTCACCATATTTTCATCTTTACTTTGTGATAATGTATTTTTAAAAGTCTCAACGTACAATAGAAATAATAATTTGACAAGACGATTACTAAAATAATCTAAATATTAAATAAAATAATCTCTCTTTTTTTTTTTTTATCTGCCACGAAAATAAAAATAAAAAAAATCCCGTACTCTGAGAATCATCTTGGTCATTTAATAATAAATAATGTGTTTGTTTTTCTTGTTATAATAACCAATCAAATAAAATCCTATGACCAGAAAGGGTGAATCGAGATACAATTTACCCTCTGTTTACAACGCTCTCCTCAAACCTCGGTCAAAGCAGAAATAAAACCAGTTCAGTGCTAATCGGGCAGGCAAAGAACAACCCGGAAACTAGTCTCATCAAGGCCAGCACAACTTTCAGGGTGAACTCCTCCCCTAGACCGGGACCTTTAGATTGGAAATGACACTCCTGAATGACAGTTGAATCGTGCACATTTCGAAACCACTGTCCAGATGACGGTCTTTGAAACCTTTTCTAGCTTGATATTTTAATGAATTATGTGTATTATGTCAGTCCTTGATCGTTGGTGATGTTTTTGTCCCCGCCGCCAAAAGTACGTTCCAAAGGTATCCATTTATTATGTCCATGGGAGGAGTTTTGAGGCCCAAGTACATGGTTCTGAAAGGGGATGACAATGTTATGAATTGTCTGTCAAACGTTAGTGATCTCAGTCCAAATCTTCTGAGTGACAGGACAGTCCCAAAACATGTGATAGTGGTTTGCCTCCTGGTGCCACAGTCTCTCCAACAGTTTGACGTGGTGTTATAAAGAAACGTGACACATTTTCCCAACAGAATTCCCTCCAGACATGTGACTTTGTGGTCTTCCAGTGAGAAGTACATATATTTTCCCATTATTCGTCTGTCAAATTAACGTAAATCCACATTCATGCCCAGTGTTTAATGCTGTACGCCAGGGCAATTCAACTTAAGGCCCGGGGGCTAGATCAGGCCCACCAAACGATCTGATCCGGCCCACGACCCCTGCTCCAATATACAAATACGAATATTCAAACTTTTTTTTCTTTTCTGGTTTAATTCTGGGTTAGTTCTAGTTTGAACCTGGTTTGTGGCTGGCCTTAGTCCTTATTTAATTCCGCTTTAGGCTTGGTTATGGGTTCAGACCTGGTTCGTAGTCTATCCGGCCCAGAGGCCACGCCCCCCCGAGAAATCTGGCCCTCAGGAAAATGAAGTTGAAAAGCCCTGCTGTACGCACTGTTCGGGACTGGAATCAAACCAACAACCTTTGGACTTGTGCATGAATGTTCTGCCAATGCCAGTCCGGCCCGTGACACTGTCGTCCTTTTGTGTCGGATCAGGGTTTCTCAAACGGATCCAGGGGGCGCTGAGCGAGACAGTTTTCGATGTGTATCATGCGCTTCTATTCAGGCACACAACTCATTCAAACCACGCTTTTATTTTTGTTTACATCTTGTTTTTTACTCTTTTAAGCCCCGCATTGAAGCAGGGCATAAAAACATTGGCACGATCTCTTGTTTTGTTTCTCGGGAGACGATGCGAACGGCCATACAATAAACAAAGATGGAATCTACGACAGGCACAGGTTTTTACTGTGGAAAAGAAACATTTTCGTCGCCTTCAAAACGGATTCAAAACAAGTTGAGTCTTGTAATTTAAGTGGAATTCAAATAAACACGTGGATGGTATTTAAAATGTGTGCACTGAATCTGTTGAAAGTTTAAAAAAATAATGATCACTAATGAATTCAGGAAGGCGACTTCAACGACCACGTTCCTAAAGCATCGGGGAGATTCAAACTTTGCTACCGTTCTGAAACCCTCGATTGTGATTGAAATAGCACAATTAACAACACAATAAGCGAGTACGTCGGTGTCGAAGATGTGGATCCGCGCTTTTATTTTGAGGTATAATAGACCGAGACCGCGGAGGATTCAGTCATCAAACATCCTCCGCCGCGGCTCCTCGGGTCGAGCCGGGGAACTCTTAAAAGGCGTAATTATCCTGCACTCGGCGACGGAGTGAGACTTATCTTTGGGCGTTTTTGAAGGAGTCGCAGTTAGTCAGCGCAGTCGAGTGCATCAAACGAAGAACGAGGTCGGTTTCAGAGGAGACGGAACCACAAAGAACCAGAGAGAAAGCGGCCGGAGCGGTGGACACAGACGTTTGTGTTCCGACAGGAGAAAGAATTAACGAATAGAAGGTGCAGGATGAAACGCCACAAAAAACCAACCGCGATGTCCTCTTTTTGTGGTTTTTTTTTTACATTTTGAAATGTCTTTTTGACAGTTTTCTCCCAAAATGTCTTTAGAAAATTTACAACACGTTTGAGAAATGGCCCGCAAAAGGGCAAATTATTGCTCAAACTTGATTTTTTTTTCTCAATTACAACAGTCGTAAATAAATCAGCGTTTCCCATAGATTCTGCCTTTTTTTTGCCTTTTAGTGAGTTTTCATCCAGCACACATGACAAACAGAAAAAATAAAAATAAATTAAAAAATAAATTAAAATTAAAATTAAAATTAAATTAAATTGAATTGAATTGAAATTGAATTGGAATTGAAATGAAATGAAGAATACAAAAACAAAGAAGTATCAACATTCACACCACACATAACTAACAAAAGAAGAAAAAAACCTAGATGGTACGATTTGCAAACCCATTTAATTCTTTTACAAATGTTGGATTATAAATGTCACTTATTGCCTCTGTTCAATCTTTAAACAGTTCCTTTTTGAAAAGTGTCATTTCTTTTTCATGCTTTTCAAGACAACACATCAGACCAAATGTACTATTAGTCATACCAGTCGATTGTTTAGTTTGTTTTGGACTACGGGGGATGGAATTTAGTCTCCTTTATTCATGGCAAACACTGATAATAATAGAAGAAAGTCCAGATGAATATGGTTTTTGCCATTTATTCATCCAGTTTTAAATGGTTCTGTCAGTTTTTTCCTCCAGACCTGCTTCGTCTCTCAGCGCGACAATAACAGCTTCTATCCCCCAGTATTAGTCTCATAAATATCATAAATATCAGCTTTAAAACTGTGAAAAGTCTGTGTAAATCTGCTCGAATCTGTCCATGTGGCGCGAGGTGAGCTCCAGATGTCCCGGTCTGTGCCAAGAAACACTCTTCTGACAGACCGCGCTCTAATCTGTAATACAGGAACACAGGTTTTCAGCTAAATCTGTCAGTCTGCGATGTTTAAGTACTCGGTGGGACATTTAATCGAGAAAGTATCGATCGTCTGTCGTCCAATACTGATCTGATACTCCAGTTTCGAGCCATTTTGAGAGTACAAACCGCTTTTTCCCCCCAGTTTAAACCCAGTAAAGTTTGAGGTGATTCCTAATTTTAACGCCCAGAACGTAAAAACACTCAAAAATGATTTAAACAAGACGAAACAAACCGTAACTTTAACAGAAACAAACACTGACACAAAGAAAAGAAAGGTTTAAATGGGGGAAAAAGGACTAACTCAAGCAAAATAAGGCAGATTATAATAACCAAACAGAATATATTAACAGTGATTATCAAAAGGACTTTAAACAGCGATAAATGAGCAAAAATAACCATAATAATGTGCAAATATTGACTAATAAGTGTGACCCACATTAGGAAATATGTGTCTGAATAAAATGTGTTAAATGAAACTATGTGCGACGTAATTAATAATGAATTGTAATGTGATGAAGAGCATTTCTAACAAGTGTTTTTACTGTAATGAGTGCACAAAAATACTGTTCGCATTGTTAAAACCAGCTGACTGAAGTGTTTAGACAAATAATAAAGGTAGTTAAATCATATTAAAGTTTAGTAACAAAACAGATTCTACCAGCGTATAAATACATCAAGAAATACATCAAGAAATACAAGAAATACAACAAGAAATACAAGAAATACAACAAGAAATACATCAAGAAATACATCAAGAAATATCAAGGAATACATCAAGAAATACAAGAAATACAACAAGAAATACATCAATAAATACAAACAATAAATACATCAATCAATTACAACATACAGCAATAAATTCATCAATAAATACATAAATAAATACAATAAATACATCAATGACCAAATCGAACTGATTGGGACTTATTATTTTATATTTTTAACAACTCTTCATATTTTAGGAAGTTTATAAACTCAAAGAAACTCAAAGCTCAGGTATCGGTATCGGTATCTGCATCGGTATCGGAACTGAAAATGCTGGAGCAGAAAAGTTACGGAGTGCACCTTTAAATATGAAACGTGCAATTTTGATGTATCGAGCGACCAAAAGAACCGAATGTGCAAATGTTTCAAATCCATAAAAAAAAAAAGGTTTTCAAAGATAATCTGATCACGTCAAAGCTCAAAAATAGAGTAAATTATCAGTAAATGTAAATTTTTATTCCATTAAAACAAAAATGTTGTTGAAATAATTAAACAAAATGTGCAATTTGAACAGAAAAAGGAATAAAAAAGTACGTTTTACGCTGGAATAGTTACAAATGCCGATATATTATGTGATTTGCAACACCCCGAATACAAAAACTGAAGGCAGAATTAATAATACAGTCCAAATATATGTTTTAAAGTGTGAGAATGACATAATTGCCTCCTTTATTTCTTCTGTCTGATCGTATTTTAAGCTTCGTTCGCGAGCTCGAGGCCAAACGCTGCCAGACTTTTCCCGCTCGTACACATAACTGCGTCGGCCGCGCTGATTTAAACGCCGTCCTCTGGCTTTTCATATAAAACAAAAAGCTTCGCCGCGATTTGTATCCGCTCCTAAAATATGATATTGATCCTGCCGTGTGTGTGTGTGTGTGTGTGTGTGCGTGCGTATCGCCGCGCTGGCCTTTTTTATTGGCTCTCGCGCGCCGGCGTTTGAGTAACGCCTCGGACCGTTTATCGCGCAGATTAAAATGGATTGCTTTTAATAATATCTTCAAATAACGGCTCTTTCTTTCCTAATGAGCGGGCTTCCTTTTGGCGGCAGCAGAAGTCGGCGCGCACGTGGCAAAGCGCTCACCGGCGCCGCGTGGTTCCCAAAGTTTGAAATTCAACTTTGGTTTTATTTGATATTGAGGATTATTGAAAGAAGCTGCCATGGATTTATTTCCCTAACAATTATATATATGTTCATGTCTTGTATTACGGATCATATCTCTGCTCTCGTAAGGGTGCCTGTGTTATAGTACAGGGCTAGTCAACTTAAGGCCTGGGGGCCTAATCAGGCCCACCAAACGATCTGATCCGGCCCACAATCTTCCAAATGTTATTATTATTAGATTTTTTTTTCTTGTTTTCTGGTTTAATTCTGGGTTCGTACAAGTTGAAACCAGGTTTGCTGGTTTTTTTTCTGGCTTAGTCCTGATTTAATTCTGCTTTAGACCTGGTTTGGACCTGGTTTGATTCTGGGTTAGACTTGGTTCCGACCTGGGTTGTCGCCATGGCCCCCGGAGAATCTGGCCCTCAGGAAAATGAAGTTATTTAAATGAATAAATAAGCCTTATGACAGGTTGGACTCGTTGAACTAAAATGCAAATAAGATCTTTTTATTTGTATTTATTTTTGCTTAAACGTATTCAAATTTTATCCCAGAATTGCACATTTTGTTAGGTTTATAATTTTACTTCCTGGTCGTATCATTGATGACATCGCACGAGGGAATTACCCAGCAAGCACTGGGCAAAAAAACTCTTCTTTACGTACAAGTCATGAAATGAAAAATGCCGCCGCAAAGTTGTCGGAAAAGTAGTTTAAAAACGCCGGCATAATTCCTAAAATGCGCCACATTTCTCTTGTCTGCCGAGGTCTGCCGAGTTCACACCTTCTTAAGAGACTGTTTACTCTTAGATTAGATTTCCAGCCTGTGTTTTCTCGAGCTTATTCCTGAGACGACGCGGCGGCCACAGTCTGGGGTTAGCGCGGAGCACGGAGGAGCTAAATGAACTCCGGGAGGTTTCCAAACACAAACATTATTAGAGTCATGATCCGCCCTGGCCTCGCGCGCGCTCGGGGGGGATGGGGGGGGGTGGTGGAAAAAAACAACACTTTTATGATGCTCCGCTCCGCGACGCGCGGGGAAAGTGCTCGGAGGTAAACGATGCGAGAGTCGGAATATGTATGGAGCAGGTGGAGTGTCCTTCAGGTGTCCTTTTCTGCCACTGTCATGAAGATTTATTCACTTGAATCCAGACGGGGGAAAAAAAGGACATTTCTGCTGAATAAAACGCTAAATAAGTAGAATATTAAGCTCATTTGAATAATTCTCGATAAGTAAAATTCCCATACCGCACTGAGAGATCATTTCACTTATTTCAAGGACATTTTTGCCGAAAAACAAGTGTATTTTTCTAGTTTAAGAAGGTGTAATTCTGCTTGTTTGTTCCCGAAATATTCAACGCACTGACTGATTCTTACGGTTCAGGAGAGGGTTTGGACCTGGACTAGAGGATGTTTTTTACGACGTATTTGAGTTAAAAGTTAGTTTAAAAAGGCTCTGCACCTGATTCGTTTCATGTAAAAAGTAAAAACAGTTTGTTGCCCCGCGTTGCAGAAGTAGCTACTCGCGGCGGTGCGGGCTCAGTTGTTATGCTCCGTGCAACAGGAAGTGCGCTGACGGCATGCTAATGTTGGCTAGCTTTGCGCGTCGCTCCGGTCTCTGAAAGTTGGAGGAAAGCGCGTTTTAAAGTCATCGCGGCGAATGTTTAACGCTCTGAGATGCTCCAAAAGCTGGTAAAACTATGAGAAAACAGTGCTTATTTTCCGACAAGAATTGCAGTTTTTGTAACGGGATTCTGTTCGAAGTTCACATTTAAACGCAAAGTCTGAAACGGGCGCGCGATTAGGCAAACGACTGAAAGACGCGGGCGGCCTTTGCGATTTCGCTAATTGCGTCGGGGCGTCGTGATCCGCTCCATGCAACGAACGGTGGGACTTGTGCGCGCGGGGCTCGGTGGGCCGTAGTTTTATTATTTGCCGTTGTTTCATTCGAGGTTCCGTACCATTTTTGGGAATGTATTTGTTTTCACTCTCTGGTTGTGTTCCTTGTTTGGTGTCTTTTACGTTAGCACCTTTGTTGGGCCGACTGATTGAGTAAAACTGGTTAAATGGGCCGGTCTTGTGACACGTTTTGTTGTTTTTTGGACAATAATGACGCGACTTCAAACGTCAAATCCGACTTGGACTCGAACAATGGGGACCGGGTCTTGGACTTGACTTGACTAGAACTGGACTCGAACGTTGAGGACTTGATCGCGACTCTGACCAAAAACGAATTGTGTGCGACTCTGGTACGGAGCCCCTAAACCGCTGCATTGACTTTTTTACATTTTTTAATTTTTTTTTTACCTCAGTCAAAAAATATCTTGTACCGCCAAAGATTTTTCCCGTCAGCAAGAGCAGGGCTGTAAAGTTTAGAGGTCAAATACATTTTTTAAACGCAGGCTTTGAGAAGTGTCTGCGTTTCTGCGACAGGATCTTGAGCGCTTCTTTATAAAAAAAATAATCGAAAAAATTCGACCGACTTTGCGGTTTGCTAATGGCGCCCGTTCATCTCGCGGGCCCTAGTCGGAGACGCTGTAGTCGGTTCCATGCAAAGGTGGGACGCGAGGTGGGACGCGATGTGAGGCGTTCACTCCGCCCGTCCCTTTTAGCTTATTGACTTCCCTGATCGATGTTGGTTTTTTTAATGGTTGGGATCGCTTGAAAATCTGCAGCAGCTGTTAATTTGGTGGCACTGCAAATAAAAATAATCCACTTTTCGGACTCTTCCTAAGCCATTTTAGCCACTCGATGCTACACTCCCTCACAGGGCCGTTGTTTTATTTTGAGATGTTTCATTTAAGGTTCCGTACCATTTTTTTCCCCCCCATTTTTTAAATTTGTTTTCACGTTCTGGTCGTGGCCCTTGTTTGGTGTCTTTTAACGTGTTACATACAATGAAAGAAAGTGAATGGGTCAACGTGGTCTTCCCACTTTTTCTACTTGGGCGAACCACAAAACTCATGTAGAACAACGTGAACATACTTTTTCAGATCAAAAACAAACCAGGATCCGTAAAGTTTCCATTGTACTTTTTCGTGTATAACCTCACCCGAACCAAATGTTTGTCGGTTCCGCTCCTCGTGTGTCCAGTTTCGAGGCAAAGACTTGTCGCGTGTCGTGTTCTAATATCTCCACCGACACCACGCGAGATTAGAACGCGCCAAGTCAACACCAACAAACCGCGAGCCGACGACGTTTCGCCGGCGCTAAGTGAGAACGGGAGCGATCGGCGCCGACTCGTGTGTCGTCTGTCGGATCAGATTAAGAGGTTTCAAGTGTCACTGGGATTGTGCTCTGAAAACAGATACGCAGCCGCTTTCAATTCTAGAGCTATTGGTCCAGTGTTAGACTTGGTGCGATCCTAGGTTTGGACTTTTTTTTCTGGTTTTGTGGATTAGTCCTGGTTGAGACCTTGCACCATCACATCAAAGTTGGGTCTAAAGTTGGGTCTAAACCGCAGAATTAAATCACAATTAGACCAGGACTAAACCCGGACTAGACTGGGACGCAACCAAATCTACATTAGGACTCAAACTGGGCCCAAACCACGACAAATGTGATCGCATCCTTAGTCCTGCATTTAGTTCTGGTTTAGTCCTTTTGTTCTTCTTCGGTTTTGGTGTTGGTGGACATTTAGTTCTGGTTTAGTCCTGGTTCAGGTCTGGTTTGTCCTACTTTTCTCCTGGATTTGTCGTGTTTTTGGAGCTTGTTTGGTCCTGGTTCTGGCCTCATACTGGTTAAGTCCTGTCCTGGTTTCCTTTCGGTCGAGATTAGTTCTGGTTTAGTCCTGGTTTAGATCTGAATTAGTCCTGGTTTCAGGTTAGTCCGGGTACAGACTTCATGTTTTATCCTGGTTTAGTCCTGGTTCAGGTCTGGTTTGTCCTACTTTTCTACTGGATTTGTCATGTTTTGGAGATAGTTTGGTCCTGGTTCTGGTTCTGGCCTCGTCCTGGTTAAGTCCTGCCCTGGTTTCCTTTCGGTCGAGATTAGTTCTGGTTTAAACTTTGTTCCATCCTCACTTTCTGAACCATTTTAAAAGAATCCGAAGCTCCAAAGCCCCCCCGAGACCTCTTTGAAGCACACCATCTTGTAAACAGCTTCTCTAATCAAAGCGGCCTCTTTGTTTTTATTACAAATGATCGCTTGTAATCTGTACAATAAATACCGCGGCCGTGTTCATCACTAAACACGATTTCGCGTGTCGATTTCAAAGACCACCGCATCGATTTCGCCGGCTTCAACTCGACGTTTGTGTGCGCGGACGAGGTTTGATTTTTGCCTGCAGTTAATTCTCGCACGCGACGGAATCAAACCGTCATTTTACAGCCCGAGGCAGTCGCCGTCGGAGGGAGAAAAGGAGCCGAGTGGCGCAGGAACTTGGCCTGGATCTCACCGAATGGGGCTTTAGTCCGGGAGAAGGTCCGAACATCACAACGGGCATTTGAAATCAAAGTTTTAAGGTCATTTCTTATACATTCAACACTGTTCGCTCATCAAAAACATACCTGCAGTTGTATTTAGCCTCACACTATTTTAATGAATCTGTTTTCTGAGGCACAAGAGGAGACAACCTCGTAAACATCTCAGTTTCAAATTTCAAAAGGTAGAGATCTGGAGGTGCTGTTTGAAGTCCATAAAAGAGCATGTCGCGTTTTCACATTAGCATGTCGGGGCAAGCTAGGCAAGCTAGCTTTTGCTTTATTTCCCCGGACGGTAATTCCCTCTGCTGCCAGTAGAGGGCGTGTCGACACCAAATCCTGATGAGGGAACGACTGACTGAGAGTAAAGTAATGTGTGGTCTTCCAAACATTGTTTTTGAGGTCTAAAACATGAGACGCCAAAGTACGTACTCAAGACGATGTTTAGTCCCCTTAAATGTTCATCCGCTAAAGAAAATACATGCTAGTTCTTCTGTTCCCTTTTATATTTTGCAATAATTGTCATAAGAACTACTGTCTTTAGTACGCAAATACGCGGTAAGGTATTCTAAAAATAGAGACATCCATTTGGAGGTCGCCAGTAAATCAACCAGAGCAAAAAGCTAAGTATTTGTTTCAACACGTGACTCGATAAACTCCGCCCCGGCAGTGCGCAATTTTTAGCTCTAACGAAACTCTTGATCGTTTTCGAATGTGTGAAAACGTGCAGCGTCTCGGGAACGCTAAATCTGAGCCGTCTGTATCCCTGGAGCAAGACTTTTGAGCGCGCGGGACTCGACGATCCGCGGCAAACAGCCTCCACTCTTCGCTCCGAAATGTCGTCCCAACACAAACAGAGCCATCCGAGCGCTCGTCTGCTCGGCCCGAGACGCGCCAAGGACGGAAGGCGGTGGAGAAGTTTTGGAGAAAGGTTCACTTTAAAGCGGGATTAGGCCCGTGTCAGGCGTGTAATGGATGTTGTGAGCGAACGCGTCCCCCTCGTCAGATCGGTTACATGCGGGGGATTAGTGTAAACAGTGAAAAGGGGGTGTCAGGCTCGGATGTATGGGCTTTGCGTTCATCTGCCGCTGGCGTTCAGCACTTTGGCCTTTGCCGGCTGCGGGAAGAGCGCGGAAGGTCACGGAAATGCAAATGACAGCGCCAGCGGAATGTCATTTGAGTCGCTGAAGTTTTCTTTGAAGTGATGAATATAAGTGGTGTATTTTCCCCGGTTTAGAGCCTAAACGTGGGAGGGAAGCGGCGATGGATTAGGACTGAGTGAGTTTGGAGTGATGTACAGTGCAGTCGGCGTGTATTCACTCTTTTTACACATGTTTTTTAAGTTACAGCATCATTCCAAATAAATAAATACATTATTTGGCTCAAAATTCTACAAACTCTATCCCATAATGACAACGTGAAAGAGAGAAAACCTGCTCTAGAGACTCTGGACCTCAGACTGGGCCAAGGTTCATCTTCAACAAGACAATGACCCTCAGCACACGGCCAGGAGAACAAAGGAGTGGCCGCAAGACCGCTCTGTCCATGGCCTGGAGTGGCCCAGAGGCCACACTTGAACCCAATTGAACATCTCTGGAGAGATCTAAAAATGGCTGTGAAAAGACACTCGCCGTCCAAACTTATTGTGGTTTGAAGGTTCTGCAAAGAAGAAACTGGGACTGAGAACCTGCCCGTAAACTGACGTGTTTAGAGTAGTACGAGAGCACCGTGGATACTTGTACAAGTACTTCTTTGTTTAGAGTAGTATGAGGCACCGTGGATACTTGTACAAGTATTTTTTGTTTAGAGTAGTATGAGAGCACGTGGAAACTGTACAAGTACTTTTTGTGTTTAATAAATATTTACCATCTTTACAATTATCGGGTTTTGTTTGTATCATTTTGAGGCTAAAAAGTGAAATAAGTCACCGACGACGACGGACGTCAACGTGTCGGTTTGAAGTCAAGATTGTTCATAGTATGTCTAGAAAAGGTTTACACTGTAGTTTAGTCTTCTGGTTTACTTGTGGTTTAGTCGGTTTACTGTGGTTTATAGTCCTGGTTTATTGTGGTTTAGTCTAGGTTTACCTCTGGTTTAGTCCTGCTTTACTGTGGTTTAAGTACCTGCTTTACCTGTGGTTTAGTCCTGTTTACTTTGTGGTTTAGTCTGGTTATACCTGTGGTTTAGTCCTGGTTATACTTGTGGGTTAGTCCTGCGTTTACCTGTGGTTTAGTCCTGGTTTACTTGTGGTTTAGTCCTGGTTTACCTCTGGTTTAGTCCTGTTTACCTGGGTTTAGTCCTGTTTACCTGTGGTTTAGTCCTGGTTTACTTTGTGGTTTAGTCCTGGTTTACCTGTGGTTTAGTCCTGTTTACTTGTGGTTTAGTCTGTTACCTGTGGTTTAGTCGGTTTACTTGTGGTTTAGTCCTGGTTTACCTGTGGTTTAGTCTGGTTAACTGTGGTTAGTCCTGGTTTACTCGTGGTTTAGTCTGGTTTACTTGTGGTTTAGTCCTGGTTTACGTGGTTTAGTCCTTTTTGTGGTTTAGTCCTGGTTTACTGTGGTTTAGTCCTGGTTTACCTGTGGTTTAGTCCTGGTTTACTTGTGGTTAGTTGGTTTACCTGTGGTTTACCTGGCGTGGCCTGGTTTGACCTGTTTAGTCCTGGTTGAGTCCTGGTTCAGTGCAGCTCTGTTGGGGTTCTTGTGCCGCAGTGGTTGGCCTCACATCTTTTTTGGTCCAGTTTTGCTCATTCATTTCCCCCCACACGAAATGAAGACCCCCAAATCCAAGAACAGGAGTCTTCATCTCTCACCGAAGCTCTCAGACCCGTCTCTCTCCCGTTGCCAGGGACGCTCGAGCTGGCACTCTGCGCCGGTGTAATTCAAGGCGGCGCTCGTTTTTCGTCACTTCGCCGACAACAAACGCGGCAACGACACGTCAACAAGAAGCTCGCCGCTGCCGGCGCGCCCGCCGTCTCCCTCGCGGTTTGTCCACGCATTTCCCGAGACGCGCGCTTCAAATCCAAAGAAGAAGAAGAGAAGAACACAAAAAAACCCGCATTCAGACACTTTTACGGATCAAGAACTCTCTTTGTGTGTGTTTGTGTAGCGAGTTATGCAAATACAAATAAAGTTCAAATTAATTTTAATGAGACCGTAACAAAAAAAAGAGCCGCGGCTAATTAGCGCTAGTGGTTTGCTTTGAAAAGCTGCGCGGCGCTGACCTCCCTGTTGCACATGAAACAAAGGCGGGGGGCGGGGGGGGGGGGGGGGGGAGGGCGGGGGGGGAATTACAATATGCAAAATGAAATGTATTTATGGAAGTCTCTAACGCTCGTGTGGCCTTGATCCCGGAGGACGGGCGCCGCGCCAGCTTCAAAGTGCAATAAAAGCGCAGGATAGTGTAATTTTTATTCACCGCGCTGCCTTCAGGGACCTCGGGGAAACGCAGTTCTATGATTACATATTTGTCATGTGAGTTGTCTGAAGTCGTTTACATATTGGAGTTGCGTCGAAAGTCTATAAATAGCCAAATCCCGTGTTTGGCGTTGTAGGAAGCGTCGTTTGTTAAAGGGGGTCTTCTTTTGCATTAAGGAGACAAACTACAGTCCAGAGCGCGTCCTCTGCGGCTGTTGCTGTTTCCCGCTGTTTTTGTATTGTCTTTAATTAATTTTCCATTGTTGCGCTTAGCCGCGATTAAGCGCCGTAAGCGAAGCAATCAGGGGCACAAATAATCTTGAAATGTCCTCACTGTTTTGAGTCATTTGTGAAAACCGCGGCATTATTTCTGCGTTTACAGGAGAGAGGAGGACGCTGCCTCTGTGTCCTTGGGCAAGGCATTTCCTCGCCTTTTTTTAAAAAAAGTTGCTCGATTTGTTTTCGGAAGCGTTGTTGGATTAAATAAATTCGGGGGGAAAAAAAGCAATCGGAAAAGAACAGATCTGTGTTTGAAAATGTCTTCTGCAGTTTGTGGTCTTTTTGGTTTCCACCTTCTGCAGATGTTTTTGGAAAAGTTGTGGGGTCTTGCTCAGCGAGGGGCCGAATGACCTAGTTTTGCACTAAAATACGTTCAGCTTTTGAAAACAACGCCATAACAAAAGAGTGAGTTTTAAGCCGGGAATGATCTGTTTTTGGCAATTAAACTTCTCGTCGTCCATGCGTCTTTCTGAGCTCGCTGCAGACCAGGACTAAAACAGGAAACCAGGACTAAACCAGGACTAAACCAGGACTAAACCAGGACTAAACCAGGACTAAACCGGACTAAACCGGGACTAAACAAACGGGACTAAAACGGGACTAAACAGGACTAAACTGGAGACCAAATACCGGAAACTAAACCAGGACTAAACGGGACTAAACTGGGACCAAACCGGGACTAAACCAGGACTAAACCAGGAACAAAACCAGGACTAAACTGGGACTAATAAACAAACTGGGACCAAAACCAGGACAAACCAGGACTAACTGGGACTAAACTGGGACCAAACCAGGACTAAACCAGGACTAAACTGGGACCAAACCAGGACTAAAAGGACAAACTGGGACCAAACCGGAACTAAACCAGGACTAACTGGGACAAACCAGACTAAACCAGGACTAAACTGGACTAAATGGGACTGAAACTGGACTAAACTGGGACAAAGACCAGGACTGAACTGGACTAACCAGACTAAACATACAGGACTGAACTGGACTAAACCGGGACTAAACCAGGACTAAACTGGGACTAAACCAGGACTAAAGTGGGACTAAAATGGACTAAAACGAAAACTAAACCTGGACTAAGAACAGGACTAGACCAGGACTAAACTGAGACTAAACCAAGACTAAACTGGAAACTAAACCAGGACCAAACCTGGACTAGACCATTCTAAACTGGAAACTAAACTGGCCTAAACCTGGACTTAAACTGGAAACTAAACCTGGCCTAACCTGGAACTAAACTGGAACTAAACCTGGCCTAAACCTGGACTTAAACTGGAAACTAAACTGGCCTAAACTGGACTTAAACTGGAAACTAAACCTGGCCTAAACCTGGACTTAAACTGGAAACTAACCTGCCTAAACCTGGACTTAAACTGGAACTAAACCTGGACTAGAACAGGTTTAAGCACTGACTATAACAGGACCGCCACCAAGTCCACATCAAGGCAAAAATGGGCTCAATTTAAGACCAAATAAGTGTGAACGCAACGAACCTCAATAAAGCTTTAATGACTATGGGACTTCTTCTGCTGTGTCTATGTGTGTGTCGGAATGTTCCAACGTATGGCATTAACCACAGACATCGTACATTTATTCAAATCTTAGCCTCTCCACAGATCTGACCAAGCGGCGGCCCGTGAAACCTTTAGTACTGGTTTCAACACTGTTTTGTTCTTACACTCACAAGTTCAGTTCTGCCATTTACGTGCACAAGAAAACACACAGTATTGAAGGCACTTTGGCGCCGTGTCCTGTTTCCTTAGTTACAGATATTGATTACATAAAGAAAGAACGGCCTTTGCGAGCCTCTGACGCCGACTCTTTGTCACCAGGACCTTGAACGCGACCTTTGTCCACAGGACCTTGAACCCAGTAAAGAACCTGAGTGTTCCCTGCGCACGGTGAACCTGCCGTCACTTTGCCTCGGCTGTAGAGGCTGAAGACGAAGAGGCGCTCGTCTTAGATACTTGCTGTGTGCGCGTCCCTGTCGACTAAACGTCCACATGACCCTGAAACAACTTAATTACACTTCTTATCAGCTGTCGCCTTGGTCCTCCGTCCATTTAAAGGCCATTAACATGTGATAAAGCGTGTCAAAAAGTTCAGCAAAGCACTTTAAAGATTATACGTGTAATCAACAGTTTACGGCTGATCAAATCGACTAGCTTTGTGTCGTTTGCGTTCGCTAGCGTAGGTGTTGTAAACATGTTTGTATGCCTGTTGTGTTGCTGTAGAACTCGTGTCTGTTTAAAATGAGGCGCAAATCTGTCATTAGCCATTAGCCGCTAATGGGAACACCTGATGGTAAAGCGCTAGACGTTTGTCAGGTTTATCGTTCTTCAAGGGGAAAAGGATCCGGGAAGATTTCAGGGCACTAAACTATTGTCCGAACGAAATGTATAGCTTTTGTTTTTAACGGCCGTGTTGCGTCAAAAAGACGTCGTTTGATTAAGAAAGAAACCTCCATCCACGGTGCAGAAACAAGCGGCGGCCGTGCCAAAAGACCGCTAAAGTCTGCGATTTCCTGACTGTTTAAAGTAACAGATTTGTGCCTAACGAACTGTTCATTTCCAAATCAAATCGACCGGTTTTGTGTTGCCGTTGCTCTGATTTGCTTGCGAAGGGTTTCAAACATGTTTGTATCCCTGTTGTGTTGCCGTAGAACCCATGTCCGTCTTAAGATTAGTTACGAATGGGGATGTCACGATGTCGAATGTTAGCGTTACGATTATTGTGCATTATTGAGACTGTGACCAAACAACAGTGACATTCAAAATAAAGTTAAATGTGAGAAAAACAGCAAGCTAAATAAAAGTTCTTCACATTCAGGTCTATATTTTGGACTGAATATTGAACAAAAAATACTTTATTTCACGTCTAAAAGGGTCACGTTTATTATTTCTTGGTTCTTACGATTATATTGTGACATGAATAATCAGGATTATTTATTAACCTAATAATCTTGACATCCGTTGGTTACAAATCTGTTATTTTTAAGAAGGTTAGGTGAGGAAATCGCAGACTTTCGGCCGTCTTTTGGCTCGCCCGCCGCTTGTTTACCGTTCTGCGGATCGGAGGTTTCTTTCTTTAATCAGACAAACGCTGTCTTTTTGATGCGACACGGCCGTTAAAACAGAAGCTATACATTTAATTTAGGCAATAGTTTAGTGGCCTGAAATCTCCCCGGCTCTGTTTCCCCTTGAAGAACGATAAACCTGATAAACGTCTAGTGCTTTACCATCAGGTGTTCCCATTAGCGGCGAAAGCGCAGAGGGATTTCTAATAACGGATGCGCGGACACGGAGCGGCGCCGCGCATTAAGACCAAGGGGAAGAGGCTTATAAAGGTGAGGCCGGTGCCGCGTAGTTAATGGCCACAATTATCCATCAGCCGCTAAATGAGACGGCCGGGGTTAAAGCGCCGAGAGCGGGGGTACGACGGAACGGGGAGCGAGACGAAAGGCGGGCGACGCCACAACACTCTTTGGGCCGGCGGGTGTTTAGTACACACGAGGACAGCTCAAATTTGTAGCGTTAATGCGCAGGTTTTAGCTGTAAAGTGGTGAATATTAAAGTCCGGTCGTGACTAGAAATGATCGCGCTGGAGAAACGACGGCCTAAACAAAGAGAGCAAGTTAAAAAGTGCTTGAAGTAAGTTGTATTCAACTGGTTTTGAGTGTATTTCGACTGCCGCGAAGTGAGATAGCGATTGGAACGAGCATTAAATGTCTTGTTTCAAGTGTTTTCTTTCTTAAAATGAGAAAAAAATGCTACTTCACTTGAAATAAGAGCAAAACTAACTTGTTCCATCGACAAATCTTACTCAAATCAAGCTGAAAAGTATTTGTATCATCACTTTTTAACTTCATGTTTTAAGATTGTAAATTTTTCCAATGCAGATTCAACATATTTATGAAAATGCACCGTGAACAATAGGGAAAACGTGGCTCATTACTATCTAGAATGGGAAAACCACCAATAGACACTTTAAAACTGAGTGAACAAACACAATCTGAAGTCCTGAATTGTGGAACAGAGTGTGATTTCCATGGAGAAACTGGGATTAACCTCAGAATATCACAAAATATGACAAATCCAGATGTTTTTGGCACATGAAAGCCATCGCGGACACATGAGAGCGACGTCAGAACCGGCTTTAAACGTTTTGTTTTGTGTTTATTTCATTTATTTCATTGGAGGTTCTGTCCGACTGTCTTCAGGTTTTTACTGGACAAATACACATTCTTGGAGAAAAATCAAGTTGCGGTTGTGTTTTAAAAACGAAGAATTCTGCTCAGTGTAAACACCTTCAGGAGCGTTTACATTCCTGCAACTGAAATATGCGACGCTGAACTCACACCGGAATCCCATCGACATGTTTGTAGAGGTTTGTAGGGGTCTAAAACAGGAGGGTTTCTTGCCATTCTATCATCTAAATAATAGTAGCCTTGAAACTTGAATTCCAATATTTTGTGAAGCCGTTTAACAAAGGTCTGTACAAAACAATAGCTGTCTTCTTAACGTCTATGGAAGTGCAGAGAAGCTCGGATTAGAAAGTTTCTTTTGTAATGCTGTTTCTGTGCCGTTTCACCTCTCTTATTTTCCTTCGCATTCGTTGCCAAGGCTGTCCGTTTTCCCAAGAACATGTCATTTAGTTTGACTTTGTGTGTTTCCTTCTACGGGTCAGGGTTTATGGATTGTGTAGTTTCAAGGTTCACGCCGCCACTTCCACCTCCACTCTGGTTATTCAACAGTTTATTCCGTGTCCGTAGTCGTACTTTATTACACGTTTCAACTTCTGCAAGGATCTTAAACAAACAGAAGTGGTAAAACTGCGCCGCGAGATGTGCTCTTCTAAAGTTTCTCCTCCCATTCTGCATTGTTTTGGCCTTTAAACCTGCTCTTGTACCTTTTTGCTTTGGCGTCTCATGTTTTAGAACCTCATCGGCGTTCGGTGTTAACACACGCCGTCTACTGGCAGCAGAGGGGATTGCCGTAAACAGAGGCTAGCTTACCCCGCAGTTGAAATTAACGTGAGTCAGAAATGCTCAGAACGAGTCTGTGGATGATTTATGGACTTAAAAAAACAGCTCAGAAAACCTCCGGATCTGGGAAATTGGAAAGCGAGTGTTTTTTGTGAGGTTCGGAGAAGAGGAGCTCGTCAACAGATGAAACAAGCGTGAATGAAGCGGAACTCAACTCCAGTTTTCAGGAAGATTGGGCAAAACCAATTATTAGAGGGTTTTTTATTGTCCTGCTACTTTTGCTCTTTGCCTACGTCCAGCCAAATCCAGGGCCAACTTTTTATTCTTTGATTGATTGATTGATTTACTAACCTTTATTTAGCCAGGTAATAACCCACTGAGATCGAGACCTGAGGACTTTAAATCTAGATCAGGATTAAACATATGAACGTTCGCAGCCTGCTTACTAGATAAAAAAAAAAATTAACCAAAAAAAATAAAAATATAAAAATATAAAGAAAATATTTTAAAAAAGAAGGGAAAAAATAAAATATATATTTTAATAATGTACAAAATTTATTAAGAAAATTAAAATAAATGGATGACGATTACTGACACTGATATTCTTGTGCTTTCGGAGACGTGGTATTTTGATATTGGGTCACAATGACTCTCTTGAATTATATCGGGGGAGGGTCACAAATATGCTAATACCGTTCCGTGAAACGTACGTCCAACTACCTCGCCCTCGAAGTTTCAAAAAAGCGCAGAGGATGGAAACTGTTAACAGCCTTCATAATTTGAGTTGCATCTCAACGATCCGCCCAACGGCCCTTACCGCGCCGAACTGATCAAAGCCCCCCAAAACAACATGGTGCTGTTTCCCCCGAATTTAAATAAATAATTCAAGGCCTGCTGTTTGCCGCTTCCACGTTGTCTTGATTTAGAGATCCTTCACACTCCATCACTATGCACAGTACGCCGCCGGGCCACCTGCCGAGCCGAGCTGCCTGGGCATAGTAAACGAAACGTATGGCGCTTGTAATTCCAATAATGCTTTTATATTTAGACGCGCGCAACCTTGAGGTAATCTAGTCGAGCACGCAACAGTGGTTTCTTTCTTTCTCTCACAAAATAACATAATTACATCGATGCAAATGAGTCGGTCTTTGCCGAAGATGAGATTTGGAGTTGGGTCTTGATTGGATTTTGTCATCTATTATTTGCTAAGCTTTGTTTACCCTTTCAATACGCGGAGGACTTAGCCGGTCTCGGCTTGCTCGCCGCGCCATCTGGACGTCTTGTGCTTCTTCGGGTGGCGAATCAAACTCGGGATGTACTCTTGTCGGAGGCGCCGGCGTCCCCCCGGTAGCGAGGGGATTTTTCATTTAAGATCAAAATCAAAAGAGGAGTCGAGTTCATTAGCGGCGGTGCGGCGTGGGGACAGCGGCGGTGCGTTTGAGGGCTCTGGTGCGTTTGAGGGCTCTGGTGCTTTTTTTTTTTTTGAAGTCATGATGAACACACTGTTGATTGTAGAAGGCGCGCGGACGGTGCCAGGGGCTGAGAGGGTCCAGCGAAAGGGATTGGTTCAAGTGTTGGGGAGAACATTTGGGGCTCGGCACAAGGCGACACAGGCGAGTCCAGAAACGGGACTAAGAGACTTCAGTGGAATTGGAAACGACGCAGAAGAAAGATCTGATTAGCGTCGACAGCCACGATGCTCAAGCCTGTTATTCCCAATCAATTCCAATTTGTATGTTTTGATCAAACTATTGTCCCCAGACCTCCTTTCATATTTGCTTTACATTATTTTACCCACAACACATTGGACTTGAGTCACTCCTTTTGACGACTTGAGACTTGACTTGATAAAATGGGCTAAAACTTGGGACTTGTCGTGGACTCTTGGACCCTCGGACGACTTGACGCTTCTCAACAGTCTTCTCCGTACAGTTTACGCGCGCCTTTCATGCTTAATTTACCGGAAACAAACTGGAAGATGTAAATGGAACCCTCCCCCCGCGTCTCCATTTGTGACATTTCAGAACGATTTACAAATATCAAATCAATCGCAAAGTCTGTTTTCTGTACGTTGGGAATAAAGACTTGACCGGGGACTTGACTTGAACTTGAGGCCAAAGGCTTGATTGTGCTTCTTCTGTTTTATGGGTGAATCGCACGCTGCTCATAGGTAGGTATTTCTTTGACTGAGAATCTAACGCGTGACTAAACTAACTCGCGCATTTTAAACCTGCGTCCGGATGTCTTTGGGAATTCTGGTGAAGGTATAAGAACTTCCATTGGTCTCTCTTAGAAGACTTTTAAATGAACATGAAGCAAAGTTATCCACCTGAAAATGCTTTATTTAAGTGAGCGCATGTGCCGCTGCCTCGGACACGCCTTCATCTCAATTAGGGATGTCGAGATTATTATACGAATCGATAATCGTGATTATTCAGGCCGCAATATGATCGTGAGAACCAAAAAGTAATAATCGGTGACAATTTTAGAAGCTAAATTAAGTCAATATATTGTCAAAAAAAAATAGACCAAAATGTTAAATAACTTTATTTCATCAGGCTTTGTTTGTCTTTCAGAAAGTTCATTTCATGGTCTCAATAATCGTGAATAATTGTTAAATCGTGGTGTTTTAACATGTAACATTTGATCTCGTGACATCCCTAATGCGTCTTTATCCTAGTTAAATAAACATAACGTAAATAAAAACGTGCTTGTTTGAACGATGACAATCACAAACAAATAATGCAGGATTACAGCGCTAGTGAAAGCGTCATGGCAACACCAAACGCATACACCGTGAGTGTTTAATATACTGCATCAGGGCGTCGGGATGTTATCGTCTGATTTAATCCAAAATCATGTTAAATTACCTGGACAAGACACAAAAGACGTTATTTTATGTCCGATGTCTGTGATAAAATCAGTTTTTTGTTTTTTCTCTCTCTCATCCTCCGTTCGCCGTCCATAAACCCGCCTCGTACATCAGCGTTATAGATCCCCGCGGTAAACGGAGGCCTTAAAGTGCAGCGCCGCGTCCCGTTCCAGCCTGTGTGAGAGCGCCGCGTCGCCCAAGATCGTGCGGTTCAAGAGGGGGAAAAAAAATCCTTTCATACGGGACTAAGTGATATAATAATGCATGCGCCTGTTTGAGCACGTGTGCGTTCCCGAGATGATCTGACGCGTTTAGAGCTGAGAACAATGAGGCTTTCAATGCTCTTGGTCTATTTCAGGAAACCGTCTGTGGCGCCGCACCGTTTCTCGGCTCGTGTACGTAACGGGACAGGTTTGTTTTATTCAATAACCCTGTGTACTTTTCAATAAGGTGGCAATTTGTTACCCATTTGTCGGGAAATGCAAGGAATAAAGAAAGGAAATAAAGACACTCCAAAGTTGAGCATTAATATGATGTATTCTTGGGGATGTAATGGGATCCGCGCCTACGACAGGTTTTCCATGTTTTGTTTTGTTTTGTTTTGTCTGTATTTATAGCTTTGTTCGATGGCATGGAGCCGGGCTATTCGGCGCCACTGTAACAACATTTTGGGTCGCACAGAATCACCCCGACACGGTGTATGAGTGATGACTTCATGCAAGAAAACGCTCATCGATTTTTGTGAGGAAATGGCATACTTTTTTGCTTTAGCAACATTGCCCAACCGGAAACTAGGACTAGACGAGTACCAGGTCTGCACCAACCCAGACTCAAAACAGGTCGAAAGCAGAATGAATCGAGGACTAAACCAAGACCAAACCAGGTCTAAATCAAGTGATAACCCAGAATTAACACATCTAAAACAATTATTTTTGTTCTTTTTTATTTTTTTTGTTTTTTTTAATGATTGAAAGACTTGGTTTTGGGCCAGAAGAAATTGCTTGCCGGTGCCTACATTTGGCCCCCAGAGCCTTATCGTTGAAGAGTCCTGGCCATACGAGCGTATGGAAAAATATAGGTTCATTAGAGTCATTTAACTACTTCCGTTTGTCGTTCCTTTTATTACTGGCCTCCATCATATTTATTTTCTCTTTGAATCGTATGTATGGGTGCAAAAATCAGTTGCAGTGATTCTCACACATTTCGTGATCTCGAGATTATCTGTTTAGTCCCGATATATGTATATATGGTTGGAACCATTGTAGTATTAATGAAATCAGCTATAGAATGAAAAGAAGTAATTAGGTAGATTCGTCACATAGCAATAATAACTTTTATATGCGACTTATACTCTCTAACTCGCATATAATAAACTTTTCTCTGTTGCTATGCACCTGTGACTATAGAGTGATATGTCACTCTTGTTTGCTTATATGTACCGCGTTTGCTGTGTTCTCAAGCAATTTTTCCTGTTAGATTGTATAATATTTTGATAGTTTAAAATTCACCTGCTGACATCTTTCTACAGTGATCTCAGATTAAAAGCCTTATTTAGTAGAAATCAGATATGTGATTGTCGGTGCCTTTTTTCGTAATGATCGTAACAGCCTTCGTCGGGGCGTGTTATGTCGTACATAGATTTTTCTGCATATAGATTATATAATATTTCGTAACACAGATTCTATACTCTTGACTATTAATATAACGGCGTACTTGTGTATCTAGAGGAGTTTAAAAAAGTCCTTTCTCTCTGTTGTCGCTCGTGTGTGTAACTCTCTATACTCGCTTGGATAGGTTAGTTGAGATCTGTACAGTACTGCTCAAACTTTACAAAAAATTAATTTTTGTTCAGTTATTGTTCAGCTTGATATCTTGTAGTAGCGCCTTTCATACTATGCGAAGTACACATGCCTCTGTGCTCACATGTGACCCGCTGGCAAGCCAAACATCGTCACCAACCACCACTAAGCCACAAACATATGGAGTGAGCGCAGCATTAAGATCGCTAACAACAGTATATACATCAGTGACACACCGATAGGTCAACCAAGACTCACATTAATTACCTAAACTAAACCGTGTGTTACACCTTTGACCTTGAATTTAATTGCCCATTGGGTCAAATCAAGATAACTCATGTGATCTCTCCTTGCTAACAAACAATCAACAGAATCATAGGTGAATTACTACGCTTAAGGCGGTACACAACATGTGGAGACAAATGGAATTCTAGTCTGATACACTAAATCAAATAAGTGATAGGCAACAAAAACAAAACCATGTGACCACTGACTTGTCAAAGGCACAGCATACATTGGTGAGGAAGCTCAGCGAGCGAACACTATACCATGTAGACAGGCTTGAAGATTGCATTAGAACACACGATCAAAATGTGAACTCGCCTCCAGGTCGTCTGCAACGCATCGTCGGGCAATAAACAAACACACTCGCTCGGCTTTAGGGGCAAACACAACATGTGACCGAACAAACACAACATGTGGACGCACGCGGACACAAACAGTGACCACAGCGAACACAAACATGTGACTGCAACAAACACAAACAGTGACCACTTGCAAGACAAAACATGTGACGCAACAACACAAACCATGTGACCGCGGGCAAACACAAACAATGTGAACATCAGCCGAACAATTAAAAGAAATGATACATTTAGGACGCCCGAAAACAATTGTGAACTGGCAGCAAAATACGAAACTGTGACCTAAAGCAAACACAACCAATCGTAGCTCTGGTCAAAGTAACATGCAGAGCTCATTCATCAGTACTATGGCATGGCTGTTTATGGTGGTTTTGGGGGTGTGGTACTGTGTGGAGAGGGCATGGTCTGTGTGGAGAGGGCGTGGTCAGTGTGAGAGGGCGTGTGTGTCCGGGTTCACGCCACTATCCGATTGCCAGCTGACAGGTCGAATCAATAAAGCACAAATAAGTGGACAACGTAGTGTCTATTAAAAATCAGGAGTATGCGTGGACACTTAAGAGTTTGCACGTCGCTCAGACTAAAGGTCCAAAAGGTTTCCTTCATAAATGAGAGCCACCTGACCTGTAAAGATGGCTTGAAGGTGATGTGTGTTCAAGGTGCTCTCCTAGTTTAGGCAAAGTTTTATCAGATGGTCTCACTGTGTTCACGTCAGATGCGATCTGAACAAAGTTAATGTCCTACTTTAAAAGCCAATGAGGTTCAGGGGCATCGGGAGGGGGAGGGGGGGGAAAGAGGACGAGGCATGAGAGGAAGGTAACGAGATGGAGAGAGAGATGCAGGAAAGTGAGAGAGATAGAGGTGAGGGAAGGAGAGGGAAAGAGTGGAGGAGAAGGGAAGGAGAGGAAGGAGAGGGAAGGGAGGGAAAGGAGAGGGAAGGAGAGGGAAGAGAGGGAAGGAGAGGTTTTTTGCCTTGAGGGCTGCAGCTGTGAGCATCCAGGCCGACGGGGACAGAGCTCGTTCCGGGCAGAAGCAGACCAACACCCACCATCCATGTGTGGAGACTTGGACAACAGATGGGTTCGGAGAGATCTGTGTTTCAGGGGTTCATCTCACGGTTTAATACTCATTCTGACAGTAACAGCAAGTTTGTCTAAGCAATGCCGGCTTCTCAGCAGAACGGTTGCGGGGTTGCGATCCCGGTCTTTCGTGCGGAGTTTGGCATCGTTTCTCCTTGTGTCTCGGTGGGTTTCTCCGATTGCCCCAGTTTCCTCCATCACCAAAACAAGCATCATAAAACTCCCAGCTACAGCCGGACCAAGAGTAAAGCACAATAAAACAGCCGGAGATGGGTCCCTGAGCGCCGCTCCTGACAGGTCGCCCCAGCGGCATTGAAGGATGGGTCAATACAGAGGACAAACGGCCCGATGCGCGCACAATAAAGTGCACCTTAATCATACCTTCAAACCAGATCGGAGAAATCTGAATATTATGCGCTTTTACGACTAATCTGCCATTTTTTACATGGTTTTTGGTGAATGGCACAAACATTGTTTTGCTGAAAATCAAATCCTTGGTGGCAGAGTGGATAGTGCTTGTCCTGACCAAGCCAAAAGAAGATCTGATGCTCGCCCCGTGAGGGCTGTAAGGCTGTTCTGTGCTGGCTCTCTGCTCCTGACAGTGCCCCCTGTGGCAGTGGAAGGATGGGGCAAATTTAGAGAATCGAATTTGACCCTCATGCAAATTTTCAGTAAGATCTGGTTTACTCAGATACTTTTTGTATACGATATGCCAATAAAATGAAGCAGGATTCTACATTTGTATGTGCCAAATATGCGCATTTGTTGCCATTTTTACACATGCAATGCCTTATTTATATGTGAAAACAGGACATGGCAAAAAACGTGAAATACATTTTTATTTTTAGTTTATTTTTTTCAGATACAGATACAATTTCACATTTGCATCTTTAAATTCAAGTTTTCTTTGTATCTAGCTGCAATTTGTCACCATAAATTAGAAATCATCCTTCACTATTGCGCCCGCAAGAACCACCCGCAAACACCATGAATTTGCGTGGTCTCGCAGTTAAACGCGCACATACTGTATTTAACCCGGCTCCAAAGCCCCTCGGCCTGTTGTCTGCTTCTTTATGAGCAGCGGTGACCGTGACGACGGGCTGCATGTGAGGTTTAGAGGCCGATCGATGTCCGTTTGTGTTTCAGGAGCGGCACAGCGGCGGCAGGACGCTGCGAATGTGCCCGCACTTAACATTTCATCACCCCGAACAAGAGAAAGAGAAAAGAGGGAGGGGCATGATTTGACTTGGCTTTGAACCGCCAGATCAATCGAGTCCATCACGAGGCCTCAACGTGACCAGAGCTAGCGTAAACGAGGACTAATCCGGAGAAGGCGAGGCTGCTGTATCCTACAGAACAGACCGTAAACCTTCATCTGTTCTAATAATCGTATAACTCCCAAAAAGATGATAATAATCGCCCCGTTTTGAGCGCGCGTATAACTGGAACCTCTGTTTTTAAAAGGAACATGCATTGTTACGACAGTAATTTCAATGTGAAACGAAATCAACAGAAATGCACTTAATTTAATAATCAGTAGAGTGAATGATAAGACTAGCGACCACAAGCTAATGGGGCTCGGATAAAATGAATAAATAAAATAAATAAAATAAATAAAATAAATAAAATAAATAAAATAAATAAAATAAATAAATAAATAAAATAAAATTAAATAATTAAATAAATTAAAATAATAAGTACAAACAATAAATAAGTACAAACAATAAATACAACAAGGTAAACAGAACAATAAATAAGTACAATAAAATAAGTAAAATAAATGAGTACAAACAATGAATAACATAAATACGAATATAATAAATAAATAAACAATGAATAAATAAGTACAAACAATAAATAAGCATAAACAATAAAATACTAAATAAGAATACACTTGCGTTACATATGTTTTATATATATATATATATATATATAATATATATATAGAATCAGAATCAGAAAGAGTTTATTGCCAATGAACAAAATTCACAAAACAGGAACTTGTCTCGGCCTTAAGGTGCAACATAGAACACTGAGCAATAATAACAAAAATATATATATTATATATATATTTATATATATGTTATATATAATAAAAAATGTGTGTGTATGTATGTATGTGTGTGTGTGTGTGTGTGTGTGTGTGTGTGTATGTATGTATGTATGTATGTATATTTATATAAATAAATAAGCAGTAACATTATAGTCCTGTCCCACAACTTGAAATGTTTCAAAAAATGCTCATGGCAATTATTTCAATTACTGAATCAAATGAATGATCACAACTGTAAATGATCATTTGGCACTTCGACCACAGATCAGTTTATATCGCCGTTGTTTCACTTGAATCTGTAACGAGTGCTTTGTTTGTTGTTTTTTATAATTGGTGGTAAAGTTTGCGAACCAATTTTCATCCATCAACAAAAAAACATTTTCTTCTGAACGGCCGTCTTTCCAGGTACATTTCCCGCTCTACTACATTTCAATATTCCTGCCGGTCCGGTGGTCTTCGAGTGCCAGCGACGCGCAAATGAATCCACTTTGAACCGCGCTCTTTGTATTTTGATAAACACTCGAGCGGGAGCGTGTCACCTTCACATTTGCGTGGACGCTCCTGGCCGCGCGTCGCCGTCGCCGTGAGTGCTCCCGTGTGCGCGATTAAACGCACTCAGCGCCGACGTGGCTCTGCTAAGGTGCTTTTAAGAGCTGCCGTTCGCCGGTTTGGAGCGCGGCGGCCGTGTAGGCGCCGCCGCGTTTTTAATTTGCCACCACTCGCCGCAGCGCTTCTCACCCACGTCAAAGTATTTATGACAAATAGCGAGGTGATATTTACTCTGAGTGTTGGACGTGTCGAAGCGTTCCGACGAGGCGAGTTTCAAATGTTTTTTTCCTGTGTTTGAACTTCTCCGTTTAAGGTGCATATGACGGCTTTACCTGTTCATTCATTTGCACACAAAAAAAACCATCAACGGTTTTCAATTTGCTCTTTGTCTAGCAGCGTTTTCAAAAGCCACATTATTGGTAATGTGTGGGACATGCATCAAAAAGAAGAAGCAAACAAACAGTGTGACAACTCTTCAAATCCAAATTAATGTATAATCCAAGTTTTTATTATGATTCTTATTATTATCATTATTATCATCATTGCAATTATTATTATTTATTTTTTTTAATCATTGCTATTATGTTGTTAGGTTATTATTATAATACTTTTTAAAATCATGACCATTATTAATTTTATTTTTATAATTACTAGTATTTATATTATTTTATTAATATTGATATGAATGGGTTCGCTAACATCACATCACATGATCTCTCTGGGTGGAGTCTGCATGTCCTCCCCTTGTTACCGTGGGGTCTCCGGGTTCCTCCCACCATCCAAACACATGCATGTGTTTGGTAAATTGGCAACTGTAAATTGGCCCTATGTGAAAGAATGAGAGAGTGAATGTTTGTCTCTGTGTTAACCCTGCGACGAGCTGGCCCCTGTCCAGGGTGTACCCCGCCTAAGGCCCCAAAGGCACTGGGATAGGCTCCAGTCAACCGCGACCCCTAACGGGAACAAGCGGTAAAAATGGATAAGGATGGCTTTTTATCAGTTCCAATTCAAATTCTTCACATTTCTACACATTTCCCACTGCTTTAGCGTACTACGATTTCTATGTGGTTCTGGCCATATTCTTGGAGGGAAATGAAAAATCAATTCATTTCTGGGGGGAATGACAAATCAATTCATTTCTGGGGGGAATGACAAATCAATTCATTAAAACGTGGATCAGTATTTAAGTATAGTAACAGTATCATTCACGTCATCCCACTGTCTTCGCCCCAGTTAATATTTGATGGTCCGTTAAAGTGAGACATAATGTTCCATGTTCAAAGTCTGGTTAATGGTTAAATATTGATGTGGGCCTCGGTGAGAGCGGTGTTCTTCTGCAGCCGACTCCACAGCCGCCTGCTCCTGTGGCATCAGAACACAAAGTACTTCAAGGGCTTTTGTTTACGGTCCCTGGCACGCACACGCCTCCAGCCCGAGATCTGCCCCTGACAGGGTTAAAAGATGGATTGATGGCATAAATAAAGGTTTTAACAGACATATTACACCAAATTGACTCTCTTTTTGAGCTTTAACGTTGTTCTTTCATCAAAAACACACCTGGAACACCTTCTTTGAGCCTCACAAAAACACTCGGCTTCAAATTTCCCAGATGTTTGACGTCAAAGGTAGCGATCTGGTTGATCTTCTGCGCATTTCTGACTCGAATCACCGTCATTACAACTGCGCGCTTACATTAGCATGTCGGGGCGAGCTAGCTTTCGTTTATTTCCCCGTGGTAATTCCCTCTGCTGCCAGTAGACGGAGCGCTAACACCAAATTGCGACGAGGAAACGCCTGGCTGAGTACGTACATTATTATACGTGCTAAAACATGAGATGCCAAAGGTACAAGAGCAGCTTTAAAAACAATTGACAATAAAAAAGAAATGATCTTTTTAAATATGTAACTTGCTGCTCTGTTTCCATGTCCGAGTTATTGCTTTGCCGACGATGTTCCACAGTATGGCATTAAACCTGTCTTACTTCAATAACAGAAGTTTTTATTGTTCAAAATTGTTCAATAATATAAAAAAACACCTGTAATAACATGATTGGCTGTAGCTCAACTTGTCTCCAAAGAGTTAAATAAAGTCAATTTAATGCCAGAACCTTCAGGCAAAAGCAGCAACATCTCCATGGAGACGAGCAGAAAAGATACAACTTTATAGATAATCAATCCAATCCACTTTATTTCTATAGCACATTTTACAATGAAAGGCTGTCAAATAAAACAGAATAAAAATGGTAAAACAGAATAAAAATGGTAAAACTGAAAAAAACAATAAAAATGGTAAAACAGAATAAAAACAGTAAAAATGGTAAAACAGAATAAAAACAGTAAAACAGAACAAAAGCTGAAAAAGATGCTAAAACTGAATAAAAACAGAATACAAATAAGTAGATAAACAAAATAAGACAATGAAATATACCAAAATATATCGATTATAATTCCACAGTTCTGCTATTTCTTTGGATAAAGGAACCCGACAAAACCTAATTTTCGGCAGTGATTCAAAACGCCAACGCTACATTCGCAACGGTGCTGTATTTTTTACTTTTATATTTTATCCCCACACATTATGTCGACAAGTCATTAAACTGTCCTTAAAATGAAAGCGCTGACATAACTTTGATGAGAACTTCCTGTGACACACGAATTAATAGCAAAACTTGAAATTATCATTCTGTAAAAATGAATAAGACTCACAATGTGCAAATGAGCCAGTCACACCTCTACTTTTATTCTAACTGTTTTTCTTATAAATAACAGTTTTCTTCACCTGTAGCTTCACCTTCTAACTGAGAAACGATCCGAGAGCTCCAACCTTTAAAATGGGAAAAAGTCCTAAAACGCTGTTCAGTTTTATCTATTCAAAATTGTGCTTAAAATTATTTTTTAAAAAATCAGGTTTATAATTTCACTTCCTGTTTGTAATTGATGACATCACACTGGAAAATTACCCAGCAAACACTAGGCCAAATCTCATCCAATGTCACAATTTATAAAAAATATATATGAGAGCGACTTTATTTTGTTAAATTCGTGTTTAGAGCGTCAAAAAAGTTGTTTCTTTGTGTAAATTCTGCATAAACTTTGACTGGAGTGAGAAATGTCCCTACTGTGATGTCACTTCCTGTTATTGTCTACACATTTGTCAACGTTTTCTCCACAAATACCGTCTCGATCGGTGCGAAACTATCATTTATATGTACGACAGGTTTAAACACACCAAATAAAGTCAATATTAGAAAACTCAAATGTTGCACAAAACAGGAAGCTGAAACCATTGAAACCATTGAAACCCTTTAAATGAAACGTATGCTAATCTGAGCTTTAAACCACGTGCTAATGTTCTTCCCTTATCATAGTAGAGGTCACTATTGGAACCAAACGACACCTGAAATCTAATTTTAAGATGAATTCGTTTGGACGCCACGTTTACAAGATTTACAGTTTTTTCCTCAGTTCTTGCCCAGTGACATCTGTTTTTTTTTTTTCGGGCTTTACACAAACGAATTGAACTGTAACTTTGAACTTGCCTTGTTCAGAAATGTGAGGAAAATGCCTCTTCAACCCGAGCGCACAGTGGGTTAAATGTGTCTTTCATTGTCCTCATGCGGGTGTCTGTTGAGGACATTTGACCCGTGCGTCACCACCGGTCAGGAGCGGTGGACCACATGACCCGGGCCACTTTACCACCATGGACAGTGCTTAGGTTTGGTCCACGCGTTATTTATATCCGTCATATTTAAAGCTACTGCTAAAGTATTTCGGTCACATTTAAAGGAGACGTATTGTGCCAAATAGACTTTTTACATCCTGTTTACGAGCTCGGTCTTCTCTGAGCCTCACAAAAACATTCGGTTTCAAAATGTTCATATTTGTGACGTCAAACATGACATTCGATACAACTTGGGACGTCACGATATCAAATGTTAGTGTTATGTTACCAAACTGAACTCTCTGAAAGACAAAATAAAGATAAATGTGACAAAAACAGCCGGATTAAAAGAGTTATTTACATTTAGGTCTATATTTTGGGCTAAATATTGAAATAAAAATACCTAATTTTTCTTCTAAAATTGTCACGATTACTATTTTTTGGTTCTTACGAGTATATTGAGACTTAATTAAATAATCCTCGCATCCCTAATTACAACTGCTTACATTAGCAGTTTTTTTCATGGTAATTCCCTCCCTTTTTTAAATTAAAGAAATGTACAAAATAAATTCTAATTCAAAATAATGTAATGTAATGTAATTTGTTTAATTTAATTTTATTTAATTTTTATTTTATTTAATTTTATTTAATTTTATTTATATTTTATTTAATTTTATTTAATTTTTATTTTTTATTTTATTTATATTTTATTTTATTTTATTTAGAGACAAGACGGGGCTAGACAAAAGACAGATTGGGTTTTAACACCAAATCCTAATGAGCAAACGCCTCATAGAAAGTCATTTGTTCAAGTTGAAATAAGAGCAGGGTTAAAGGTCAACAACGATACAAATAAAGTGTTGGATTGTGGGAGTTTTGGATAGTTTGGCCTGCGTGCGGTAGAGTGACAGATAAGACGTTTTTTTTTGTTTCATGTGATTAAAGACCTTAAACCAGTACAACGTCATTACATGTTTTACTTGCTCTTCATCTCACTTCTGAACACTCTCATTATTCATTGTAAAAAGATCTTGAGTTTGAACAGTTTCGTATTCATGACACATATCAGACTCGCTTCTCGTGGGTATAAAATATAAAAACATACATTTTGAAGGAGGCGGTCTTTTGAACGGCGACAGATTCAGATCCCATTGAAGAGCCTGAAGTTGAGTTATAGTTTGCTTCATGAGGCGAGCGCATCCGAACAGCTCAGATATGTTAATCTGCGACGCTGCTGATAATGAAACACTCTGCGTCAGGAGCAACACTTTCCTCACAGATTAAGAGACGTGTTGAAGAGCACGGCGTCGCTTTACGTGGCTGCGACACTCGGATCTAATCAATTCACACAAAAATTACGTTTGTGGGAGTTTACTTTTTACCTTTGTGGGATTATTACATTTAAAACTTGATTATTATGATTGTGGGTGTGATAACTGCTTTTTACAATGGTGGTTTGTGGCTTTTATGTCTTAAATTGTAGAATGGAAAAACCCCAATCACAAATGATAAAACGACTGTTAAATTTGGGTCAGAGATGATGAGAATAATAATACTCGTCATAATTATAATATTTGATTATAGTCATCATAATTTTCATAATAGTCATCATACTAGTTGTCATATAGTCTTTTTTTTCTATTTATTGTTCAAGGACAAAACAACAAAAACATACATGACATATACATAATAATAATAATAATAATAATAATACTACTAATAATAATAATAATAATACTAATACTAGAAAAAACTATACTATACTAAGAAAACATATTTTTTAAAAAGTCAGAATAGTCATAGTCATAATAAATATAATAGTCATAGTAGTCTGTTATAATAGTCATCATAATAGTCATAATTATAATATTTAATAATAGTCATCATAATATTCATAATAGTTAGTCATCATGCTAGTTGTCATATTGTTTTTTTCTATTTATTTTTCAAGGATAAAACAACAAAAACATACATGACATATATAGATAATAATTTAAAAAAAAACAATACTACTAAGAAAAAAGAAATAACATCTTTTTTTTAAAGTTTTAATAGTCATAGTCATAATAAACATAATAGTTGTAATCGTCATAATAGTAGTCATATAGTCTTTCATATGTCTTTTTCTATTTATTTTTCAAACATAAAACAACATAAACATAAATAAAATATATATAATACAAATTTTAATAATTGAAAAAATATATATAACAATAATTGAAAAAAAAGAAAAAAATAATAATCACGGTCATAATAAACATAAAAGTCACAGTCATAATCATAATAATCATAATAGTTGTCGTAATAGTCGTCATATCATAATAGTGGTTATAATGATCATAAAATTCATAATAGTCATAATAATAGCTTCACATATATTCACAATATTTACAATTACCGGTTTGTGTGTTTTGACAGAAAGAATTCAAATAAATCTAGTCTGGACAAAATGTTTAATTTAGTAACTTTAAGTTAATCAATTTGCTGAGCCTTAAAAATGCCCAAACCCTCTTCCTCCAAATAATTAAACATAAAGATGATTAAATCTATAACGTTGGGATGTTTTTCCTGGGACCTGCTGTAGCCCCTCCTCCGATGACCACAGGCTCCACCTTCACCTTATTTTTATGATCTATGAATCTGTTTTTAACCCGGCAAAAAAAACGTTTAGCTCGACCTGTGCAAAAGTGGGAAACGTGCAGCCAACAAGAATAAAAACATCTTTGAATTTAATCAAAAGATATTAAAGGGCCATGACACGTTTTTATGATTTTCTAATTTTGACTCTATCTGGTGTATTTGTACCCGTTGTAACTATAAATCATAATTTTTACAACAATCAAGTCACTATTTCTGGAGAAAAAGTAGAAAAAGCTGTAGAGAATGACAGGAAGTGACATCACACTCATTCCATTCCAAGTTTATGCAAAAACTTGTTTATCCCCTAAACAATAATTCAACAAAATAAAGTCACTCTCATATATTTCTATTTGTCAAATCAAAAATCAATAAAATAAGATTTTGCCCAGTGGTTACAAGCTAATTTCCCACTGTGATGTCATCAATAACAAACAGGAAGTACAATTATACACTTAAAAATGTGCTTTTCTGGGATGCACGTTTTAGATTTTTTTTGCCAAATGTTAAATATATTTATCTTAACTCCATTTTAGTCCAACCTGTGTTTGGCACTTTAAGAAACCGAAGTGAAAACGCACTTAAACATCAAACTTAAATGCTTTTCTTGGCTAATTTCTTACATAAATGTGGCGTTTTCATCTTTGTACGCTTCATATCCATCTTCTCCGCGGCCCGAACGACTCCGCCGCGGACGTGCGTTTGTTTGTCCGCGGCGTGGGCGGCGCTGAGCAGAGTTATGGATCCCCGCGGCAGATGTACGGCATGTTTAGCGTGGACAGAGGCGTTGGTTTCCCTCGCGCCCTGTGCGCGTCGGGGACGGCTGCTAATCGATACGTGTCGCCACAAAAACGTAATGGCCTCAGTCATTTCACCGCCGAAAGGATCAGAGAGCAGCAGAGTTTGTTTTTGTAACGGCGCCAAAGCGACTCAAATCCTAATGGAGCTGTCATTTCTCATCATTCTGACCATTACTACTGCCTCGTGTGGCGTGGAGCTGGTTTAGTGCAAGTTAAAGAAGAAATATGTTTGTTTTTCGGTGCCGAACAGGATCATTATTTTTCCCTTTTCTTTTTTTGGTCATTGTTAACTGCAGTATTGATTTAAACAAGGTAATAATACCACAACGTCCATTCATGTTCATGTATGTTTTAATTGTTCATAATGAGCTACAAGACTTTTGTTTTCCACCTAAAAAAAAACAAAAAAGAAGAAAAAACGAAAAAAAGACAAATCACAAGACAAAAAAACAAGAAATTTCACCCCCAAAAAAAAATTAATAAAAAGAGAGAAGAAGGAAAAAAATAATAATAATAATCACAAGACAAAAAATATATAATAATACTAATTAAAGCAAATTTAAAAGTAAAGGGACAGAGAAATCCGATTGGGTCATTTTAAAAATAAAAGTTTAGATATGATAATAATAATAATAATAATAATAATAATAATAATAATAATAATTAATACAAAAAAGGGCATTAAGGCACACAAGTTTCCAAATAATTGTCCGGTTTAGTGCAGATTCATTTAAATTTGGCTGCAGGACATTTTTGAACCCGAGTTTAAAGGTGGTTTCTCGTGGCGTTGGATGAATCATAAACGCCGCTGTTCGAGCCCAAGTTGCGCATGAACGCCAACGCCGTGAGAGCGAAATTGGGAATTCTGGAAGCATCTGGAGCGAGCCGAGTTGTAGGAGTCGACAGATGATTTGACAGAGGCGGTCAGATATTTAGTGTCACGTAGACGTTAAGCTTCGGGGGAAACTACTATAAGAAACTCCTGAAATGTATGTTTTAATTGTAATATTTTCATCGTAAACCGTTTTATCCGCTTCCGACCCAAAGCAGAAACCTTCCAACCCAAGTGCAGCTTAGGGAACCCCCTTAAGCCCCCTTTATGTCAGGATCCACTTCAGTGCTTGATTATGAATGAGTTCTGCTGGTTCTGGTTTTGTCCTGGTTTTGTCCTGGTTTGGTCTTGGTTTTGTCCTGGTTTGGTCTGGTTTTGTCCTGGTCCTGGTTTGTCCTGGTTTGGTCATAGTTTTTTGTCCTGGTTTGGTCTTGGTTTGGTCTTGGTTTGGTCTTGATTTGTCCTGGTTTGGTCCTGGTTTGGTCCTGGTTTTGTCCTGGTTTGGTCTTGGTTTGTCTTGGTTTGTCCTGGTTTTGTCCTGGTTTGGTCTTGGTTTGTCGTTGATTTTGTCCTGGTTTGGTCCTGGTTTTGTCCTGGTTTTGTCCTGGTTTGGTCCTGGTTTTGGTCTTGGTTTGTCTTGGTTTTGTCCTGGTTTGTCCTGGTTTTGGTCTTGGTTTGGTCTTGATTTTGTCCTGGTTTGGTCTTGGTTTGGTCCTGGTTTGGTCCTGGTTTGGTCCTGGTTTGGTCCTGGTTTGTCTTGGTTTTGTCCTGGTTTTGTCTTTGTCCTGGTTTGGTCCTGGTTTTGTCCTGGTTTGGTCTTGATTTTGTCCTGGTTTGGTCCTGGTTTGGTCCTGGTTTGGTCTTGATTTTTCCTGGTTTGTCCTGGTTTTGTCCTGGTTTGGTCCTGGTTTGGTCTTGGTTTGTCCTGGTTTTGTCCTGGTTTTGTCCTGGTTTGGTCCTGTTTGGTCTTGGTTTTGTCTTGGTTTTGTCCTGGTTTTGTCCTAGTTTTGTCCTAGTTTGGTCTTGGTTTGGTTTTGATTTTGTCCTGGTTTGGTCATGGTTTTTTGTCCTGGTTTGGTCTTGGTTTGGTCTTGGTTTTGTCTTGGGTTTTATATACTTAGACCTTCAATGGAACGCACACAATACTTACCTTCAATGAACGCACACAATACTTAGACCTTCAATGGAACGCACACAATACTTAGACCTTCAATGGAACGCACACAATACTTAGACCTTCCTGTTTGGTCCCGGTTTGATCCCAGTTCAGTTCCAGTTCAAACTGTGTTCACGTTCTAGTCCGCCGTCTAGTCCAGGTTTAGGTTTGTGTTTTCCCAGTTTAGTCAAACTTTGATGTGGTTTGGCCTTTTGTTTGGTCCAGCGGATTCCCAGTTCATACTTAATCTCTTAGTCCCGGTTAGTTCTAGTTTAGACCTTGTTTAGTCTCTCTTCTAGTCTTTTTTTTAACTGCATATTTTGAACAGTTTCCTTGCATTTACATGATATTTTCGGCGTTTCCTCTCCATATCTATTCAAAAAACGTCTGAAAAATGCTTGAAAACATATTACAGTTGCATACGGCAGCCTTTTTTTTAGGGGCCAGAGTTGAACCGCACATTTATCCCCGACGGCTCGCTGTAATGTCACGGCTGATTGGCGTAGTTCCTGTTTTCATACCAGCAAATCCGACAAAACGGGCGACACGCAGTCATTTTGATTAATGTTTATGAAAGCCACGCTATTAGCTAAATGTCACCAACCGCAAACATCATTTTAATGGCTTTGAAACATCTGATCCGCAGTTTTTTTTTTTTTTTCCTTTTTGGGTCAATGAGAAAATGACTCACAAAAAGCGTGGAAAAACATTGCCTTCTGCCTCCGCCCCCGTCGCCTTCTACGGCGGCGCCTTTTAGAACGCCGTCGAATGCCAAAACTGGAGCAGATGCCCAACGCTGCAACCTGCGCGCCACATGGAAGAGCAGGAGTTTTCCACACCTAATTGCGGAAAACGTGTAGCTGAAAAATGTGCGGCCTTCTGGTGCCGGTGGCCGTCGGCGGAAACGTCTTCACGGAGACGAAGTTCTGCTTGCTCCGGGCCATTTGGGAGCACTGTTTTTCCTTTTTGTTTCCGATTTATTCCAAGTAAAAACCAATCTCGTGCAGAAATTTGTCGCTTGCTGTCATCTCCGAACGCTCGGATTGTTATGTATGAAGCGCTGTTCTGGCAGGAAGTGTGAAAACGGCCCAGTTAATGATTACCAAAAAGAAAACAGATGTCATTTCCCTGAATCTTTCGGGTTTTTAGACCAATAAATCCAAGTGCATTAGCATACAGTAAACAAGACTATTGATCATTGTCTCTGATTCGAGCGTGGAAGATGATTGGTTTGCCTTCCTCTACTCCAGGGCTAGTCAACATAAGGCCCGGGGCCCAAATCAGGCCTTCCAAGTCATTTGATCTGGCCCACGACTGTCCTGTTGTTCCACTCAGTTTTGGAATGATGTATTTGGGCCTCAGAACTCCTGCCATGGACACAATAAACCGTTACCTCTGGAACATACTCTTGACAGCGGCCTATCATCAGGGGACTAGACAGACGTTACTTTGGACATCCGTGAAATGGAGACGATCACTTTCTTTCTGAATTTGAAAATAGACTAATTCGACAGACTGTGGACGACGATTGGATGTCTACGTATTTTGGTTTATGTCTATTCTCTTGTTCTCGTTCTCTGCGTTTGTTTTATATGTTTATAAAGTCGAAAAATTCAAAATGTCATTGAAAAAAAATATGATAATCTGGCCCACGACCCATTATCCAAATATTACATTTAAAATAATAAAAAATCTTGTTTACTCATTTAATTCTAGGTTAGCACAAGTTCAGACCTGGTTCGATCTTGGTTCTGTCCTGGTCTAATTCTGCTTTAGACCTGTTTTGATTCGTGGTTTGTCCTTGTTTAACTCTGGTTCAGAACTGGTAATTTAGCAAACGTTAGTAAAGCATTTCGCGTGTCATTTCTCACGGCCCAGAAGCCTTGGCCCTTGAGAAAATACCATCGATTAGCCCGGCTCTGCACGCTACTCGCACGCTACTCGCACGCTAATGGCAGCTACTCGCGTCCAGCAGAAGGATTTTGAGTTGTCGTCCGGCCAACGATACAGAACCAAACTGCTGTCCACATGTCGATCTCTAAACCGTAAGAACGTCGTGAATGTTTTTGTATGGCGTTGATGGAGCGATGTGGGTTCATTGTCCGATGATCGTGCGGCGCTTCAGCTTGCCCTTCGCGCTTTCTGGACGCGTTCGGCAGTGCGCTGTGACGTGTTCTGAGCACGAGGTCCGGCCGCAGGTTTGTACGTGCCTCACACTGGAAACTGTTCATGGATTCGCGTTGGAAAATCGCATCGTGTTGGATTTTGTCAGGTTTGCGCGGCCATCGCTGGGTTGATGGTTGCGGCGGTTGGAATGCCAGTTGTGTGTGTTGGCGTGTCTTCGTGTCCAGTGTTCGTCCAACATGAAATTCTTGATAAGGAAACGATAAAGGCTCATTTTATTCCTTGTTTTTCTCCTGTTTACTTCGCAAAACCTCTCCGAATGAGACAATAGTGGACTCTGATCGTTGTACAAAAACACCCAATTATATTAACGGCGTACTTTTTTGGTCATGTCCAACATTTTGCACGTTGTTGACACTTTAGTGAAGTAAAAAACCAAACCAAACCTGTTTTTTTGCCAACACGTTACGCTGAAGTTGAGAAGAACGATCGCCGAAGTCGCACACGGCGTTTCATGGACGAACATGCTTGAGTTCCTGATGAAGGTTAAGATGGCCGTACTGTATGTCATCTGTCTGCGCACGTCTTTTGGTTTTAGCTTGAACCATTGTGCGTCGCAGCGAGGTTTGTTTTGCTCTGCCTTTCGGGAGGATTTTGGGGCGAACGGCCTGAACCTGACGGGGATTATTTGCCAAAACGCGCTTCCGTCTGTCATGTCAAGCGCGCGCAACTGAATCCACCTGAAGCGAGCGCGTAAACTAAGGGTTCTAAATGCGATATTTGGCGTTTTCCATCTCTTGTTGCTTGAGCTATTCTTCAAAATGTGCATGAAAAATATCAAAATAAGGTGATGGACACACAGATTTGGACAGTAAAAGTGTCTGGTGACGTCCCTGCCCTTTTTAAGCAACGAAATGGTAGTAAAACTGAACACGTAAAACAAGTCAGAGTATGGACTGAACCAGCAACTACTGAAGTCTTTGTTCATCAACCAAGATAATGACGACTAAAACAAACAATAACAAAACACGACTTGAACATTGAACCCATCACAGTTGGTCTTCCAGGTTCTGGTCGAAGACCCAGACGGAGGCAGAGGGTTAAAAAAAAAAACTTTACATGATGAGGTCAGCATAAAGCAGGGCAGAAACAATGTAATAGGCGATTTCATGGATCACAGAAGGAGGAAATGAAGTCGTAACACTGTCAGCGGCGCCATTACCATACGAGCGCGGCGCGGGCTGCCCCGTGATGGTGTGCGGCCCAGCGAGTGGAGGGACTGCAGGGACCCGGGGTTTACTATTGCACAGAAGTGTAATATGCCCGTTTGATACATGGTCTACTCAAATGCTGTTTTTATGGTTCTCTACGGTGCATTTTTACATCACGACTAAAGAATATGACACCGTCTTCGATTGCATGCTAAAGTTGAGATTTAAAATGTGTAGCTGGACAGTCTTCCTCACTTTTTTTGTGTTGTTTTGATGAAATACTTGTGCGTTTCAATTTTTTTCAGCATTTAAAATAAAATAAAAACTCTGAATTTCTCTTTGTTTGTTTTTTTAAACCCTGAAAATTTGAATTGTGCTTAATCTGAATTATTTTAATTGCTGAATGTTGCAGTGTAGATATTTTTCTTTCCAAAACATGTGATTTTCTGGCTCTCCACTAGGATGTACGTATATTTTCCCATTCTTCGTCGGTCAAAATAAAATCACCCTCTCTTCCCTATTTATTTTAAATATAATTGTCCAAATTGCTAATACTTTAATATAATTTATTTCAATATTATTCCCCTTGAAAGTTCGGATTTATAAGCTTTGATAAATATTTCAGTCAAAGCTATATTAATAAGTTATAATAGCGTCATAGCTCTGTTTGATTTCTTGGATATAATAACTTTTTTTCAACATATCAAAGCTTTTCCTGTGATTATCTTTTACAGTGGTCGTTATATCGCACCTTTCACAGACAAAGCTAGTCACAAAGAGCTAAAAGAACGCACAACTGCAACAGGTTGTACACAAAGGCTTGACCAAATCAGAACGTTTCGAGCGAGAGCCTGGTGAGAGCAGAAGGTCGTTCCGGAGTCTGGGCGCATATCAGCCTGGAAAGATTGATCCGAGCACGACGACGCGGAGAACCTTGAGCGGTTTCAGATCCCGAGACCCTCCCCTCTGTGTCTTTGGGATTCCCCAGGAGGAACGTGTCTGGGGCGGCGGGAAGGTGAGCCTTTTGGGTGAAAAACCTGTCTTCTTACGTTTCGGCTACAATGGAAGAAAAGCCACGAATCGCTGTTCATTTTTAGAGACATTGGAAGTTCGCCTGTGATTTCTGGCCTTCTATGAACGGGATTCTTTGAAAAGCGGCGGATAAAGTCGATTCCGGTCGGCGAAACGGTTATGAAACCGGTTCTTAGTGAATGTGGACACAGAGGCCGGGGAGCTGAGGAGGTTTGAGGCCAGTCACGTGAGCTGAAGCTGCTGTATTGATTTGAATTAGTCCATTATGGAGCTGCAGGCCTAATAAAAACAGATGAGATAAAGACTCCGTACACTTGAACGCACTCACGCACACGCGCATTTGTTCTGCTGCTCATTAAAGACATCGATTTGTGGTAAATACAGTAATTCAAATGCTAAAGTGGACGGGGAGAGGCGTGTGCACAGTTCTTATTGCCCGTCGGACTTCTGTAGAATGGTTCTTACAGCTTTCTTCTTGCGGGATGCAACAGTGAACCTGTCGCAGTTTTGTTATTTAGATCTTTTTTTTTTACAATGGGGGCTTTGCTTGAAAATGCTTCTTTTTTTGGCCGTAGATTCTTCATAATTGGTTCAGGTTTAGGACATGTTTATCCATCGCCAGTCGAGGATGATTAAAAACATCGGCCTGGTTTCATGGTCAAGCAACCAGACGCTCTTAACCACGTGAAGAGGTTTGCCGTTTTATTTTGCCTTGTTTTCTATGTAATTGCACAAATTGCAACAACAGATGCGACACGTGCCTCATACAACTTGACGCTCAAACTGCGGCATCGCTCAAAGGACTGACCTGCTGTGTTTAGGGACTAATGCAAATGCGGTTTATTTATTTAACACAGATTTCTCGTTAGGAAGCGAAAACTGACCGTGTTATTCATCTTTTTTAAAGCATTTAACGAGCGGCTAACGTTAGCGTTTAAAACGGACTCTTGAATAAAGTCGTACAGTAACGAGACGACAAACAAAAACAAACAGCGCGTTATATTATTTAGCATTTTAGTTTAAGAACATATTTAGCATTTTTAGTTAAGAACATATTTAAGCATTTTAGTTAAGAACATATTTAAGCATTTTAGTTACGAGACATATTTAAGCATTTTAGTTAAGAACATATTTAAGCATTTTAGTTAAGAACATATTTAAGCATTTTAGTTAAGAGCATATTTAAGCAATTTAGTTAAGAGCATATTTAGCATTTGTTAAGAGCATATTTAAGCATTTTAGTTAAGAGCATATTTAAGAATTTTTAGTTAAGCAAGCATACTCTTAAGCATTTTAGTTAAGAACATATTTAAAGCATTTTAGTTACGAATATTTAAGCATTTTAGTTTAAGAAATATTTAGCATTTTAGTTAAGAGCATATTTAGATTTTAGTTAAGAATATTTAAGCATTTAGTTAAGAACATATTTAAGCATTTTATTTAGAACATATTTAAGATTTTAGTTAAGAACATATTTAAGCATTTTAGTTAAGAACATATTTGAGCATTTTAGTTAAGAGCATATTTAAGCATTTTTAGTTTGTAAGGAGCATATTTAAGCATTTTAGTTTAAGAGCATATTAAGCATTTAAGTTAAGACATATTTCAGCTTTAGTAGTAACAGCAATTTAAGCATTTTAGGTTAAAGGAAACACATTTAAGCACTTTATTTCAGCGCTGGAAAGCACAACATCTCAGTTCAAAAGGCACTGGTCGCACACGTTCGACTTTGAAAACGACTCTTTGTAGAAAACAAACCTGCAGGTGTCAACGTACAACTTTGATTCAGAGATCGGCTTTGTGGCCACGCTTTTGAAAATGCGACGCCTCACATGTAAAGTTATACATTTTCACAGCAGTTCAGCTCTTTCTTCCCATTTCGTTATATATTTACTAAAAGTTGCATTATCTCCCCAAAAAACGTTTTCTTGCTTCTCAAAGTGGTTTGTTTTTGCTGGCGTGACGGTGCACAGGCCGTCGTGATAAGGCTGCGGAACACGTAATGGTGTTGTTTCAGCTCTGGAGAAAACAACAGAAGGGTAATATAAAGAGATACATGAGGGGTCGTGGCTTTTTGAGGCGGCGCGCTTGAAATCGTGTGCGAACCTCCAACTACGGTAAAGAAACAACCGGCAAGAAAACACAAAACAGACTTCGGGCGGCATCAGAACGACGAGACTTTCGAGAATCCAAACAGCTGGTTATCGAAAGTGTCTGATGTGAAAAGGGTCAAGCCACTCAAGCCACGTCAAAACCCAGAGCCACGTCAGCACGTCCATGAGCCACGTCAGCCACGTCGGAGCACGGAGTCGAGCCACGTCTGAGACCACGTCAGAGCCACGCTCAGAGCCACGTCTGAGCCACGTCTGAGCCACGTCTGAGCCGCCAATGCACGCAGAGCCAACGTCAGCCACGTCAGAGCCACTCAGAGCCACGTCGACGCTGAGCCACGTCTGAGCCACGTCCGACCACCGTCGGAGCCAGCCGAATATCGTTCTACTTTTAAAGTCCACGTCTTGACACGTCGAGCCACGTCTGAGCCACGTCTGATGCCACGTCAGAGCCAGTCAGAGCCACGTCAGAGCGCACGTCAGAGGCCACGTCAGGCCACGTCTGAGCCACGTCGGAGCCCGTCGGAGCCACGTCGAGCCACGTCGGAAGCCGTCGGAGCCACGTCGGAGCCACGTCTGAGCCACGTCAGAGCCACCGTCAGAGCCACGTCAGAGCCCACGTCAGAGCCACGTTTAGAGCACGCTCAGAGCCACGTCAGAGCCACGTCTGAGCACGTCCGGAGCCACGTGGAGCACGTCGGAGCCTCACGTCGGAGCCACGTCGAGCACGTCGGAGCCGACGTACGGAGCCACGTCGGAGCGACGTCGGAGCCAAAGTGGAGCCACCGTCGGAGCACTTCAGAGCCACGTCAGAGCCACGTCAGAGCCGACGTAGAAGCCACGTCGAGCCACGTCTGAGCCAAGTCTGGAAGCCACGTCAGAGCACGTCTGAGCCACGTCTGAGACACGTCAGAGCCAGCTCAAGAAGCCACGTCAGAGCCACGTCCAGAGCCACGTCTTAAGCCCAACGTCAGAGCCTTCACGTCAGAGCCCACGTCAGAGCCACGTCAGAGGCCACGTCTGAGGCCACCGTCAGAGCCACGTCAGAGCCACGTCAGAGCCACGTCAGAGCCAACGTCAGAGCCCGGTCTGAGCGCACGTAATGAGCCACGTCGGAGCCACGTCGGAGCCCGTCGGAGCCACGTCGAGCCACCGTGGAGCACGTCGGAGCCCACGTCGGAGCAACGTCGGAGCCACGTCGGAGCCACGTCAGAGCCACGTCAAGCTACGTCAGAGCCACGTCAAGAGCCAACGTCAGAGCCAAACGTCAAGCCACGTCAGAGCCACGTCAGAACACGTCGGAGCCACGTCACAGATACGTCGGAGCCAAGCTACGTCGGAGTACTGTATTTAACCTGTATTTATGTATTTAATTTAACCTGTATTTAATGTTTTATTCCAACCTGTATTTATGTATTTTATTTACCTGTATTTATGTATTTATTCCAACCTGTTTTATGTATTTATTTAACCTGTATTTTAGTTTTATTAACCCTGTATTTATGTATTTATTTAACCTGTATTTGTATTTATTTAACTGTATTTTAATGGTATTTATTCAACCTGTTATTTATGTATTTTATTTAACCTGGTATTTATGTATTTATTCACCTGTATTTATGTATTTATTTAACCTGGGTATTTTATGTATTTTTTAACCTGTATTTTAAGGTATTTATACCTGTATTTGATGTATTTCCTTTAACCTGTATTTATTATTTTTATGTCCGATCATGTAATTCACTCCGCACGTTTATTTTGAGACTCCTAAAACGTGTCCAAACAAACTGGCAGCAGCGGGAGTCAAATGAAGAGTCCGCCATGTTTTTATACATCCCTTCTTTCCCCCCTCCTCTCCGGACATGTTGCCCCGCCGCGTCCTTCTTTCCCCCCTCCTCTCCGGAATGTTGCCCGCCGCGTCCTTCTTTCCCCCCTCCTCTCCGGACATGTTGCCCGCCGCGCCCTTCTTTCCCCCCTCCTCTCCGGACATGTTGCCCGCCGCGTGGGACTTTCTAATTGCGCTCGTCCGACGTGAAGCGTGCGAACGTGAACGGACTCGGGACAGACACGTTCAGCCATCGGGGCAATACGTCTCTGCGCGCGCTTCACGGCTCTCGCGTTTATTTGTTCTGAAAACGCGTGATTAAGAGGCCCCCCGGAAACATGCGGCGGCGGCGGCGGCGGCGGCGGCGGCGGTGGCGACACGGGCATTTGAGAAACTAATTGGCCGAATAACCACGGCCACGACTTGTTTCGAAACCAACGACAACGTCCTGAAACCGGATCAAACTGTTGCTTCGACGATTGTTTTAGATTAATGTTGGTTCATTTTTGCTACAGTCAATGACGGAAAATTAAATAATATAAACATAATACATCAGTAATAATAAACTTTACTCGTATATTGTTGTTTTCCCGGAAAACAACATTAAGAGCTAATTTATTGATTTATTTACGATGTTGGCCAAATGTCAATCTCGAAAAGTAGCTCTAAATTTAAAATAAACGCGTTCCTTTTTGACAGATTTTTGCTCAACATTTTATTTTAAAGCAAGTCAAATGTTGACAAAGTTGTGATTCTTCATTTTATCGCGCGAAAAGTGTCATAAAAAAACGTTGAATAGCCCCTCTTTAAGACATAAAACAGCATTTTAGCTCATTTTGTATTTACGTTTTCTTTCCAAATGCAACAAATGAACGTTTTTAGAACTCCCACATCGCCAAATATCGGCTCAGTCGTGCAGCGTTACCCTCTCTTCGCCGTATCTGTTCGTATCTACCCGTTAAAAGCTCTTCGTTCTCGCCGAGCAAATGGACCCACGTCGGGCTGATGACGCTAGCCTAAATGTGCGTCCGCCCGTAGCTCGTGTCATCGCCGGCCTGGATTCTGACGCACAGCTCTCAGCGGGGGAAAAAAGAAAAAAAAACCAAAAACTAATTACCACGGACACAAAACCATCGACATCCAACCGGCTTTTCTCCCCAAGACAACCGCACCACTTCTGCTCCTCCGCCGTTTCGGGGGGGACGCCAGATTACTCCTGACAGCAAACACGCAAATAAAACATTACAGCGGCTTACGGAGGACGCCCGTCGGGTAAATTATTCATACGTCGACTTCACTGAAAGTCCCGCGAAACTAATCCCCGGCCAAAGCTTTTTTTTTTTTTTGTAATGGCGCCGCGGTCGGAGAGTTTCTTCTTTCGCGGCGGCGTTTCCTCGCTTCCCATCAAAGTTGTTCACGCCCGTGTCTGACGCGGCCGTACTGACAGGAGTTGGAAGTCGTGCGGCCCGGGCGGTTATTACGCGGCGTTTAGCCTCGAAACCGCCTCTCTCCGTCTAATGGCGCCGGAGATGCGGGGGCTTTGATTTTAATTGGGCTGTTCTTAAGACGCCGCTGGGTTTGATTTGGACGGCTGTAATCTGCGCGTTTCTCCCTCGCGCAGTCACTTCTGGAGAGTTTGTTCGTGGTTAAGAGCGCGGCGGGAGCGGAAACGTTCGGGGTCTGAAGTGGACGTATCGTTATGAAATGGTACGGTTTGAGAATGTACACGCCGCTGATGAGTCGAGCGGGTGTGGACGCATTTACAGCATATGAGATGGAAAAGCACCAGATTATTATTCTTAGTATTTTGGATTAGGGTACACGTTATTGACCTTATTCCGTTTCACGTTTTCCTCGTTTTCCCCCCCGAATATCAGCACTTCTGTTGTAATGACACTTCCGGCCCACTAGGAACTACGGTGGGTTAAATGGAGAACGAGGGAAAGGTTTGGTCACTAAAACACGCTCTGAAGTGGATGGATTTGTGTAAAATGTCCAATGTTCATGTGACCTACAGGTCAAAACGGCACCGATTCCCTGGAACGCCCGAAAACCGCTCTTCAGTCTGTGTAGAACTTATGTTATCTCGAGTTAAGCTCTGTGTTCAGTAAAAAGGTTAAAAAGGGATATTTGCCTCTGCATTTGACCCATTTGTCAGGGTGCGTTCAAACTCTGGTTTTGAATTGAGCCCACTTTAGTCCTGATGTGGACTTGGTTTGGTTCTGTTCTAATTTTTGTGTAGTCTTGATCTATACCAGGTTTATTTGGGGTTTTAGTCCTGGATTACCCCTGGTTTAGTCCTGGTTTAGTCCTGATTTAGACCTGGTTTAGCCCTGGATTAACCCTGGTTCTGTCCTGGTTCTGTCCTGATTTAGACCTGGTTTAGACCTGATTTAGACCTGGTTTAGCCCTGGATTAACCCTGGTTCTGTCCTGGTTCTGTCCTGATTTAGACCTGGTTTAGACCTGATTTAGACCTGGTTTAGACCTGATTTAGACCTGGTTTAGCCCTGGTTTTGCCCTGGTTTAGATATGGTTTAGTCCTGGATTAACCCTGGTTCTGTCCTGATTTAGACCTGGTTTAGACCTGATTTAGACCTGGTTTAGCCCTGGTTTTGCCCTGGTTTAGATATAGTTTAGTCCTGGATTAACCCTGGTTCTGACCTGATTTAGACCTGGTTTAGACCTGATTTAGACCTGGTTTAGCCCTGGTTTTGCCCTGGTTTAGATGTGGTTTAGTCCTGGATTAACCTGGTTCTGACCTGATTAGACCTGGTTTAGACCTGATTTAGACCTGGTTTAGCCCTGGTTTTAGCCTGGTTTTGCCCTGGTTTAGTTGTGGTTTAGACCTCTTTTTGAGTGTGGTGAACGCCGCTGTAACCCCGTTAGGAGCCGTGGACCCATCTCCAGATCTTGGCTCTGTCTTGTTCAGAAGGAGAAACCCACCGACCCAGACTCTGCACAGAAACGCCCAGTCAAACCCGGGACCTTCCTGTGAGGCGAGAGTGCTAACCCATCTGCCACATCGCCTTGGCTCTATCACAACAAAATAATCCACTTACTATCGGATAAACCCCTTAAATGAAAGCTCTGGTGTGGTGGGACGGGCAGGATGACTTTACACGACGAGGACGTAGCAGTGGCTCACGACGGTTTCCAACCACAATAAGTCCGTCATAAACGCCCCAAAAGTGGGACAAGACACTGTATTTGATCCTGTTTTCTATGTAAATCGGACTCTTTTTTTTTCAAGTCACGTCGAGTGGAAAAGTGGGACATTCTCTCAGTAAGTGGGACGAAGGACAGAGGCTAAACGGCTGTGCAAGGAAAACAAAGACAGCGCCCCCACACTTCTATACCTGCTATACTCTACTGTTTATAATCCTGAAGTAATGTTATGGATTTTCCTGAAAAGAGGAGACATCTGATACGACTCCAGACTGTCAGACGTGTTTCTCGCTTCACAAAGTGATCTTAACGTACTCTCCCCGGATGGGCCCAGAGGCAGGTGGAGAGTGCCGCTGTATGTCAGGAACCCTCCTTGTATTATGCAGTGAACTCGTGAGTAATTGAGACATGAAATATAGAAGCGGCGGAGTGGAGCGCGCGCAGGGCCTGGGCCGGGGCAGAGCTCGCGGGTCCGGGGGAGTGGGTTATGGTTGGCTAAAGTGCCATTTAGGCTGTCCATTCCTGAAAGAGCGAGGTGACGCGGCGGAGCGGAAACGGCGCGCGTAGAAGGGTCCACCTGCACCTCGGAGATGGATGAGGCGCCGGGCGACCCCACAACAACTCCATCAACTCAAAGGTTACAGGCGCCTAAGCCCGCCCCTTCCTTTGGATACCATCCTGTTACGTCCTCATTTTATTCTATACTTCTCTATGGTCCTGCCCAGCTCTGTTATTTATTATTTTATTTATTTTATTTATTTTATTTATTTTATTTATTTTATTTATTTTATTTATTTTATTTATTTTATTTATTTTATTTATTTTATTTATTTTATTTATTTTATTTATTTTATTCTTTCTTGTAGTTATTTTTTCTTGTATTTATTTGATTATTATTATTGGTTTTTTTTAATGCATTTTATTATGTGTTTTTTTTTTTCGTTTTCTTTGTATAGGTCAGTTTGATTTATGTATATTTTTGTTGTTTTATGTTTAAAAATAAATAGTAAAAAACATACAACAAAAATCAAATCGAATAAAAGTAATAATAATAATAGGAAAACAATTATTCATTACGTACACTCGGACTTCAGTATTAATAGTATCATAAATAATGATAACAGAGGATATTTTAGTAAGTTTTTGAGTAAAATTGTCTCCATTTTGAGGTTAAAATGCTAATAAATCAGGCTTACAATTAGCTGTCATCATCCTTCAGTTCAGTCTATCCAACATAGAATCAGATAAAAGTAATAATAATAGGAAAACAATTATTAATTCTGTCCACGAGGACTTCAGTATTAATCGTATCAAAGACTCATTATTCAGTCAAACTATTTCCAAACAACAAAGCATGAGCTAACATCTTCAAATGTTTCTAAATCTCTCTTTATTCCATGTTATTAATACTGATTTAGACTTGAAATAAGACAAACAAACTTAAGGCCAAACACTGCACGTGAATAAGACTCATTCTTAAATTTAGAGATATTAATTTGAAAGTGCTTCTGTGTTTTTTATTTCTATAATCATGTCATGATTTCAAAGTATTTCATGTGTAAAAAATGCCAAAATTGCACATGTTTGGAGAATATAAATCTGAAAAATGGTTTAACAGTCAGACAGATAGAAAAATAATAATAGCAGAGGGATTTTGGATATCTTACTAAGTGTCGGAGTAAAATTGTCTCGATTTTGGGGTTAAAATGTTTGTAAATCAGGCTTACAATTAGCTGTCAGCTGTCGTCGAAATCAGAAAGATTGTTGTTTCGGTGCCACTTTAAGGACCGATTTTTATGTCTTTGTGGGAAGTAAATGTAAATGACAATATCCCGTGTAAATCTAGAAGGAAGTAGTACTGCAAACTAACAAATACATAAAGAAATCAATGAGTTTAGCCTCAAATCTTCTGCGTCCCTATGTTTCCTGTCTGAATACACACTTTCACCAAATACTGTTGTACTTTTAGTCGGGCAGTCGCCTGGAACACTACTTTTACTTCAACGCGAGTAATACTTTTTACTACTCCTACTACTCCTTTTTACTACTCCTCTTTACTACTACTACTACTTGCTACTCCTAGCAACGTAAAAAGAAAATGTACGTTAAAAAGTACATTGTTTTGGCTATTTTAGCCGCCGTTTAGCGCGAGCCCTGAAATGATCCGACGCCGTGGGTTACCATGCGGCGACGCGGCGGGGGCATCCTTCATTCACAGTCTTGACGGATGGTCTGAGCGCGTTTATTCTTTTTTGAGCCCCGTCCAAAGAGCGCCACGGTGACACGGGCCAGACCTGCTCCTCCCGACGCTGAACGATGGACTTATAAAACACGGCTTTGGTTTTGAGTAATTATCGAGCCGAGCCCCGCAGGTAGCCATTAGACCTACGGAGCAGGGCATTCATCACCAAAATCTAAAATGTGATCATAAATTAATGTTGGAATAGTATTTTTTAGCATGTCGTCGTTCATTGTGTCACATTTGTAAAGATCAGTCCGCCGCTGTTTGATTTATTCATGCTTTTTGTCTGGAAATATGGTCGTAAAAATGTTTCCCAGGTGTGGTTTCTTTGTGTCTCGGCTTCTTCCAGACCCTTCCAGACCCTTCCAGACCCTTCCAGACCCTTCCCGCAGTGACCTGTTTAGAATTACATTTGACGAGTAAAAAGAGTCAATGTCTAACTTCCAGTTCCAATGTTTTTTCAATATTTTCCTGCATATTTGGATGTTTTTTTACAGACGGTGTTGTTAGCATTTGTGCTAATGTGGGCGCAGCTCACTACATCATAATATGTCGCCAAAACAGTGCTGGTTTTCTGTAGTTTGCGGTGTTTGGAGGCTAACGCTAACGCTCCCATTGAAAACTGTAGTTGGCGGTGTTTGGAGGCTAACGCTAACGCTCCCATTGAAAACTGTAGTTGGCGGTGTTTGGAGGCTAACGCTAACGCTCCCATTGAAAATTGTAGTTTGCGGTGTTTGGAGGCTAACGCTAACGCTCCCATTGAAAACTGTAGTTTGCGGTGTTTGGAGGCTAACGCTAACGCTCCCATTGAAAACTGTAGTTTGCGGTGTTTGGAGGCTAACGCTAACGCACCCATTGAGCATACATCGAAGCTAACGAATGGAAAGGTCTAGAAAGCCTTTAGAAACAGAAAGTCCATATTTTGTGATAGATGGATGGTTGATTAGGTTTGTTTGGTAGTTTGTTTGGTCGTTCTTTGTGTGTTTAGGTAGTTTGCTAGGTGGCTAGTTTGGTAGTTATTTTCTTAGTTAGTTAGTTGATTGGTTGGTTAGGTGGTTTGTTTGATCTGTTAGTGGGTCATCCAGGTGGTTTGTTTGTTTGGTGGTTAGTTTGGTAGTTATTTTTGTAGTTAGTAAGTAGGTTGGTTGGTTAAGTGATTTGTTTGATGGATACTTTGGTTTGTTTGGTAGATAGGTTGTTGGTTAGCTTTGTAGTAAGTCAGATTAGTAATTACATTGTTTGTTTAGGTGGTTAGTTTGGTGGTTGTTTTCATATTTGGTTGGTTTGTTTGATGGATACTTTGGTAGTTTGTTTCGTCGATAGCTTGTTAGTTAGCTTAGCAGTTTGTTAGCTTGTTTGTTGTCTTTCTTATACATTGAGCAGTCCCGCGACTGCGCGGCTCCGACCACGCCTGTCAAAACCCGCACCCACGAGTCACTTTAGACTCATGGGTTCCGCGGCGTTCTCATTTCCACTGGACAGTATTTTTTTGTAAACCGTGAGTGACAGGCGCGCGCTTCCTCCACGTCCGTCCGTCCGAGCAGCATCACCTCGGGCGATCCGGTCTTCCACACACAGTCCTCGTTTGATGCCTCGCTCCTACGCACTCTCGTGTGGAATCACTACAGGTTCTCCCTCCCCTTTCCCTCCCGTCACCTTCGCACCGCGCCGGCCTTCGTGAACATCTTTTCTATGAAGCGCTCTGTACACTTCGGGGGGCTTTTCTATCTCGAAATGGCTTCCCAAAAAAATGTAAAGCGTGGCATCTTTTATTGAGCGACATAACGAGCGCAGTATCCATTTTCCCTCCGCGTAGACTGTGTCGCCCTTATGAGGAACGTAATAATGCAAAGCCAAAAAGACAAATCGACAAGTGCGAGCTGGGCGTTTTGTCATGCAAATGGGGTTAATGCGTTTAGAAGCAACGTCTTTTTTTATGCAGTTTCCAAGGTTTTTAACTACTTTTCACTCACCTTCAGACTTGGCTTTAACACTTTACTCCTACACATATGCAAAACGAGTAAGGATCGTTGACTTGGCGCACTGAGGAACGGAGAACTGTAAATTAGGCTTTAAAGCGGTGCGAAAAGTCAATTTGAGTGTGACATCGGCAATCTCTGTTTCTCAATGGAAGCTAGCTTAAAGGGCCGTGTGTCAGGAACATGTTTTAGTTGGAACACTTTGACCTTTTCTGCCACCACGACACACAAACAACTGTCTGGGATCGTCAGTTGTTTCTACGAGGTTTCGCACTCTTTAATAACGCACCATGACGACGAATGATACGCTTCTTTTAACCGAGAATGAGTTTTTTCACCCTAGTTTTCAGGGGTTTTTCCATTGTAATTTTGGTGTGCGCAGCGCTTTGCCGAACCGCGTTGTTTTTAAAGCGTTGGGATTGGATTGGAATTGTGTCAGGAAGTTGAGTCTTGGCAAACAATGCGCCGGATTGGACGGAAAGTGGCAGCTTCATTCCGTTCAGTTCAGTGCGTAATTACTGTCGAATAAACAATCCTTGAAAACAATAAGTGCAATTGCTTATGCCTTCCGTCCCACCCACTCGTTCGACCTCACCCTGATTGGTCGTCTCGTCTTATCGGGAAACATAACCTCGTCTGGAGCGGGTTCAGAGTTCACAGAGATCTGCCTGTGATCGATCCGGTTTCGTGGTGCAGCTAAACCAGACTCGACCCCCGACATAACCTCGCTAACCCTGCGATCTAACTCCGCAGCGCAGCCTTCTGGTATATTTGTCACGAGTCGGCGGCATTATAGCGCGGAATAATGATCAAAAAAGTCTACTTAGCGTAGGTTTTATAGAATAATGTGGACAGTTGGAGGTTTTATTAGGCCCTCGCCGAGCTTCCCTACAGCGGCGCCCGCGGTTAGAAACGGCTCATGATCCAGGTTTGGAGCAGGTCATGAAAAATGCCGTTTGATTCGGATGATATTTGACAGTTCTTCTCGCTCGCATGCGGTGGATGGAGTGACGCAAGCCGAGTCCACGGTCCGCGCTGGCTGTTTCAGTGTTCTCCGCCTTCTCGTTTCCCCGCAGCCTCAAGACGTTCGGATGAGCTTTTAATGTGAATTGACAGGGACGCGCGCCGCTCGGGGAGAACGGATCAATTTACTGATGATGACATTGCCGTTAGTGAGTTTGTCAGGGCGAAAAAAAAACAAAAAAAACCCCAAAAAAACACGTCTTTGTTCGAGGGGTTTGGCTGTAATTAGTTTGATATTGCCAATAAAATACCATGCTACCGATGGCTATTTTTATTGGAAAAGAAAATGAGCGATGACTTTGATGAAATGTATTAAGTCATTTTATTCCATCTAATTATTTTATGGCGATCGTTTGAATCCCTGAACCCAAGATCGTATCGCTGCGGGGCAAGATTCAGCTTGTTCACACCATAACCATGTCATATTGTACAATATACTGGACGGAAACTAACAAGGCAATACAAATTGTTTTTGGAATATTGCACTTGGGTCTCAAAACCCTCGCCATGGACACAGTGGGTGGATACCTTTGGAACAGACTCCTGGCAGCCGGGAAGAAGGTAATCACGGAAAAATTGATGACTCAAACCGTCCTTAGCTGAGGATTAAGGGACGCCACGATATCAAGTTTTGGTTTTATGATTATTGTGAGAAAAAACATCGCGATTTAACGATTGGTCACGAGTTTTGAGACTGTGACCAAACAACAGGGAGATCTTGCATTTTCCTTCATTCCCGCGGTCTGACATGTGACTGTTCCTCAAGTTTGTGACCGGCTTTATAACTGTAACTGTCTGGAAAACAAAATAAAGTTAAATATTAAAAAAAAAACCAGCCAGATTAAAAAAGTTCTTCACATTTATGTCTACGTTTTGGCTTTATATTGAACAAAAAATACTTCGATTATTCGGTCACGATTATTACTTTTTGGTTCTTACAAATATATTGTGACCTGAATAATCATCCCTACTCAGGACTCAACTTAAAACCCTAACAAAATGGGACAATAATTCAGAACCTAATATGCTCTAATTCTCTGATGCCACTCCCTTATTTTCTACTTTTACCCTTTACTTACTTATGTCTCCGCGTCCAGTGGTTCTTCTGTGTGTTTTTGTGGGGTTTTATGTGGGTTTTTTGTGTTTTTTTGTTTTTTGTTTTTTGATGAGGTTTTTGTGAGGTTATTGTATTTTTTGTGTGTGTTTTCGGTGGGGTTTTGTGGGTTTTTTGGTGTGGTTTTTGTGTTTTTTTGTGTGTGTGTTTTTTTGTGGGGTTTGTGGTGCGTTTTGTGGTTTTTGGTGGGGTTTTTGAGGGTTTTTTGTGTGTTTTTTTGTGTGTTTTTTTGTGTGTGTGTTTTGTGGTTATATGTGGGGTTTGTGTTTTTTTTGTGTGTTTTTTTTCTTCTGCTGTTGTTTGTAGCTCTGTTTTTGCTGTTCTATTTTCTTAAAAAATAATTAAAAATGAAAACTGATCTAAGCCCTCCCCCCGTGCAGCGTCTGTCGTCGTCGCCTGTGAAAACGCTCCGTGCGGCGACATCGACTTCGCGCGCAGCTTTTAATTTGTTTGTCGTTTCCCTTTTTGTGAGATTAATTGCAAATGGCAGCGGCGCTTTCAAGGTTAACGCTACACACGCTCAATTAAGTCACTGCAGCGAATAGCCGGTCGTCGGCCGGGTTAGCGGCGTCGAGCTCGGCCTTTCCGGACCGACCTTCTCCTTCTGTTGAGTGTGATTAAGTGCATGGTTCTCAACTGGGGCACCCCGAGGTTGTTCCCCTTTGAGGTTCGCCTTGAGTGATGAAAATGGCGTTTTATGAAGCAGCGTGAAGCGTCTTTTGCGTTCTAGTTTTCAAAGCATTTGTTTTTGTCGTCCTCCGTGATTCAGTTCTCTTAAATCAAGATTGCAAATCTTGTAAGTTGTAAATCACAGTTGCTGTTTGTCTCGTTTTTGGAATCTTTCCAGTTTCGAACCGAGCGGTTTCATTTGGCAGTGGTTTGAGAACATATTGTAAAACCAAATGAATGCTTAATAACGTGAAACTGTGTCAGTTCAGCTAAATGATGCTAAAGTTGTGAAGCAGAAAGACTCGTCTGTCTGCTCCTGACTCTGTGTTTGTCCTCCTCTCTCTCTCCCCCCTCCCTCTCTCTGCTCAGTTGCTCCTTCCTCCTCTCTGCTCATGTCTGCTCTCTCTCACCCCCTCGCCATCCTCTCCTGTCATGTCTGCTCCTCTCTCCTTCCTCTCTGCCTCATGTCTGTCTCCTCTCTCCTCCCCCTCGCCTCACTCTGCTATGTTTGCTCCTCTCTCCTCCTCTCTGCTCATGTTGCTCTCTCTCTCACCTTGCCTCCTCTGTCATGTCTGCTCTCTGCCTTCTCTCTGCTCATTGCTCCTCTCTCTCTCTGCTCAATGTCTTGCTCGCTTCATCTCCCCTCTCTGCTCATGTAGCCTTTCCTCCCTCCCTCCTCTCATGCTTCATGTCTGCTCCTTCTCTCCCACTTCCTGCTGCTCATCGTTGTCTCCTCTCTCCTCCTTGCTGACTCATGCTCTGCTCCTCGTCCCTTCCTCCTGCCTGTCATGTCTTCCTCTTCCTCCTCATCTGCTCATGCTGCTTCCTTCCTCTCCTCCTCTCTGTCTCTACTGCTCAGTCTGCTCCTCTCTCTTCTCTTCTGCCATGGTCATGCTCTCTCTCCTTCTCTCTGCTCATGTCTTGCTCCCTCCTTCCTTCGCGCTCTCCCTGCCTCTGCTCATGTTGCTCTCTACTCCTGCCTTCAATCTCTCTCTCTTTCGCATGTTCTGCTCTCTCTCTTCCTCTCTGCCCCCCTCTCCTAGCCTCTGCACGTGCCTGTCTCCTCTGATGACTCTCTCTCTTCTCCTCTCTCCTCTCTCCTCCTCTCTCCGCTCATGCTCTGCTTCTCTCTCTGCTATGTCTGTTTCCCTTCTCTCAGTGCCCCTCCTCTTCCTCATGCTGCTCCCTTCCCTGATACTGCGCTGCTCCCCTCTCTCTCCGTCTCCTGCATCGGCTGCTCCTCTCTTCCTTTCACTCTTGCCTCGCTGCTCGCTCTCCCTGTCCTCTCTCGCTCTGTCCTCGCCTCCCTCTCTGGCTCATGTCTGCCTCTTCTCCTCTCCCTGTCCTCTGCTTCCTCTCATGTCTGTCTCTCCTCTCTGCCTTCTCTCCTTAATTCTGCTCATGTCTGCTCCTCTCTCATTCCTTCCTGCTCTCGATGTTGATCTCTAATCCTCTCCTCTCTACTCTCCCTCTTCCTCTGTTGCTCTCTCCTCCCCTAATCTGTCTCTCTCGCTACTCTGCATCCTCCGTTCTCTCTCATGTCTTCTCCTCTCTCTCTTCCTGCTGACTGCTCATTCCTGTCCTCTCTCCTCCTCTCCTGCATGCTTGTACTGCTCTCTCCCTTCCTTCTCTGACTCAATAGTCTCTCTCTCCATTCTCTTCTGCTCATGTCTGCTCTCTCTAATTCCTCTCTGCTCATGTCTGCTCCTTCTCCCTCCTCTCTGCTCATGCTGCTCTATCTCTCTGCTCTCCCACTGCTTCATGTCTGCTCCTCTTCCTTCCTCTCTGTCTGCATGTCTGTCCCCTCTCCTCCTCTCTGCTCGATGTCTGCTCCTCTCTCCTCCTCTCTGCTCATGTCTGCTCCTCTCTCTCCCCTCGCCTCCTCTGGCTGCTCATGTCTGCTCCTCCTTTCCTCCCTCCTCGTCATAGTCATGTCTGCCATCCTCTCTCCTCCTCCTCCTGCTCCATGTCTGTTCCTCTCTTCCTCCGTCCTCTCTCATTTCTCGCTCCTCTCTCCTCCTCTACTGTCATGCTGCTCCTCTCTTCTCCTACTCTCTCCTCCTCTGCTCCTCTCGCTCATGTCTGCTTCCTCTCCCTTCCTTTTTTCTGCTCATGTCTGCTCCCTCCGCCCTCTCTGCTCATGTCTTCCCCCTCTCCTCTCTCTGCTCATGTCTGCTCCTCTCTCCTCCTCTCTTGCTCAATCTCTCTCTCTCCTCCTCATGTCTGCTCCTCTATATATAGCTTTGAGAGTCTAGCTCCTTCTCTCCTCCTCTCTGCTCATCGTCTGGCTTCTCATATCCTCCTCTTCTGCCTATGTCTGCTCTCTCCCCTTCCTCTCTGCTCATGTCTGCTCCTCTCTCTCCTCTCTGCCTTCAGTCTGCTCCTCTTTCCCTCCTTCTTCTGCTCATGTCTGCTCCTCTCCTTCCTCTCTGCTCATGTCCTGCTCCTCCCCTCCTCTTCTGCTCATGTCTGCTCCCTCTCCTCCTTTCTGCTCATGTCTGACTCCTCTCACCTCCTCCTCTGCTCATGCCGCTGCTCCTTTCTCCCTTCCTCTCTGCCATGTTCTCCTCTCCTCCTCCTTCCTGTCATGCCTGCTCCTCTCCTCTTGCTCATGCCTGCCTCCTCTGCTACCTCCTCTCTGCTCATGTCTGCCTCCTCTCCACTTCCTCTCTGCTGCATGTCTGGGCTCCCTCTCCTCCCTCTATGCTCATGTCTGCTCCGATCTCTCCCTCCTCTCCTGCTCATGCTCTGCTCTCTCCCTTCCTTCTTGCTGCTATGTCGCTCCTCTCTCCTCCTCTCTGCTCATATGCCTGTCCTCTCTCTCCTCTCTGCTTCATGTCTGCTCCGTCTCTCCTTCCTCTTGCTCATGTCTGCTTCCTCTCCTCTTCCCTCCTGTCATGTCTGCTACCTCTTCTCCTCCTATCAGCCTCCCTTCTCCTGCTCATGTCCTGCTTCCTCTCTCCTGCCTCTTCTGTCATGTCGGTGTCTCCTCTCCCTTCCTCTCTGCATCATAGTCTTGCTCCTCTCTCCTCCTCTCTGCTCATCTATGTCTGCTCCTCTCTCCTCCTCTCTGCTCATATCTGCTCCTTCTCCCTTCCTTCATCTGCTCATGTCTCGCTCCCTCCCCTCCGCTCTGCCTTCATGTAGCTGTCCCCTCTCCTCTCTCTGCCTCATGTACTGCTCCTCTCTCCTCCTCTCTGCTCATGTCTGCTCCATCTCCTCTCCTCTCTGCTCATGTCTGTTCCATCTCCCTTCCTCTCTGCTCACTGTCTGCTCCTCTCTCCTCTCTCCTTGCTACATGCTGCTCCTCTCAGCCTCCTCTCACTGCTCATGCCTGCTCCCAATCTCTTCCTCCTCTCTGCTCAATGTCCTGCTCCTCTTCTATTCCTTCCTCCCATGACTCATAGTCTGCCTCCTCTCTAATTCATCTCTCCTGCCTCGCCTATGTCCATGCTCACTCTCAATATTCCTCTCTCTCGTCTGCCTCCTCATCAATAATTCCTCTCTGCTCATGTTAGCTACCTCCTCTACCTCCTCTACTGCTCATTGTCTGCTCCTCTCCCTTCCTCTCTTGCTCATGTCTCTCCTCAATCTTCTCCTCTGACCCAAATGTCTGTTCATTGCTTAACCCTCCTCGTGCTCCTTCTGCTGTTATCTTCTCTCCTCTCTGCTCCTGTCTGCTCCTCTCTCCTCCTCTCTCCTCCTCTCTGCTCCTGTCTGCTCCTCTCTCCTCCTCTCTCCTCCTCTCCTCTCCGTATTCTTCTTTACAGGACAATCACCAGTTGAGGGGAGAAGGTATATGTGTCCTTCCTTTACGTGTTCATATTCAAAAGGCAAAAACTCAATTGACAGCACGTTAGAAACGCACACCCTTCTTTCCCCACGCCGCCCCCCTCTGCGACAGCCATGTACTACACCGTGCAGAAACATGTTTTTATGGGATTTTGTTGCTTTAAACATCGCGTTCTCTCTCACAAACGTGGAATTACCTCAAGATCCGTGTTCACCCCGAAATGTTCCTTAGAACTTAAGAGTTAATAAGATCCCGGTTTAGATTTCTTTCAATGTCTCGGGTAGACGGTTCGGAGCGACGCCGCTGGAAATTCAGGGCGAGGGAGCGTAAGCATGCCCTCCTCAACAGGTAACAGGGGCGCCAGCTCTAAATAGCCGGTTTCATAAATGACCTCAGCAGAATATTTGCACTTGTCCCCGGAAGCCTCCCATTCACACGAAGCTGACTGGCTATAGAGATCCGGCCTGACCCCGTCTACCTCCGCGCCGTGCACGGCGGTCCTCTGCTAGCCCTGCCTTCATCGCCCGCAGGGTGCCTTCACCGTCTATGATACTGCGAGGATTTGTCCTATCTCGGGGGCGGAGCTGGCACAGTTTCAACAAACCACTCGCGGGCCCCGAATGCAAAATGCACGTCTATCGCGGAATTCAGATGGTACAAAGGACAGGAGTCTTGGGGACAGTGCACGCGGGCCGACGAGGAGCTCGGGTAATGAACAGGTGGCATTACTGACGGGCGGAAAGGCTGGAAACGCTGACGCTGCAGACAATTCATTGACTCAGAGCTTTCTCCCCAAACTTGAGGAGCATTTTGGGAAATTCAGAATCTGTTAATTAATCTACTTCTTCTATACATTTTGGGGCTGAACGATGGGATTTTACGTTTTAGACTTTCGCCGTATTACAATTCAGGTCAAAGTTTTCACATTTGCAGGTTTTAGATGGGGTATGTATTCGATCGCTTGCAGGGGAAATGCATGTCATCTGAAATACCTGCGGTTGTTGTTATTTTGCTTATGTGTACCATTCCAACACGGACCTCATGTTATAGCTCGTTTAGTCACATTAATCCGGCAAGTCGATGGTGTTTCGAGGTGTCGACCAACCTTCGATCTGCCGACTGATTGTTTCAGCTTTAGATTTATGTGTTAGAAGCTCTAGTTTAGAGTATTTAATCTCAGTTTATGTACTATAGCTCTAAACATGTAAATACCACTTGTGTTAGCTAGTACTTTTCCTGTGTAAATTTATAGTCTTTTGAGATAACATTTTCGCGTCGGGATATGTGAAGGATCAGTTTCTCTTTTCGTCGATTGGACATGTCTTTAGTCGCATTACGTCGCCGGTAACAAAATGACAACTCTTGCCGCCCCCGACTTGGGAAACTTGAGATTATTCCAGCGAGTCTAACACAGTCAGCGTTAACTCGTCATTCATCAAGGAGTGTTCCCATTTGAACCAAACGCGCCGGAGGAAAGCACGTTTTTAAGAGCACATTTCAATGGGATAAACGAAGCATACCGACGCAAATATTGACGCAACGATGTGTTTACCGACATTGTCACGCTCGGAACCACAACACATGTCCATTAGCACCACCTCTCGAGGTCAGGAGCTTTGACACCGACGAGTCCCCTGCTCCGACAACCGGTTCGACACCACGACCGCCAGCGCATCCGTCGTGGAACAAGTCGCTCTGAAACAGGGGGCCGGGTGTCAATACGAGTGCTCCTGAGGCGGCGTTTGTCCGCTCGCAACGTCCCTCCGCAACAAACCGTTTCCGCGAATGTAACGATTCAAAAACTGGCAGCGCAAAGGACTGGGAAGGTCGCCGTGCGTGTCGCGTCCTTTCACGCTTCACAGGGCCGCGCCGCAGTTTGCTCTTCCTCGCGCGCTCAAGGATCTTAAAGGTCGAGATGTTCCCCGCGAGGCTTTTGTTACGCCGGCATTTTGTACGGTTTCCACCACCGTTTGGCTGATTCCAAAAAGGCAAACACAACACAAGCGTTTCTCCAAAAACCTATCAGCAAAGATGGAGACGTCTGTGATGCCGATGATTGTGAAGCCGCTAACATCTCCATGGCGACCAGCAGGTGGCAAACCCTCCGCCAGAAAAGTTTAGCGCGGACATTACGTCCGCCTTCTTTGACTTTTATATATTCCCGTCACGCAGCCCGAAAGCCATCTGCAACCGTCACCGACATCCACTTCTCGCCGCCGCCTAATATTGCTTTCCTCCTCTGCTTCACCTTTCGCCCAGAAGGCGATCGCGAGAAGGGCCTCGGCAACCCTTTCCGTCACCCCGGAGCGACGGAGGTAAAAGCGATGAGTTTCTGAGACGTGTCCGGCTGAAATGGATGGACTGCGTCGCGGGGGAAATGAGCGCGCCGCAATTAGCTCCCCTCCGCAGCTAATCCCCGCCAGACGAGGCCCGCATCAAGGTCACGCTCCCTAACTCACTTATTGGATTACTTAAAAGTATCTTAATAAAGTCATCACACACTACAGGACGTGCACGTCCGCGCCAGATAGGCAGAATTACTCCGCTCGATTCGCTAGCTACATTGGTTGATAAGAACGCGGCGGCGGAGGGGATTGTGATGATAGCGGCGCGAGGTTAGCCGTGGGTGCCGAGGAGGAAGTGTGTTGTGGTCAAATTAAACAATAATGAGACAGGAAAAGGTCAGAGGATGTCTGTCACTTACCTGCTGTCTGTGGAAGGGGTTTTTAATCACGCGTTCAGACGCTTTGGCTTGATGAAAAGAAGGTAGATGACGAGGGAGTAAATATTTGATTGTTCCTGTGGGTTTTAAAGCGCACTGTTCGCGCACAGTTAAAACATTTTTTTAGCTTTTACAGCATTATCAAATTTTTTCCTCATCAAAAACACAGCCGGAGTTGTGTTTAGCTGTCGTTCCACGCTTGTTTCAATTAAACACTGTTTACGTGGTCATCTTCTCTGGTCCTTTTCAGACCTCATACAAAAACACTCGGCTTCAAATCTTCCTAGATTTGTGGCGTCAATTGTAGAGATTTTGATGTCTTTCTGTGCGGTTTTGAAGTCCGTTAATCATCGCCACACATCGTTTTGAGCATTTCTGCCGTCGAATCGAGTTAAATGAAAAAAAACAACAACTTGAGAAGCCAAAGAACGAATACTCAAGTGCAGGTTTAACGAGCACCAAAATAACTGCAACAATAGTCTCTTTAATGTCCATAATCTCCAAATTCCCTGCGAAAACACTCTTAATTTGAGTTTTATTTTAGGACTAGTGACCGAGTTTTGAAGTTGTATTTACATTTTAGAATTATTAGTGGAGAAAAAAGACGATGGTATCTTTACATGATTTTTGTCTTTTGCACAAAATTAAACAATTCAATGAGACAGGAAAGGTTCAGACGAGGATGTCTGTCACTTTACCTGCTTTGTGGAAGGGGTTTTTAATCACGCAGTTCAGACGCTTTTAGCTTGATAAAAAGAAGGTATGACTGGACGACGGGGAGTAAATATTGATTGTTCCTTTGGTTTTTTAAAGCGCACATGTTACGCACCAAATTCACTATTTTCGGAGCTTTTAACCCCATTTATCACATTGTTTCCTCATCAAAAACACAGCCGGGTATTGCGTTTAGCTTTGTTCGCGCTTTTTTTCATTAACACTGTTTACAAGAGGTCATCTTCTCTGGTCCTTTTCTGAGCCTCATAAAAACACTCGGCTTCAAATTTCCTAGATTTGTGTCGTCAATTGTAGAGATTTTGATGTTTTCTGTGCGGTTTTGAAGTCCGTTAATCATCACCAGTTTTGCTAGTTTTGAGCATTTCTGTGTCAAACCGCGTTCATAACAGCTGTGTGCTTGTATTAGCATGTCTGATATGGGAGAACTTCACTGCGATGAAAATGTGTGGTGTTTTTCATAATACATGCATCATTTTGAGGTCTAAAACATGAGATGCCAAAGCAAAGATTTCTCACGTGCAGGTTTCAAGGCCAATAACAGCACAAATAATGCAGAATAGGTCTCGTTTAAAGCCCATAAACTTCACTGCAATGTTTTTATTTATTTTGAGTTTTATGTTAGGACAACTAGTGCCCAGTTTCGAAGTGTATTTACATTTTAAGATCATTATGTGGAGGAAAAAAAGACTGAGGTTTCCAAAGTAAACATGCTCACACATTTACCTTGGGCTGTTAAAGGCAGAACGTGATTTGTACCATCATAAACACATTTTTTAAACCTTACTAGTTCATCTTAAGAGTTCAGTATTGCTTTTTTTTTTTTTCTTCTTCTCAGCATTCACTCAAAGGTCAAGACGTTGCCCCCGATTAAATTCAATGTGTTCCTTACAAGCCTTCAACAGAAAATGTGCACACAACTGTTGCACGGAGAGCGCCGTCACCTTTGTGGCTTTAAATGCGGCCCGTGACGTTCGCTGCGTTGTGTCAGGGTCCGCGCACAAAAGCCCCCGGTGGACGCCCGAGGTAGAATGAATGTTATTTGTAATTCCTCAAGGCTGACATAATGCTGCCATTCAGAAGCCACGGCAGTCAAACGTTCAACACGCCTGATTTCAAAGTACAAAATAACTGTAAAAATAAGGTATCGCCAGGTTAGAGAGAGATGCTGGCGTACAAATGGGGGAAAAATAACATTCGGCCGTTATTATGATTTGAATATGCCTTCATTTAGTTTTTTTATGTTTAATCGAAATGTATTTAATTATTTATTTTGCTCTCGGGTCGGTTTTTGTTGTGTTCTTTTTTTCCCCCTTCTTTTTTCTACTTCTTATACATTTGAAAACAGAAAAATAATTATATATATATATATATTTAAATAACAGAAAAAGTTAAGTTATGTTTTGATTTAACCTTAAAGGTGCACTGCGTAAGTTCCGGTGTAATTGAAATGTTCATTAGTAAGTCATTTCACGTTTATCTGTCTTTAATTAGCGTTTCTGTGCACAATAGCGCCCTCCCTGGCTACTTCCGGTCAACGCGGGCCTTTTTACTCGGTTCTATCTCTGGGGGGTTTTGCTGAGTCGCTCTAAGATCAAAACCTAACCCAACAAAAAAACTACAATTTATAATAAAGGCTAGGTTGTTTTTGTGTCTAGATCATTTCAGTTTGTGGCATAGTTTCATCACGTACTCGGCTATAAACAATAAAGTATTGGCCTCATTTGTAAAGTCGTTAGCTTCCACCCGCCGATGTGTGATTTGTCAGGTTCTTATCCATTTTAGCCAGTGCCACCGCTCCCATGACACACACGACGCACAGTGACCGGGCATCAGGAGCTCTGGGGGCACCAGGAGCTCTGGGGGCACCAGCCCTTTCTCTCTCCCTCCACATCAAGTGCGAGATGTGGCAGCGGCAGCCACACACCGTTTGAACAGACGCAGACAGATCAGGGCCAAAGCTGGCAACAGTCAAAGGAGCAAAACTGTCTTTTAGATGAAGGAAATTGGCCCCATATTCAATTAGAATCCGTGAAATGGGTTCATAAGGCAGAAAGTGTCAATAGTTTGCAGCCTGTAGTGTTTTCTAGAGACTTGGTCTGTTCTGCGGAAGAGACGGAGGCTTCAAGGTGATGCTGGGGCCGGGGCGGGGCAGGGCGGGGCCGGGGAAACGCCTCAACTCAATATTACATCTAAGAATCAACGTAATGCAGAAAATGGTATGATTTTTTGTTGAAAACGTCTCGTTGAGGGCCCCAGACACCACTCAGGGTTGTGATCTATGCCACATTAAATACATTTTCTTTTTAAATACTTAGACACCTTAAATTTGCATGACAGATATCAAACCCCTACGCATTTTTCCACGTGAGAAGTGGCTTGGGGCGATGGGGCACCACTGTGTGCTCAACTCTGCCAGAAAAAGGAGAAGAATTGCAGCGTAATTGACCTCCACGACTGTTGTACTGACCGGAACAGTGTGGGGGCGCCGACGTGACCAGAGCCGGACTGCACGCGATGGTTCATGACTCTTACTCCCAGGTCCAGCCCAGGCCCAGGTCCAGCCCCAGGTCCAGCCCAGGCCAGGGTCCAGCCCAGTCCAGCCCAGGCCCAGCGTCCAGCCCCAGTCCAGCCCCAGCCCAGGTCCAGCCCAGGTCCAGCCCAGGCCCAGTCCAGCCCAGGTCCAGCCCAGGCCCAGTCCAGCCCAGGTCCAGCCCCCAGGTCCAGCCCAGGTCCAGCCCAGGCCATCCCAGCCCAGTCCACAGTCCAGGTCCAGCCCAGTCCAGGCCCAGCCCAGGTCCAGTCCAGGTCCAGCCAGGTCCAGCCCAGGCCCAGGTCCAGCCCAGGTCCAGCCCAGGTCCAGCCCAGGTCCAGCCCAGGTCCATCACGATAATGGCAAAGCAAAAAAACAACTCCATACTGAAACGTTAGCGTCTCTTTTGAAACACGAGCGTGCGCATCCAGACAGTTAAAATCTGAGCTGTTGCACGGCGTAGAATTCAAAATGCTAAAATAAAACCAAAGAGAACCAGAGAGAGCGATGAAGAACACCACGCAGCTCAGATCTCGACTCACCCCTCACATCTCCAGACACTTTGAGCTGAGGAATTTCACCTGGAGCTAAAATCTGCTCCTTTCTTTTTAAATAAATAGGGAATTCTGCGGCGATAACTGGCGGCTCACCCTCCCTGGATGGCGCCGCGGAGGCATTGTGAGCCGTCCTCCAAACCCTGATCAAATAAGTTTAGCCGGGATTGAAAGACGTAATTGGAGGACGTGGCCTGGAGGCACGTGCGAGGAACTGAGATGCGGCGTGATGGCGGCATCGAGAAGAAGACAGGGGGGGGAAACGGAAGGGAAAACGCCCCCGGCCAAATAACACGTCGAAGAGAGTCTGCGGCGGGACGCTGGAGGTTGGAGGTCACTTTCAAAAGATTTCTGACGGAGCTCGTGGTGCGTGAGTTGAGACGGAGGACAGGCATGCGCGATGCGGCAGAATGTGTTGCTAACGTTGTCGACGAGACGCAGCGGAGGCATTGTCTGCGAACACGGCGATGATATAACCAGCAGTAAGGATTATAAAACTCCAAATTTGTCCCGCGAGAGAAGAGAGTCTGTCGAACTAGAGATGAGTCAAGTGTCCTCAGTTTGTATGCGGTGGAAATCATCGGGTTTATAACAAATTCAAATATTTGAGACATGTTCTGTGCTGTGGTGCACGGTGGCAGAGCAGTTAGAGATCTCCCGATAAGGAGACCGCGGGTTCGCTGTCCCGGGCCAGACCCAAAACATCACGCGATCTCTCTGGGCGGAGTCGGCATGACCTCCCCGTGTTGCCCGTGGGTTTCTCTTCAGGTTCCCCGGCTTCCTCCCACCGTCCAAAGACTGTCAGGGTGAATGGTTGTCCGAGGTGTACCCCGCCTAAGGCCCAGAGTCATCGGGATGGGCTCCAGTCACCTGCGACCCCGAGCTGCGCCTAACTGCCCCACCTCTTCTGCGTCCTGATTGGCTACTGTAGGACTGTAGACTATCTCCCCCGTACCGTGTCTCTTGTACAGTCGCTACCGAATGCGTTCAGCATGCCAAATGTATTGCTGGCAGTGTGACCGAAATGCTGTATGTCTGTAAGTGCTCGCTAACCCTGGCTAGGCGAAATGACGAGGCGAAATCATCGTCATTTTTGCCTGCCACGCCCCCCCTCGCTTTTCCGTCCGCGAAATGAATGGGATTTCATATTAGCAGCTAGGTCCGATGTCTTGTCCGCTGCACTCCGCGCGTCTCGTTTCCGCGCGGAATTTAACATGTGGGAAGTATAATCCAAGCCCGCAATGTCGACGAAACGTTCTGCACCGACAAAAGTGTACAAAGTGTGTAGTGGGGGGTTTGCAACCTTAAAACATTTATAATAATTGTAAAAAAAAAATAATGCTGACTACTTCGCGGATTTCACTTTTTATTTTTAGAACGTAACTCCCGCGATGAACGAGGGGCCGCCGTAATCCCAATGTTCCTACTCCACTGGCACTTGTTTTGCAACACAAGGACATATATCGGGGGTCAGAAACATCTTGAAATTGTAACACGAGGTTCATGACGAATGGCAAATCCGCTGCAGATCGGGACCAACGACTTCCAAAGGGGTTCAAACAAGCGCATGTTGTTGCACTGACGTCAAAACGCCGCGGTAAAGAATCGACAGGAAGTCCATTTGTCAGTCTGGAGCCGTAAACAGGTGATTGGACGAGCCCATTTTGGAGATTCTCGTCGAAATCGTGCTGCGTTGGTCAAACACGCTCAAAATAAGTGCGGAACTCGCCCCGTATTGAGTGTAAATCTGGCAAAACGAGGACGTGATTGATCATTCGAACTCTTCAGTCCGGTTACAATCCACTTTCATTCTTCTCCGCTCACTCCTTCACTCTCATTCTCTCACCTTCTCTCTGTTGTAGCTGTGGTGACTCCTCTCCTTCTCGTGTTAGTCTCTCGCTCTTGGTCCGAAGTGCCTGTTGCCTCGAGGTCAAGAGCGCTCCGCCGGCGTCGGAGAGACAATGGAGCAGAAACGAGCGCAATAAAAGCCCTCGGCCGCCGACCGCTGCCGAAACGGGAAACGGGAAACGCACGGGAGAGAGAGAAGACACATGGGAAACGGAAAACGCATGGGAAACGGAAAACGCACGGGAAACGGAACGCACGGGAAACGGAAAACTTTTTATCCCAAAATAGCACATTTCTTAGGTTTATAATTTTACTTCCTGGTTGTAATTGATGACATCACACTGAGAAATTACCCAACCAATTTTATTTTTTTTTTTTTTTGAGGAAAATAAAATATATATTATATTTTATATATTTTTTGTTTAGAGTGTCAAAAAAGTTGTTTATTTTGTGTAATTTATGCATAAACTTCGACTGGAATGATGTCACTTCCTGTCATTTCAACAGATTTTTCTACTTTCTCCACAAATAACAACTTGATTTGCGTAAAACTATCATTTATATTATACATACATTATTTTTAAATACATCAAACAAAGTCAAAGTTAGAAAATCATTCAAACCTGTCATACGCCCTTTTCATTTAGTGGGTTTATATGATTCTGTCATTATAATTTTGTGAGCCTGAAGTTCTCCTGGAAACACTTTTTTCCTGCGATCAATACGTAAGCGTTCATGGTCCAGTTTATGTCTTTGATTTTCAACAAATGTGACCATAAGTGTGACAGTTGGCTAATGCCAGCTTGTGACTGCTGTTATTGGAAAACACTCAATTAACATTTAAGGCAAGACACTGCAGGCAAAACATTTTTTTTTTTTTTTTTTTTTTTTTTTTGGTATTGGCTTTCATGTTAAAAAAAAAAAAAAAAAAAAAAAAATCCCCAATCTGCTGCTAATTTTTTATTATTTATCATTTAATCCACTCACAGTCATAGATTTCTCTGGGACATTGTAACTGCAAAAGCCGCTTTCTTAAAATGCGATATCTAATTCTAAGTTTGATTGATTTAAGTCTAAAACGTTTTTCAAACAGCCCCAGTTTCCTCAAATCCAAAATCCTCTTTACAAATGATTTTTGTATGTAAAATGTCAACAAAATGAACCAAGATATTCAAACCTTGGCTCTTTCCATTTTTCAGATTTAAACGTCCCAAATTTGTGCAATTTTGGCAATTTTTACACACAAGATGCCTTATTTCTATGTAAAAATATGACATGATGAAAATGTTGTAATACATTTTTGTCTTACATTTCTGTGCGTAAACGACAGGAGAAGTTTCAAATACATATCTTTTAAATTCAATATTTGTTTCCTAGATGAGTTTAGTTTCGCTTCACACTTGACTGACGTGTTCGGGTTTGTGTGCGAGCGCTCGGGAGGTAAACATGAGAGCGTTGTGAGTGTGATAACGGGAAAACAGCAGTGTAAAACATCTGCCCGTGTCGTTAAACTGCAGTTGAAATAATCACAAAAACACAGCTCAGTTTAGTGTGGATCATTTGTGGAATTGGCAACAAACAAACGAGAATAGATTTAAAGTGACGTATGACAGGTTTTTTACGATTGTCTAATTTTGACTTTATTTGGTGTATTTATACCTGTTGTACAAATAAATGATAGTTTTACACAAATCGAGCAGGTATTTGTGGAGAAAACGTATAAAAATGTGTAGAAAATGACAGGAAGTGACATCACAGCAGGGACACACAAGTTTATGCAGAATTTACAAACAATTTTTTTCTTTTTTTTAAAACATTCTAAACATTAATTAAACAAAATAAAGTCGCTCTCATATATTTTGAGTTGTCAAATAAAAACATTTTAAAAAGATTTCACAATGTTCGCTGGGTAATTTCCTCGTGTGATGTCATCGATTACAAACAGGAAGTGACATTATACACCTAAAAAACGTGCTATCCTGACATCCAATTTTTTAATAATTTTTTAGCAACATTTTAAATAGATAAAACATTTTAGTGTGCATTTTAGTTCAGCGAGTCGTCCGACCTGTAGGGGGCACTTAATATTAATAGTAGCAGAAGATATCACAAAGAGCATGCGTAAAAATGTAGAATAAAAAATAAATAAATATGAAAGAGATAGTTTCCCATTAGCTTCTGCTGCTAAGTCGCTAAGGCAGAAAACATTAACAGTGAAATGCATGATAAAGTGTTAAAACTCAGTCTAACTTGAGTTTTGGCGCTTCAGACAGAGCAGTGCCTCCAGTTAGCTTCATCGAGTGGTTGGTGGGCTTTCCCTCGGTAAATAATACAACGACCGTCGGCGGTAAATCAGGACTTGATGATTGATGGTCCGGCTCCCACTGCAGATTGTCGCTGGTTAATTATTTGAGGCGTGAACCCGAGTGCGGAGTGTGTAAAGCGTTCATTTTCTGGAACTCTCCGGGAATTAGCGCTGCAGCTATCGATCGTTTTGGCGAGTCGATCCGTCCAGGGATTGTTCCGTAGTTGTTCAGAACGCAAAAGTCATGATGTTTTGTCAATTTGCCTCAGACGAAGCTGAAGTTGAAGCCGTTTGAGGATCCAGCTGGAGCACGTTTACGGACAAAGGAGAGTTTACGTCATATTTACACATTTTCCACGTCATTTTACGGAATTGCGGCTCAATTTGAGTCACAAAACGTCTTTTCTCAGCTCATGCCGTGTTTAGGAACCTACGTATAGACGGTTAACAGTTATTCAATTACTAAATTAGTTGGCGATTGTTTAAATAATCGATTAGTTGTGATTAATGTTTCATTTGTTGCAGCCCTACAGGGAATTAACTTAAAGGTCCTATGACAGGTTTTTACGATGTTCTAATTTTGAGTTTATTTGGTGTATTTAAACCTGTTTTACAAATAAATTATAGTTTTACACCAATCGAGCAGAGGAAACGTTGAAAAATCTGTAGAAAATGACAGGAAGTGACATCACACTAGGGACAGGAAGTTGATGCATAATTTACACAAAGTAACAACTTTTTGGACTCTAGAAACATTAATTCAATAAAATAAAGTCGCTCTCTCAAAAAAATTGTGACGATGAGTTTTGTCCCAGTTTTTGCTGGGTAATTTCCTACTGTGATGTCATCGATTACAAACAGGAAGTGAAATTATAAACCGAAAAAAATTTGCTATTCTGTGATAACATTTTTATGATTTTTAGCAAAGTTCTAAATATATTTCATCTTAACTGCATTTTAGTTCAATGAGTCATCTGACCTGTAGGGGGCGCTTTAAGACAGTTTTAATCAAATTTACACATTTTACACAACATTTTCATGGAATTACGCTTCAGTTTGAGTCATTAAACGTCTTTCCTCAGCTCATGACATGTTTTGGAACGATTATTCAAATACTAAATTAGTTACCGATTATTACAATAGTTGTGATTAATCGATTCATTTGTTGCCGCTCTAAACTGGGAATGAAGTTAAAGTTTGCACTGTGTAACTTTTTGTTTGTTAAAATCAGAAAACTCCCAAAAGAGCAGTTCAGTTGTAGCAGAAGACAAATAAAACAATCGCAACCAACACAAGCCGTTACAATGAGCCTTCAGTCAGTCCCCGTTCCAGCATGATCAATGAATGAATGAATCGTTTTACCTGGAATGCTCCACACTGTGGCATTAAAAGGAATCATGTAATCGTGGGTGCTTTTATTGGTCAAAAATACCTTGAAAAACATCCGTTCTTTCTGTGACTGGGCTCGCCTCTACACAGATCTGACCTGTAACTTTTCTCCATGGTGTAGAGTAGTTTTGATGTCATACTGCGGAACATTTTAGGCAAACCAGAAACGTGACATAGTACACTGAAGCAGAAATGTAAATGTTCTTATAACTTTCTGGAGGTGGAAAGTCTCCTGCACGATTCCACAAAGATAGAAAGTTAAAGCCATACTTAGGAACGTTATCCAATAGACACGTTTTATGCCATACTGCGGAATATTACAGGCAAAAGAACAGCATTTCCATGGAAACAAGCAGAAGGACAACGCCAGGCCAAGTACGGGTTAGATTTGTGGAGATCCAAGCTCATTCGCAAGAAGATTTCAAACTAGATTTCAATACACAGATATAGACTGGATACTGATGTCGATTTCACAATGAGAGTAAAACATTAGGCAGAAGGCAACAATTTTCAACGCAAAATAACAACACTTTCTTATTCTAATCTTATCCTGTCCTAAAAATTGTTCAGGAAAGGTCCCATTTTGTCCTGTTTCAGATTTTTTTTCTATCTTGTTTTGACGCTAGATTTGGTGTCAATAAATTTTCTGATGCTTTTGACAGTAACGGCACACGTTTCTCTGCGTTTTTCAGTCCAATAAAGTTTATATTTTTGGACATTTGTTGGCTAAAATGTCACTGGAGCTTTAAGGGACTGTTAATGTTGATAGTTGTGGTTGAATTAGTTGTAAACTGAAGCCGACTATATGTATTTTATGAGTATTTGAACTTTGACCAAGATATTTTCACAAGGAGAAAGAGGAGCCAAGCGTACATCAGGTTTCTTGTTTCTTTCCAACTAGATTCTATTACATTTGTGAAAGGAAGGATACGTTGTTTTTTTTCCAAGCTAGGCTCAACAGCGGTATACATGTTTACATCGCTTTAAAATGCAAAAGGGTCATTCATTACAAATATCTGAAGGCTAAAGCTGTCCTGTGCAAACGTACGGATGTTTTAGTTTTGAATGTAAGCGACAAAGGCGTCCCGAGGCAGTCCCTGTTCTGAGCTGATGACAACAGGGTCACGCGCATCGAACTGTATAATATGTGTTTATGAAACAATTATGAGTGCAGTTTTGTGTATGGACAGCGCAATTAACAGCGGTTCGATGTGTATTTGTCTTTCCAACAAGCGGAAAAAACAACGTAACAGCATTTCATTCCCGAAGGCCTTGTGATACTTTAAAAGAAGATCAAAAGTAGTATTCAAATTGTAAAAAGTTGTTTTCTACTGCCAATTTTCTCGCTAGGTTTAGAGCTCAGACTTAGAAGGGAACATTTTGACAATTTTTGTGTTAAAAGTTTGTCTTCTTCAATAAGATCTGTGGCCGTTTGTTTTAAAAAGAAATATTATAAAACCAATCAAAAAGTGCGATTCTGTATGAGAAAAAAAACCACGCCCTTTTTTATGACGTAATGCAAAGCGACATTTTAAATTAATTGTAATGTTCGAGTGTTGGTCAGACGGAAGGTGTGCACGGTTTTGTGTTTGATTCCGGCTCCAGACAGTGTTGCCGCGGTGTCGTTGGGCAAGGACAAAGTCGGCGCTCGGTTCAAATGCGTTTGTTAAATACCGACAAAACTAAATCCATTGTATTTTGTTCAAAGGAGATTGAACAAAATACTGAAAGATTTGACTACGTCACATTATCTGGGAAAGTTTACAAAAGAAAGCGATCCGAGCCATATCTTGGTCCAGGTTTAGCCGTCAGCTCATTCCTGTTTCTACACACTCATGACAACAACACAAGGGGAAAGTCTGTACTGAAGGTGAGTGCACTGGCTTCAGAGTGTCATGTAAAGGCCCACATGTTTGGAATGAGCTGGACATTCACGTCTCCTCATCTAAGTTCAGATTGAAATGGAAACGGTAAATGGGAGCCACGAGGAACTCAAGAACAGCCACTTAAGTAGCTCCAAAAACAGTTACAGGCCTTAAATTAGGACGCACAATTTCAGTAAGCGAGTAGAGACAAGTAGACCATTCGTCACCTTTGATGTTTGTCCACGCAAACTTCTCTCTTCAACTGTGTTCTGCTCTCGGTGGTGCAAACTTCACTGTGTTCAGTAAAGCTTTTGTGTATGTCCTGAAGAGAAGGTGTGACATTCTGATTTGCCTTCAAAGAAACTGGAAGATATTGTTCTGTGTAAGACCTGCGTGTAGGTCGCTAGGTAGCAGTCGTGTCAAATTGGTTTTATTAATATTCTGACTAATACCATGGACCGAGAACATAAGTCCAGACTCTTTTATCACAAAAAGTCCTTGAAACTGTCTAACTTATCTCTCACAAACCCTTTCCTAGTTTTCACACGCACGCAGTTTTTGGCGAGTGCAAAAAATTTTAGTATGATGATAATTTATATTTCAGAATCTTTATCACAAAAAGTCCTTTTAGCTGAAACATTTTTCAAACTTGTACATACGCCACTTCAAAATTGGGACTTAACGGTGACTAAACCCAAAAGTGGACTAACTGGACTGGACCAGGACCAAACCAGGACTAGAACAGGACAAAATCGGTCCAAATTAAACTGAAATGAGCTGAGAAACCAGTGTGAACGCTCTCACGCAAACAGAAACCTAGTCAAATTTAACGCTGGGTTCTGTCACAAACCCTTAACTATTTTTTTTAATTTTTTTTATTAAGATTGTTTTATTTTTCAAATTTATAAACTGAAAACACAAACAAAAAACAAAAGCAAACAAAACAAGACCAGAGAGAGAAAGAAACGGTACCCTACAAATCAATCAAAACTAAAACACAAATGAACCCAAACAAACGTCCCACTTTGCCCAAAATCTGCCAAATTTGTCCCATTTTCAAATTGAATCCGAATGTGATTTTTTCCCATTTGTCGAATGTCCATTATGATGTCAGTCCAGTCCTTAATAGTCGGTGTATTTTGTGTCATCCATTTCTTTGTGAGTGCCTTTTTCCACTGCAGCCAGGAGGATGCTCCAGAGATAACTGCTGGTTGTATCCATGGCAGGAGTCCTGAGGCCCAAAAACATAGTTCTGAAGTCCATTAGGATGGTGATGTCATACATTGTCTGCAAGGCTTTATTGATCTCAGTCCAAAACGTGTGACCAACAGAACAATCCCAGAACACATGATAGTGGTTTGCCTCCTGGTGCCACAGTCTCTCCAACAGTCTGCACTTCCCAGTGAGTAATGGGCCCTTTGACATGGGGTTATAAAGAAGCGAGACTCACACTTTTCCAACAGAATTCCCTCCAAACATGTGATTTTGTGGTTCTCCGATGAGTTGTACATATACTTTCCCACTCTCCTTTACTAGTTTTCACATGCATTTTTTGGCGGGTGCAGAGATTCAGAGCATAAGTCATGGTCCAGCCTCTTTATTACAAAAAGCCCTTTAAGCCGAAGCCCTAAACTCTGCATCACAAACGCGTCTGTCACTCAAACGACTGTCTTCTGCACCACCTCTCGCCCCTGGACTCCATTAGGGACAACAGTGAGATCTTCTGATGCCGAAACACAGTCATTTTCCTGCACTCTCTCAATCAGTCACACCGAGAAGGAGAGCGAGTAGGGGGGGAAAAAAAAGAAACCTCAAACTCTAAAAGGGTCTCCATCTTTCCCATCCGTGTTGCACTCCAGCGCGGCCGCTCTAAATCACCGCTAATGGGCCGCTCTTGCCTGTATCTCGGCATCCATCACGGCCCCGCCCGCATTGGTGCGCGGATCACTTTGTTGCCTTAATGAGCCATTACGATTCCTATCAGCGATCCGCGGGCCGAGGCGGGCCGCGGCGGTGCGATGACGACGACGACGACGACGGGCCGTGTTTGTTGTAGGGATCTGCTCCGGCGGCTGTGGACTCGTATTAGGCTCCGGTTCGGGAGACGGCGCCTTCAGTGCGGGCTTTGTAACATCATTTGCTTGTGAAAGGAATCGTGGTGGATCCAAAGAAGGTTGGGAAACTATTGTGGAAAAGGAAGTTGTAGTTTAATCGAAGGAAAAGGGGTGGGATTCAATAGATTTACGCTTCTGACGCTGCTACGACACTCCACGAATGTTGTGTGTTTGCTTCCGCTGGAACGTTCCCTTGTACTAAACATTTCTAGCTCATACTTTCATTTCATTTGATTTCGGGTGTTGTTATTGCTCAAAAATACCATTTAAAAACACGCATTCTCTGCAGACGTCCAATCCAAACAACAGATAAGAGTGCAGTAACAAAAAACATCAACATTTGAATGAAACGCCAAAGAAAAAAGATGAGTGACTGGGCCTGTTTAAGGTGCAAGGCCAGAGCGTTCCACAGTTTTGGACCCGGTCTCCTCTAAGTTTCCTCCTTATTTTTGGGTCCAATAACAAGGGACGATCTGCTGACCTGAGAGAGAGCGCAGGGGCGTATGGAAAACGAAAGGATTTTAAACTCGATAAGAAGCCAGTGCAGAGACGTTTAAACAGGTGTGATATGATCCCGGTTTTTTTGTACCTGTCAAAAGGCGAGCGGCGGCAACTTGAAGCGCATCGCAATAGTCAACGTAGTTAGTAATAAAAGCGTGGATTTAAATGTCAAAGTGACGCCGTGAAAGTTTAGAGACCTCACGAGTTATTAAAGAAACCAGGTTTTTTTTAACAACTGCGCCAATCTGGGCGTCAAATTTGGAATGGCTGTCCAGTCTCGCACCCCGTTGGGTCACTACAGGTTTCACATTTCGTGTCAGAGCGCCCGGATCACCGGACGTGACCTGTAAATCAGGCTACGAGACATCGCCATATTCTTTCCGTGGCGATTGAGACGTTTCATGCCGAACTTTAGCGACGACTGCTACTTTTTACGAAAATGTGAGTCTGGCTGGTCACGGTTTCTTCTCCCCCGGGTTCAGATGGGCGTGGTTGACAGGTGAATTAGCCAATCAGGGACATCCATCTGTAGCCAAACAAACATGGCTGCTTAGAAATATCACAAGGGACTGAAAATCATCGCAGATTTATGTAGAATCTGTGAGTGAAGGACAAAACCAGTGTGGATCCCAAAGGTTGTGGACTCTCCATCGTGAAGGTTGTGCAGTGCACCTTTGTCTTCTTTTGAGCAATTCAGTTTAGTGAAAGCCATCCTTTTGTAGCTTTCAAGCCCATGTGAAAGCTTGGTTTCAGTCTCAATTACTGCATAATGTAATGCTGCATTTATTTAGAAGCTCGTTTGAGGGACAAAAAAAATCAAAAAAATGGAGGTGGAGGTGGTTCAAAGGGAGTCGAGTTTGTTTTCGATTTGTCTCTGTTGGTTCAGGCCTTTCATTTGGTCCAGTTTTGTGTAGTCCTGGTTGAGTCTCACCACTGGAGGTCGCGGTGATCTTTGTTGCATGTTTCAACCGGGCCAGTCCGTTATTCCCGATGGTTTCTCCAATAATCAATGACTCGCTTGTTCGCCACGGCCCGAGGACGAGGTCTCAGCACATGAAAGCTGCTGACTCCGTCCACGCAAACGCAAGCATTTTAGTTCAACCTTAAGGCGGGCTGGAGGTCTGGTGGAGCCCTCTAGACATTTAGATAAGCAATTGTGTCAAGTCATAATACTCTGGCTCCTGTATTGTGGATCGTTCTAAGTGTTAAAGCCTTAACATGTCACTCGACTTGTTTTAATCGCGCCTTCAAACATCATTGTGCTCGCATGTCTCCTGCGCTACTTTCCCTCTGTTCGGACTCGGTTTCAGTGCAGGTTCTGGACACTAATCCGCGCGTTTAAAAGGCCCGTGCTTCACACACGCTGACACAACGTAAACCGACGATTGGCTGTTTTAAAGCTGAGCGTACCTACTTCTCCTACAGTGACGTACGTTCGTAGGTATTTAAACCTTTCTAACTCAGTGCTTTCTCTCACAAACCCGTTGGCACCTCACTTCTATTCACATGTCTTTCTTTTTGCTCCACTAGCGCAGCTTTAGAACTCTCTTTCAGTCGCCAAAGCTAAAGCTCTCAGCCATGTGAGTCACTACATGATGCTTTGTGATCGTTCTTACTCGTTTGAAGAGATAAAATGTTTAGCAATTAGATAAAGACAGCAGATGGAGGTTTGGTTTTTTTTCCATTTCTTTTACAATACATAGGGTTACTAACCTTGCTATCGGGGTCTCGTGTCTTTCCTCGGTGCACACTTATGTCCACTTAAGAGACTGAAGCTGGAGAAGACCGAGAGAGACGAGGCACAAGCTGAACATCTGAGGAAAACTGGGCTCAAACTGAGAGAGTCAGGATTGGGTTCCATCTGTTGTCAGCGTACTCAGAGAATGTGACGTGATTGAGAGTGGCCCATTATGCGAGCTGTGTGTTGGTGACATTGGTCGTCAAACTGTCACATCTGAAGTTGATAAATGTGCGTGTATTATAAAGCGTGTGGCGTTTGAAGGGTCGCAGACGCAGCAGGGCGCAGGGGCCTTCTGTCATTGTTCAGAGCCCACGATGGAGCCGTCAGCGCCACGCGGCTCGATGCAGCTGCACTGCGCCCCAACGTGGCCCACCGCGCGCTGGGGCGGTTCAGACAGGAAATGGGGGTCACTGTAGGGGGTCATTGTGTCAGAAAGCAATGTTGTTGCTGTTTTTTTCAAACCCACAATACCGTGCTGCTCCCGCTCCCCTCACAGACGAAGATGCACAGATACATTCAGAGGCAGTCCCGTGTTTCGGCCCGTGTTTCGTCCCAGCGGTGGGAGCGGTGATATCAGCCAATCTGTTCCACCGGCCCTGACCCGTCTGCGCCGGCCAAACCCACCAAGCCCAATGAGACCAGCTCGAAGGAGACATGAGGAGACAATAGACAATAGACCGTATGTCTGCCATAAAGCGCAGCCCTTAAAGTCGCACCTTCTTCCACTTAACAAGATTTTGACTGATCGAACAGAAGGATTTGTGTGTGTCTAATTCTAAATCCCAAAAAATAACATGAAATTAGAATTTTGACACCAATTTGAAGTTGGATCAAGTTGATATAAAAAAAAATAGCGCCAATAGAAAAATCCACTGTGTCTATGATTTTGTGTTAAATTAAAATCTGGCTCCCACATCAGCATTGGCCCATATTAAAACAATCGGCTGATATTTGGCGCCAATAGATTTATATTTGTATTTTACTTTAACAAACTAATGAGTAAAATGGAAATAGAAGAAGAATTAGGCAAAAAATATGGCTGTATATTTTACACAATCATGCAACAAATTATTTTATACCCCAGATAAATATATTCTGTTATTAGTTTTTGTTATTTATTATTTATTTGGAAGTAAGAATTTTTTTTTTTTTTTTAAACGGCTTTTTTTACATTTATTTTTAAGTATAATAATAAACACAAAAGATAAAATAAACACAATAAAACAAGACCGGAGAGAAAGCGAATAGACAAAAAGCAGTGGACGTCCAACGAAACATAAAACCAAACATCTCATTTAGTGCACGGCCCACTTGAAACAGATTTGTGGCCTTGCTATGGATTTAAAACGTATCGGCCGCAGAAGCAAGACAGATATCGGTATAATATTGAAAAAAAATCCAAATCAGTCCATCTGTTTATGTGAGAAAGAAAAAAAATCAAATCAGTCCTTCTGTTTATGTGAGAAAAGCTTCATGTTCCCTTTACGTGTAGATCAGATGTGCGTTGGATGTGCGTTTGGAGACCCCGTGAAGCTGTCAGATGTTTTAAACGCTTCCCTCTCTCCGTCTGGTCTGAATTTGACTTTTGCCTCGCGGTGTCCAAAAGCAGCGGCCCCCCCGAGCCTCCGTCAGTGCTCCCATTCCCCCGGTGAAATGAGCGGAAGGACCTCGGCCTCGGCGCGGCGGTCCGAGGCTAAAGCCGCGCCACACCAGAGGGACCAGCAGGGGGCCGCGGGGGTCAGCAGAGGGTCATCGCTGCGGCGCCTTTTAGTTTGCAGTTCCACCGATTAAACGCATGACCTGTCGACCTCGGGGATAAAAACGTGTTTGCGAATGCATTTTCTGTAAACACCAGCCAAAATAAAGACGCACACTGTAACTTTCCTGGCTTTGCCCGTCTCCATGTGGATGCCGTAGCTTTGCCTGCCATGCTTCACAGCGCGGCATTAAACACACACGTCTTTCATTTATTCATTGCAGCTGTTTTAAGGCTCGCCTCTCCACAGATCCGAGCCGTAACTTGGCCCGGTAGCATCAGCTGCTTGTCTCCGTTTGGACCTGTAGTCGTTGAGTCGATGATTCGCAATAATACACAATAATACACAGTAATACGCAATGATACACGGTAATACACAATAATACACGGACTATACACAAACAGTACACGAACGATACACCATAATACACAATAATACTTGAATAATACACAGTAATACATGAATTATACATGAATAATACATAATAATACATGAATATTACACAATAATACACAGTAATACACGATAATACACGGACTATATACGGACACTACACAAACAATACACCATAATACACAATAATACTTTAATAATACACAGTAATACATGAATTATACATGAATAATACATAATAATACATGAATATTATACAATAATACATGATAAGACACAATGATACACAATAATACACAATAATGACCACAGATGTCTCCACCGTACAAGTTTACTGTTCTGTTCCGTGTTCATTCATCGAGGAAACTTTTACATGGTGCTTTGTTGTATGCTGTTAATTTATGAATATTATAAGGATAAGTTATATAATAGGAATAAGAATAGGGCGGGGGGGGGGGGGAATTAAATTGAAAAAAGTTTGTTTTTACCATTTTACTGCCCGATTAGTCTTCTCTTTTGTTTGTTTTTGTCAATAATGAACAAACCAGATTAATTTGCACGGTTAAAACAAATGTCCAGATAAAAAAACATTGTAATTTAACTTTGCTTATTCAATCATTTATTCTGTTTTTGTTGCGTGACTGCCATTTTTTTATTCATAAGAAAATCGGCCTTGAAAATGAGCCATTGCCGTAGAAAAACCCGTCTCGCTCGACCTCTGGTTCAAACGAGATCATCTCATGCCTTTTTAATGAATTCCAAGAACTGGATAAAGATTACCCACAATGCCCCTGCTCTTGTTTGCATGGTTTTATTTCATAATTTATGTCTTTGTTTCATGTGTTTTATATTCGACCGGGTACTCCTGAAAAACACAGTGCTGCGTCCGAGTGTCCACCCCCCTGACCCTCCTTCACTCCACTGTCCTGCACCGTTTATCAGATTACACGCAGCGATTCGGTTACTCATACTTTCTCCAAGCCGCGGGTCACGTGACTCTAGCGTCTGAGTGCGAGTATTGGTCAAATCCGTCTGGCATGCACATATTTATGGACTAATAATCACCACACAAGTCATAGATCTTACATTCAACAACAAACGGACCGGATTATTCCACTTTTGTGCCTGCGATGGTGATTCAAGCGAAAGTTAGCGGCTTAAGCTAGCAACTTTGCGGCGCAACGGTGAGTGTTTTGTTCACATTCTTGAGTCACAGAGCTTTGTTTTAACACTTCTGCTTCATTCAGTCGTGTTGTGTCCAGTTAAGGACCTGTCGCAGTGCATTGTGGTCTATATTAACCGTTCCTGGGCCCTACTTTTCAAGGTGCGCCGTGGGACATTTTGAGCGCGCCAGTTTTTCACCTGCTCTGGACATTCGCGCGCAGCGCCACTAAAAAATGTAGCGCTGTCCCGATGACATTCGGACGCAGCCAGTGTCTCTCATTGAGCGTTCCCCCGGCGTAAATGATGATAAAGATAAAGTAAAGTCATTACAGTTTTTGATTAGCATGTGTCAGCGCTATGCTAGCTCTCCGCTCTGGCCTCTTGACAGTTGTGAAAAGCGCTTAGGAACTCGTCGCGGCAAGTCATTCGGATGCTCAGAATGTGCGGCAAAAGTCAAGAATAAGTTTGAGTACGTTTTAATTCAAATAAAGTTCTGTCGTTCGTGTTTTTAAGTCGTCACTCGGGTGTTGTTTTTTGCATTGACGATAAAGTTCGATTCAGTCACAAAACGTACTCCATGAGCGATGGAACATTTCGGTGAGAAGTCCAAGGCCCATAAAATAAGCTTTTTGGAATTGTATAAAGTTATGTAACTTATAAAGAAGTTCGAAAGTCACACAGCTTTAAAACACCTTTGTGACCATCTCAAGGCTCTTTAACAATAAGCGGCCATGTTCTTATTGCGACGCTTCTATAATAACGCGGCGTTGGAGTCTTTTGAGATCACAACGGTCAAGGATGAATAAAAAACAAATTATATATATCTTTTTTGAATTTAATTAAGCCGATAGAGCTGTTCATAACCTCCGGACTAAACTTGAAATTAAACACATTTAAAAAACATTGGATGAAATGGGACAAGTCTTTGGGACTTAATATGCTCTAATTCTACTAATATATATTTTTTATGCCACTCCCTTATTTTCTAATTTCATTCTTTTAAGTACTTTGTTTTCTCTCTGGTCCTGATATACATATGTTTAACTATTATTATTATTTTTATTTTTTTTTGTAGTTGTGTGTAGTTGTGTTGTTACATACATATTTTTTTAAAGAAAAGTACAGTTTCCAGCCTCAAAATTGTATTTGAGTATAAAGTAAAATATAATTAGTGTTGAATTATATCGTAACACTTCAGATACACTTTATATACTTTAGATACAGTAAAAACCGTGAGCTAGTCCAGTGAATCTTAAATACCTTCATGTTTTTGCCTGTATTTCGTCTGTATTCCATATTTATATTCAGTTTTATGCATGCCATTTATTATAATTTTATGTTTATCTTATTATTATTATTTTTTTTTACTTTTCTGATTTCTGAAAAAAAAGGAAAAAAAGAAAAAGAAAAAAGTTAAATGACAGAAAAGTTGATCCATTGGGTTTTTTCCCATCCTTTTTCGCCCACATTTAAATAACCCCCCAAACACAGAAGTGCACCTGTTTTTCCTTCCACTGTAATTAATACCCAACGCAGAAGGTCAACGCTTTGATTATCAATATGAGACTTTTTATGAAACGGCGCGACACCGGCAGCGGTTCATTTGTTCCACTGCTCCACTGGCCTGGTTCGTCTTTGTGTAAAAGTCGTTGACCCACTTCAGAGAGAATCGGGTGCACAGTGTAATTATAAGAGGGGGAAAAAATAACATTTGTTTATTGTTATGCAACCATTTAAATAAGCAGACCGCAAAAGGACGTTAATCTTAATTGAAATAAGTTTGATTAGTTGAGATGTGTTTACTTGGTGAGCTTTTTCAGATGTTTTTCTTCTTATTTCAAGCCAGATTATTTGCCAATGAGGTAAGAATCCTTCATTTTACTCATTTTAACCCAAATTATCTCGAATCCTGTCGGAAATGTCATGAAATCAGTCAAATATTCCACGTCGTTTCACACCATGTACCACCAACGATAACGTTTAGCTTTCCGAGTACCACCGGATCAAAACACGGACTTTATCAGGTCTTAATTTGGGCAAAACCAGGTCTAAAATGAGACTAAACCTGGACAATGTCATGGATAATGTAGTTTTAATAATGAGCAACACAAAAGAGGACGACAACACGAACACGTTCCGCGTACCACCAGAGCCGATATTCTGATTTTACTGTCATTGTAGGCAGGTTATTATTATACCTTGGAATGTTCCGCGGCATGGCATTAAACTGGCCTTTCAGTGGAGACTAGCAAGCGCCACCAACGGGCCAGGTTACAAGTCAGATTTGTGGAACCTAAAGTTCCAGAGGCAAATGTAACCCGTGTTTTACTATGTATTATTATTATAGTTTTATAGTGTGTTGCTATGTCTTTATATTCTATTGTTCATGAGTTTTACCATGAAATATATTTAGAGCCGATTCTAGCGCTAATAAACCGGGAACATAAGTAATAAAGTATTTCAAAAGTTCTAGAAGGATTTGTACACGTTTGACACTGTTGTTACTGCGCTCTGCCTCCTTCAAACAGTCCCTGAAGAAAAAAAATGTGATTGTAGCCAGGAAAAAAGGTTGGCGACATAGAGAGAAAGATACTGTTTAGAGCCCCGAACAGAAAAGTTACACAGTGCCGCTTTAAGCCCTGAGAAACCGCTGGCTGTGGTCGGTCCAAGTCCGTGAGTGTTTCTTCTTTTTGATACAGAGAACCGGATTTGTGGAAGCAGAAGTCCCGGGTTAATCCTGTGCGTTTTCCTCCTTAACTCGGTAATCCAGCTCCACTGCGGGGTCCTGGCCTGACCCGACCCGAGCAACTGCAGCGCTTTGTTGGCACAAGATGGCCGACACTAACATCAACCAGAAAGCCAGAGAGTTTACTTTTTCTTCTTTTCTGGGGTCATTTTAGCTCTATAAACAATGACGAGAGCAAAAATGGACACTCTTTTCTCAAGTACACTCACTTTACTGTTGCAAATGTGCTAGTTTGGCTAAGCTAGCAGCAAATACATCTAAATGTAACAGTGAAAACCCAGTAAAGACGACAAAATAAACATCAACAATAGCAATGATGAATGTAAGATGACAAAATAAAACAAAACTATTCTTACCATTGACTTTAGGCCTCATCAGTCATTAATTACTTGTTGAAATGTGTTTTGGCAGGTAAACAAACTAAGGGCCATATTTTGCCACTGGCGGTAGCGTTAACGTGAGCCTTTTCCAGGGGGCGGGGCCAGGGCGCTATTTTGCTAGCTTGCCGACCTTAGCGCTGGCATGAAGAGGCTGGACTTGGCCGCTGGAGTGGGATGGTGCCAGTCCATATATGGTGATGGTGTTTGAACTGAGAACTGTGGCATTCAAAAGCGCCCCCTGTGGGAGACGTTTGTCATGGCCTCATTTACAGGCTACGAAAGAAGTGAGCATAAAACGGGTTGATTTCCCGTTTTTCAATGAGTTCCCAAAATTTAGAAATAAATGAATAAAATAAGATATTGAAATGCAGACGCGTTGTTTCTTTTTTCTTTTCTTGCACAATGCAGAGTATGTCCTCAGGGTGGGCTTGTGCCAATTTAACCGGACCTGAGTGCTCGATGGGATGCTACGGTCCGGAGGGCACCGTGGGCTGTCAGTCTGGGCCAGTTTTACGCAGACTGGGACAAAGATTTTGGGTAAATGTGATGTGACAGTAGCGATTTATTCCAAATTTTCCAAACAGACGTTCCTCTCGAAGCTGAACACATGAGTCTGCAGGTCCAGTCTGGCCCAAAGCGCGCAGTAAAAATGGTCCAACGCAGCGCGAAGAGCGTTAAAGGCCAATTCATACTCAATTCAATACTTACACCTGTAACCATTTGGTCCCTTTTACACCTGTAACCATTTCGGTCCCTTTACGCCTGTAACCATTCGGTCCCTTTACGCCTGTAACCATTCGGTCCCTTTACACCTGTAACCATTCGGTCCCTTACGCCTGTAACCATTCGGTCCTTACGCCTGTAACCATTCGGTCCCTTTACACTGTAACCATTCGGTCCCTTTACGCCTGTAACATTTCGGTCCCTTTACGCCTGTAACCATCGGTCCCTTTACGCCTGTAACCATTCGGTCCCTTTACGCCTGTAACCATTCGGTCCCTTTACACTGTAACCATCTGGTCCCCCTTGTTCCCCCATCTCATTCAGATTGTGCTTTTTATGCATGGTGTTACTTGCTTGTAAGCGTCATTACACGGCCCTTTTCCCGTCGGGCTCGGCTTTAGTGCGTCGACATGTGCTTTTGTTTGTACTTTTCAATCCTCAGGTGTCACATCCATTTCTCTGACATTTGGCAGAATGCTCATTTTCAGACTGTTAAAACTTGACTTCGAATGTGCAAAAACCTATGTAAATCAGGGCCCGCAGATGGAAATGAGCTGCTTAGCAACAATCTGGCGCCAAACATTTTGGTTTTTATGATTTTAATGTCTCTGTCCCAAATAAAGACTAAACTAAACAAAAGCATTTGGTGTTTTCTAGACACAATTTGAAGAGAAACCTGATTGTGACAGGAGGAAGCGGGTGTTTAAATCCATCTAACTTGTCCCGAGCTCTTCATGCATTCATATTTGATCATTTTAGATGAACTATTGGTTCCAGTTATAAATTGCAGTCAATGGAATGTTTGCTTTCAAATGTGCTCCTTTGTTTAATGCAGCATATTTTATTAATTTTTATTTATTTTTTATTTATTTGTATTTATTTGTATTTATTTTTATTCTAATTAAATTAAATACAATTATTTTTATTAGAATGCAGCTGCACGAAACCTGGAATCTGAAACCTTCTCTCGCTCACTTTTCCTCATTTATCGACTTTATCCATCTGCAATCGGTCCAAAACCATCTCGTTTCGGCCGGTATTTCGGCGAACAGCCCCTCGGCGAGGGCCGCGCACGTGCGACGCCGGTGTCCCCTCGTTCTTTCATTGTTCATTAAACCTCGTGGAGGATGATAAACGACGGCGGCTTGTGTCACCTCGCCGTGCTGCCTATGCAAAACCGCCACGCCGCAGCGGGGATCATTTGCACCTTGTTAAAAGTTGGGCGTAAGCTCTGGCGGGGCGGGCTTCACGGGGGCCGACCTTGGGAGAAAGATCTCTTCCATATTCATCTTGAGTGTGGAAACCATGACTTGCCAATCATTATGAAGCTTATGGGTCTGCGCGTAGCTGGGGTCGTCGGCATTCGTCGTGCAGCCGTGACAACTCTGCTTACATGGGATATTGTGGGTCAAATATAAAGGATATACTGTACTTTTATTGTACTTCTTACTTTATTGTTAAGGCTTAATGTTACATATCAGACGGACGGGTTTGGGAACTACACGTACCAAGGACAAGGCCCCAGCAGATGACGTGCTCAGTGAATGTCTCAGGCAACGGGGAACAGAGGACGAGGTGCAGGAGGAGGGGCCATCGTGGGAGGACACGCCCCGACATGGGATGTACCACCGGAACATAACTGAAGTGGCTGATATAGAGAACTCCTACCAATGGCTAGAGTGGGCCGGTCTGAAGAACAGCACAGAGGAACCCATCATGGGTGCTGATGGAGGCCCTGAGCACCAAGATCTACCACACCAGACGAGACCCAGGGTGGAGGCGGGGAAAAGAGGCCCCTGAGACCATCCAGAACAGGCCAACAGACCCATAACTACTGGGCTTTGGTAGGTTTGACTCGTGAGGCTCATTCTGCCTTCTGATTGGAGAATCGTCTGGAGAACCAAAACACCAAATTACAACATAAACATGTCGAAATCATGGCCAATGTTTATATAAATAAAGGATAAAAATCAGCATTAAAATAGTTGTCAGTCAAAGGTACATGTTATTTGAACATGTTTGGCTCGTATCTGAGGACACGGATTGGTCAAGTTTATGAAATTTGAACTCAAACTTGTAAAGGAGTTCCTTTTTACTTTAAAAGTGAATTACCAATGCAAACATTTCAGGATGTGCCCTTTTTTTAATATATTATTTATTTATTTATTTATTATATATTAATTATGTATGAATTATTTACTTATGATTTATGTTTTATTCATTATTTAAGTATTTACGTTTTTTTGTTGTTGTTTTTTTCAATATAAGAAGAATACGAAAAACAGAAAAACAAGAGACATGAAAAGCAACAATAATAATAATAATAATAATAATAATAATGCCGCCAATAATGAAAAAAAAAAAATAATGACACACTATGATACCATAAATAAAATTACGCCAAAGTTTATGTCAGCTGTAAATAAGAGTGTTATTATTATTAAGGGTTAGAAAGAGTTTTTATTATTATACTGTGCCTCATCTTCTTCTGTTCCCTTTGTTGCAACAGTGGAATTTCCCCATTGTGGGACAAATAAAGGTGATCTTATCTTATCTTATCTTAAATGTCTGTCATAATGTCGGTCCCGCCCTCGATCGTCGGGGGGATGTGCACAGTTAGCGTTCCCCTTCCACCACCCTGATGTATATTCTTCTTCCCTCTCGTGCGCGGGAGCTCTCAGACTCGCCGCTCCTGTAATTATGTAAATGAAGTCAACGACGCGAGGTGCCAACATACAATTAGCTGCTAGCATGAGCATATTGTGCACAGTTATTAAGAGGCGGCGGTGAGATCCAGGTCGTTTACAGGTCGGCGGTTTCATAGGGCTGAAGTCGTTTTGAGTGTTACACGTGTTTCATCGCCGTGACCTGAGGATCGGCGGCGGCGGCGGCGGCGGCGGCGGCGGCGGCGGCGGCGGCGGCTCTTTCTGTAGCGCGTTAGCGTCATTAGCACAAATAAACGCAGTGATGTGGAACTTGTGAGTCGGTGCCGCAGAGTGGACGTTATCTGGAATATATGTTCAGGAAATCTAAGAAAAACGGTTGTTGTGTCACGTCGCCCACCTTGAATGAATGTGTGAATGTGATGAGGGATGAACAGAGTGAGAATGAGTGTTGCATCAGTGCTTTGTATTATATTCAAAATGGCAACGTTACTGTGAAAATTGTGAAACTGGTGAACAAAAAATGGTCGATGAAAAGTGATCACCAAATCCGTCCATTTTTTCTTTTTTTATTATATTTATTTCCTTCTCAAAATATGAAATACATGTCTTAAATATACAACAAAAATATTAATTGGAGCAGAAAAAAAATCTAGAAAAATTTCGAATTTAGTAAAAGTTTCAAAGGTTTTCATCTTCTCCAAATCGAGACGTTTCGACTGCCATCTGAAAGTCATTTTCAGTCTGACGGAAATGGTTGTGAGAAGTCAAAATGTCTTGGATAACACACACACACACACACACACACACAAAAGATGGTCCAGATGCCTTTGACACCATTTTCTACCACTCCTGGAAGAATGACCTTTTAATGGAGCAGGTTTTGACTAGTTCAGATTTATTGTCTTAATTTAGCTTGAAAAATTCATTTATTGCATTGTAGCGATGTGAGATTATTATTCTTTTTTTTTTAAGTTTGTTGGGTTCAGGATATGTGCTTTACCCGTTTATTTATCCATTCGCCCGACCTGAGCACCAAACCCACAATATTTCCCCGCTGAAGAGTCGAAGCGTTAACCCGTCTGCCGCCGTCCCATCACGAGCTTTCATAATCCCGACGCTTTGATTGATGCCTTTTTGTTATCAGTCCCCTCCCGTATGATTGACGACGCTCCGACCGCGGGGGCATCCGAGTCGACGCGCTTCCCTCTTCAAACACTTGGCATAAAGCAGCGGGCGAAATAAACCCACTCGGAGCCCGGCCAAAAGCGCCATTCATTAGTCAAGAGGCGGGACGAGTCGGTGATCGATGGCGGCTCCAGCCACTCTCGTAATGGGCCGAGTGCTTCGAGTGATTGAGCGGTGTCAGCGGCTGCCGTCGATGAAGATATCACGGGCGCCGCCGCCGCTCCGCGATCCGAGCGTTCACCTCAGCCCACCTCTCAGCGTGAGAGCCTGATTTACCGCCTCGGCGTCGCGATCATTTTCAAACGCTCGTGAAGTGTCATTTCCGGTGTGCGGCGCTTGACTTGATGTTAAGGAAATGAGGGAAAGAGAGGGGTGACTTATTAGCTGCGGTGACTTTTAGACTAATTGAGCTCATTAGGAGATGAACGGACGTGCGTATCGTGCTAGGTAGAGAAGACAATTAACCTAGCCGCCCGTTTGAAGAGCCGCACAGCTACAGCCACTAAAAAGCGAGCAGGGAAAGCCTCAGTCGCGAAGACGTTGCGTTGACCTCCCAATAATAAAAGCGTTCCAAACATGTTTTTTCCATTAATCAGGGAATAATATAGTTCAAGGTGTCATGGCGCTTTCGTTTTAATGGCATTTCATCAAATTCTACCTGTTTTTTTGCTCCATTTTTTGATGAGAAAGACAATGGAAACATTTAATAACAAACCTCCATCAAGGCGTTATCATCATCTTGCGGTTGATGAAGCTAAACTGCCTTAAACGAGACTCTGAAAAGCTCTTGAGATGATCAAAATGACATTGTCTCCCCTTCAAAAACATACCTGTAGTTTTATTTAGCTTCATTCACGCTCGTTTTACTAACCCTGCTCACGAGGTGGTCTTCTCTGAGCCTCAGAAATCACTTTGTTTGAATGCACCCCTGATTGTCGCCGTCGCATGTTAAAAATCCAGTTTTTAAAGTTCATAAATCCTCACCGGACTTGTTCTGCGGTTAAAAAGAAAAGTCTGTGTCATACCTTGTCGTCCAGGTAGGTTCCGAAGCAAACAGAAACGGTCCGATGAACCGAAGAAGCGACTTGGATGAGTGACGAAACATATTTTTAAAACGTTTGTCTCGCATAGCAGTCACGTTGCCTAAGGGCTTAATTTCCCTTTTATTTTTTTGTTGTTCTTAAAAAAAACAAAAAAATAAATACCTCATTGGAAAAAAGTCGTAATTTTAATGTCGTTTTTTTTTCTTCTTCTTTTTTCTTCATAAAATAGCAACATTTAAACTATTTTTGTAATTATTATTATTTATTTATTTTGGTTCATAAAATAGCAAAAAAAATCAAAATAAAGTACATTACAATTATGAGCTATGAGTCAACAATGTCTAATTTGCAATAAAATACAAGAAAGATTAAAAACACGCTTCCTCTTGCTGTGTCGCTTGGTCCGACTGGAAACTCAAGCCCCCGAAGGAAGAAAAGTAACTGCCGTCCTAATCTATCAGTTAACCTTAAATGTCAAGGTGAAGCCGCAAATGCAAAGGTCGGATGTAAATTAGGCGCGCCAAAAAAAAAAAGAAAAGAAAAGAAAAAGAAGTCGTATCCCTTGACCCCAATCTCCACAGTTCAGGGTCTGCGCAAGGGGTCTCAACCGGCTAATGCTTAATTACGCGCGACCCTGTTTGGTTAGCAGTTAGCGCGGCGTGTTAGCGAGGGATAGTTGACCAATCAAATGTCACAGCAGGAGGCCGCGATGTTCTAGTTACGCTGTGAGATGGATGTGGGGCTCTGAAATGAGATCCTGCCGGAACTGGTAATACATGCAAGACGTGAGGAGATTTAGTCCAGCAACTCATTTAAAGCCCTACCACGGGACATTTCAGCCAAAAGTAAAGGCATTCTCTTTGGAAATGTTATGTCGTTGCTTTGAATGTTCCACAGTATGGCATACACATATCTACAGTTTATCTGTTCAAGGAGTTTTATTACCAAAAACCATTTGGTAGCATTATTTGTTACAGGGATTGGTAAATGTCCACTTTTAACTGAGAAGGCTCAAATATCAAATTTGGAATAAATGGAACTTAAATGAAGGACTTTTTATGCCATAATTTTCTTTTTTTTATGTGTCGTCATTGTGCCATTATTTGTATGTATTATTATTATAATTTATTAATATACATTCATTAATTAATGTATGTATGTGTATGTATATACATATATACAATGTATGTCTCTGTGTGTGTGTGTGTGTGTGTATATATATATATATATATATACACACACACACACACAAACATGAAACAAATTTATATATGTATGTGTCTGTGTATATATGTGTATGAATATATATATGTTTTTGTATACGTGTGTATATATATGTGTATATATGTATGTTTGTATATATATGTATGATAAAATAATTATAATAATTTGCTTTCTTAATCCCATTTGAGTATTTTTGAACAGTCGGACAATCCCAAAATACATGCTGATTATGGTCTTTTCCCTCAGAATTTCTCCTGCATTTGTTGTGGTCCTTTATATGTTCCTCTTTGTCATCTGTCATGACAAAATATTAACTTAATTAAACTTATTTTTCTCCTCCATTCTGACCCTTTGGACTGCAGCGGTCACGTTCATCCTCACGGTGCGTGGAACACATTCGAGGCATAAGGCGATTTGGTGCTTCCGAGTGAAAAGCGACGGGACTGAAATAAAGGTGAAATAAAGGAGCCGAACGGGGCCAAAATGGAGAAAAGAGCGGAACGGGGCCAAATCCCTGGAGCTTGCAGCGGAGGATGGAGCGGAGGTGGAGAATATGGAGATGGGCTGAACACAAGATCTGGTGTAATGCAGTTTCAGACGGAGAGAAATGTCAGGCTAATCTCGTCAGCACGTCAGACGCACATGTCAGACGGAGCCCACGGCGGGCCCCTAGCACCAGGACATCCTCCACTACTCCTCTGTCTGTCGGTCTCTTTCCTCCCGGCTTTCCTCTCTCTCACTCATACGTTTTCTTTCTGTCTCTCTTTCTCTCTCCATCTTTTCTTCCCCTTCGCCTATTTCTATTTTTTCTCTCTCTGTATTTTCCCCTCCTTCGTCGTCTCCTTCGTCGTCTCCTTCGTCGTCTCCTTCGTCGTCTCCTTCGTCGTCTCCTTCGTCGTCTCCTTCGTCGTCTCCTTCGTCTCCTTCGTCGTCGTCAGAAGCCGTCTCTCCAACGCGAGAGTCGGCTCTAAACCCTGTGGAAAAGCTTTATTGTGGAATTTTGTTTGATTGATATAATGCTGTCTGAATTTTCAAACAGAAATGCGTTCAAACGTGTCTTGAGGTCTCATTATCAGACAAATGTCAACTTATATCTTTGTCTAAAAGTTTACAACATGCATTTTCTTTTCCTTGGATGCCCCCTAAATATGACTTTTTAAATTGGGTGTTATTATTGTTTTGGTTCTTTCTGGTCCTTTGTTTTTGTTTTAAATTTTGGGGTATAAAATTTAAAAAAAAGTTTCCTACATGGCTTTTAATATTATTATTTTTATTTATTATTTTTATTTATTTTTTTATTATTATTATTATTATTCATATTCACACTGGACGCCAGCCTCCGATAACTCCCGCACGTTTGCGCCCGGCGAACCCGGCGCTCCCAAACACGACCCGCATCGCGCATTCACCCGTGCAAAGGAAAAAGGCCGCGTGAACAGCGCCGACACTGACAGATTCTGCCCGCGGTGCCGTATGCGCAGTATGCGCCGTGTCGCCGAGGTTGTGGGGGGGCCGTAGACCACGTCTGTTAAACATGAGAGGAAGGACTGGACATGTGGAGACGAGATCTGCGCTCGGCCTCGGGGCAGAAGAGACGAGGCCTAAACCAGACGCACCAGACGAGGCAACGGTTCCTGGATGAAAACGGCATCTGCCACGACGGGAGTTCCGTTTGCGTTTTACGTTTGCGTTTTTGAAGGTAATAAAGTGTTGGCGCTGCTTGAACCTGATCACAAGTGTCCCGAAGTCGAGTAACCGAAAAGTGTACTCAAACAAGAGTCCTAAAAATGATTGCTCAAGGGTTAGAAATGTTTTGTTTTTTTACCGTAAGTACCGTAAAATTCAGACTATTGAGCGCACCGGAATATAAGCCGCACCAACTAAATTTACAAACTGTATATAATGAGATATTTACACGGGACGGTTTTGGCTCGTTACTTTAGTCGACCAGAAAAGTCGTTGATCGCCATCTTCACCTTCCTCCTGTGAACTACAACCATTTCGATGTGTCAAACTCTTGCGTCTCCTGCTAGAGCGCCCCTAGAGGCCGTTGGCACGTACAGATCTATAAATTAGCGGCGGCGTTGTACAGGCGGCAGCGTTCGAAGTAGCAGCTTATACTTTGAACCGTACCATATTTGGGGACAATATCACTGTCTGGACGTTATGTCGGATTTAAAACGGAAATGGACGAAATGTCAAATCATGGTCGAAATGTCACGTGTTTAACCATTAAAACCACGAATGAAAAGGCGCCGCTTGTCACGCTGAATCGTCGCTGTGAAGAGGCGGGGCTTGTCGGTTCTGCAGTTTTGACATTGGACCCGTTTCAAGTTCAGACCAATATTGAGGTTTACAATGAACAAAATGTCAAAAAGGACGATCTGCGTATGTTTCATGTTTCAAGATTCATATGGCGTGTTTGGGGGTCATATTTACAGAGCGGGAAGTTTAGAGAAAGTTAAGCAGGCCCCGCCCTCTTCCCACACAAACTCCTAGACTAGGGACGTCACGATATCGAATGTCAGTGTTGCGATTATTGTGAGAGAGAACGTCAGGATTTGGCGATCATTCACGATCACCGAGTCCAAGCTGCAGTGGCATCTTTAATTTCCTTCCATCCTCGTGGTCTGACGTGCGACTGCGCCTCAAGTTTGCGAGCGGCTTTACGGAAATTCACTTTATGAGAGACAAAAATAACGTTAAACATGACAAAAACAGGCAGACATAAAAGTTATTTACATTTAAGTCTATTTTTTGGACGATAAATTGAACGGAAAATACTTAATTTTGATTTTAAAATCATCACTAGTGTAATTTTTTTGGTTCTTATGATTAAATTGTGATTAACCTGATAATCTTGACATCTCTACTCTTGACCCCTCACACTGGCAGAGTCGTAAACCCTCGTGATCCAGTTACAGTCTTGGTCAACCTCGGCGTCTTGTCTTGGCGCCGTGGGCACTAGGACTCGTCGAAACAGTTCTGGGCCTTGTAAACGGAGGCGTTTGGAGCCTCGGGCAGCGTCCTCGCTCGGGTCAGACGCCCGTGGAGAGGAACCGTTCAGAAGGGGGCGGCTAGGTGCGGTGGGGTTGGGGGGAAGGGGGGGGACGGGTGTCGTTAAACTCAGGGATGGGACCAGACACTTACGAAACGAGGCAGAAATGGCGCTTCGAGAGGTCTCTGCCGGTGTTTGGCTAATTGACTAATATGGGCCGTGTTGGTCGGACTGCGACTACTAATTATACTAATCTAATGACTGCGGTGATTGCTTCATTTTTGAAAGGAATGAGATGGCTGATTGCTGAAAGGTGGGGGGGGGATAGGGTGGGGTGGGGGGGGTAAAGGAGGCATATTCAAGGAACTAACATAAAAAAACACTAAATATTTCCACTCAGTAAATTACATTTTTTTTAAGCATAAACCAACAAAAACATATATACAAATAAAACTAACTAACTAAACAAACTAAACAAACTAAACAAACTAAAATAACTAAATAAATCTTTTAATATACATATATAAGAAAATAAATAAATAATATAAATTAAATTGCGCAGGACCATGACCAGGATAAATAAAGAATAAAATTATAACGTAATAAGCTGGTATCCAAAGGGAAGCGGGGTTAACACATACGAAAAAATGTAAAAAGTCCCATTTTGTCCATTGTCTATTGAATTTGTCTATTTTCAAATCGAGTCCGGCGGTTATTTTTTCCATGGCGCCTGCGTCGGTTCTGATGCATATTGATTCTGATTTCAAACAAACCGTTGCCACGTACAGTTCGCCACAAAGCAATATTTGTATTTTTGTTTCTCAGCCGATGTGCAAAAGAGGACACTGTCTGAATGTCATTTTTTCCGTATGTCTGATGTCTGTCCCTATCTCAGTCCAGTCCTTGATCGTCCTTGATTATTGTGTGGAGGAGTTTTGAGGCCCAAATGCATAGTTCTAAATGAGGGACGGCAATGTCAAAAACAGTCTGCTGTGCGTCGCGAGCTTCAGTACAATATTTCTGAGCGACAGGACAGTCTCAGAACACAGATGACTGTGGTTTGCCTCCTGGTGGCGCTGTTACAGTTGCATTTCCTTGTGAATAATGGTCACTTTGACCTGGAGTTATGAAGAAAAGTGACACATTTTCCAGCAAAATCGCCTCTAGACATGTGATTTTGTGGTGGTACACACATGTTCCCACTCTTCATCTGTCAAAACAAGATTACCTTCTCGTTCCCATTTGTTTTTAATATATTTAGTAGAATAATTGTCCAGATTAATAAAATTGCAGCCTTTTCAATTCATTGCACCAACTCAAATTCTGATTTAGATTTGATTGCAATATATTGTGCAACCCAAATAATATCTATGATGTATGAATGAGAAAACTGAAAAAGATTCTTGTTATTTTATGTCCAGATGCAAATGAGTAAAAACAGTTTGCGACGTTACATTTGCAGCCCTGTAATCTGCATGAAATGGTCGACTTGTTGCTTTTTGGAAACGCATCTTCTGCACTGTGGCCTGTGCCGCCGTCTCTTCTTGGAAAGGGCCTGCGATCCATAACCTCTGTCAGAACGCTCGGATGTGCTCAGACGTGCTCAGACATGCAGCAGCCGGACCATCCCGGAGGCAGAAACGGCCCCAGAACTCGCGGACAGCGCCTTCTGATAAGGCCAGACTGCGCCGCATTGATCCGCGATAAGCATCCCCCCCCCCTCCTCCTCCTCCGCGCCGCAAACAGACGGCCCGCGGCCCTCCCCCGGCCCACTGTCCAGACCTGATCCCGTCCCGGAGTCCACGGTTTAGATTCAGAGTCCAGATGTGCTCGTCCCTGATGGCTGGAGTTGAATTGCCGAGCGGAGACGTTTTGTAGGATCGTATTTTCCGGAGTATAAGTCGTACTGGAGTATAAGACGCATTTTGGGGGGAAATTTACTTGTTCAAATCCAAGACCAAGAACAGACATTTCATCTTGAAAGTTTAAAAATAGTTTAAAATAATAACAGAATAGAGAACCACATGGTGTTCGTATGCTAACGTCTGCTAACATGCTAACGTATGCTAACGTATGCTAACGTAACACCTTCAGCTACACGACGCTTAGACAACAAACTATCTTAAGTGTCTGGTATGTTAACGTGACATACGAACAGTTATTCAGATAAATATAGCATAAAGAACATGCTAACAAGTTTACCAAAGCAACAGTTTTACCCCAAATCACTAAAGCCATTGAACTCTTCTTCCTCGGTGTCACTTCTAAACAACTCTGCCAACTCCGGAGGTCGATGAAGCGCCGTTTCCTCTTCTGCGTCGCTTTGGTCACACAACATGTGAAATGCGATATAATGTGTTAATGAAATCCCATGTAAGTCGCACCCCGGCCAAACTACGAAAACAGGTGCCGCTTGTAGTCCGGAAACTACGGTAACTGCAAACAGCAGTTACAACACGTGTGCAACGCTGAAGACACAAGCGCTTTAGTCGTGCGTCGCCTCCGAGTCGCCCGGGTTGGTTTATAAAGGGACAATCTGGAGCGAGGTCCATGAAAGGTCAATTCAATAACTTCTCATGAAAAACAGTTCTGATGAAAGCTGCGTGTGTGCGTATGTGTGTGCGTGTGTGTGTGCGTGTGTGTGTGTGAGTGTGTGCGTGTGTGTGTGAGTGTGTGTTTAACCTTGTGCTTGTCTCATCAAGTAAAAGTCCAGATACAGGAGCAAATAAAATACAGTACAATACAAAAATTACACAAAAGTGCATTGAAAATATATATATATATTTTTTTAAAGTTATAGCATTGTAGACGGCTTCAGCGAACTATTGAAGGACACATTTTTATTTTTCCAAATCATGAGATGCCAAACTAAAGCTACTAAACAATACAAATAACGCGTAATATTTGTCCTTTACAAACATTTCGTGTACTTTACAGACGACTTGTTTGGGCTAAAACTTCATGCTAAATTACAACTTGACGCGTAAACTGTCGCTGTGGAAACCTAAACATTGTGTCTGTATCTTAAGGTTTATCTGGTTACGGTGTTGCTATGTTAGTTTGATTGATTGAAGATTGATTCAATAGTCAAGACCTCAAAATGATGCAGAAAACCATTGAACAATTGCAGGAAATACATGGTGCAATTGCAATAAAAAAAAATTAAAAAAGCAGATTGAGATCAAAATGGCTGTCAAAATGTAAAATAATACTGAATACCAACCCAAAAACAGGCGTGAAATAACATCTTTAAGCTCCTTCGAACTGTGGAATCATTTTCTGTCAGTCAATGCCAGAAAAGCGAGGGAATCAGACGGCCTCGTGTTCGCGCCGTCGTTTCGCTCGCGCCTCGTCAAATTGGCTCAAAGACTCTTTGTTTGTTTGGAGCGTCGTCGACGAGACGGCAGGTAAACGCCGGCCACGAAACGCCGCCGCAAACGAAAAGATCCTTGGAATGCGGAGGCCTATAAATACTGCCCGCTTTGGGGTAAACACGGATGTGCCTCTCCTTCTCATGAAGGCGGGTTTTAAACAGGAAAGAGGCGTCGGGGCGTTTCTATAGCGACGTAAATGTTTGTTTGAGGTACTTGGACCTTGACTGCGCTTATAGTGGATGTATACTGGAAAAATATGCTCATAAGTGCGTGAAGTAAGCAGTATTTATCCTGATTTGAGGGTATTTTGACTGTCTCATAATATGTGCCGGTGGAGCAAGCTTAACATGTCTTTCTTTAGTTAAGAAAAAACAAGCACTTTCTCACTTTAAATGGGCAAAAAAACAAAACAACAGAAAAGCTTCTGCACTTGAAAAAACAAACAAAAAACAGCTTGTTCCATTGGCAAAAAAATCCAACTAAATTTAAAAAAATATATAACTTAATTCAAGCATTTATTTGCACATTTTGTCATTTTTTTCCCACTGTATAAGGAATATAAAATAATATATTAATGTTTGTTTTTTTTTTGCCGTATTTAGATAACGAAATTCAGACAATTTGATGTCAATCCAACACAAATGTGATGAAACATGTCTTTAAATGTGTACGATGAGGTTTAATTATCAAACCGATGTGAAATGTATGTAAAATGCAGAATTATCACCGTAAACTCTGATTTGGCAGTTAAAAACATCACTTTTTTCCCCTTTTTAAACGTGTTTAATCAGCTTTTTGTGAATTTTTTTTTACTATAAACGGTTTAATCTGTTATAAAATGTTGCTTATCTTCAAAACAACATTGACAATATGATTTAATGGTAATATATTAGGGGCTTGAAGGCATTACAGCGTGTTAAAAGGCATGACTTACTGACAGCGGTCGATGGATTCGTCCCGTTCGCACTGTTCTGTGTGCTCTTGTGCTTTTCGAAACGTCACTTTGTTTTATTTTCTTCTAGTTTTATTCGCTTTGGAGAACTTTTTATACATTCCATATTTTAGACTCCAGCGGTATGTCAATCAAAATGCCTGGTACTTTTGAAAACTAGATTACAAACTACAAGTAGCACTTCAATAATCGCTGAAGTAACGAGGAGCGCTTGCACTGAATATACTGAGTGCAAGGCTAAAGAATAGAAAGTACGGATGTCTCGAACTGCTATAACTTTGTCTAATTCCAGTGTTGATTTGTTGGTTTTTTGCCTGATCAAACTCCAGTTTCTTTAGGAAATGAAAATAATCCCAAAACACCAGGAAATGGCCTCAAACACGCCACAAACAAGCAGGAAACACTCGTGGTTTTGGTCCCAGTTGCAGTCGGATCGCTCCAGACAGTGCACAACACTTCCACACACTTACACACACTTCCACACACACTTCCACACACACTTCCATACACACTCAGACACACTTCCACATACTTCCACACACACTCACACACACTTACACACACACTCACACACACTCACACACACACACACACACACACACACACACACACTTCCACATACTCACACACACTTCCACACACTCAACACACACCTACACACATTACCCAAGACGATCACACACCACTCGACACTCACAGCACTACTCACGACACCACTTCACACACGCTCACCACACACTTCACATACTTCCACACCACTTCACACCCAACACACACTTCCACAACACACTCACATAACACTCACATTTCACGACACAACACCAACACACTTCCAATATGTCTTGCAGACACGAGGGAGATACTTCGCACACACACGTCGTGCACACATTACACCACCACCAAATTCACAGACTCAAACGCACACAGAGCAGACCACACATCACGAGCATCACACACAAACACACACCTTCCACAGACGTAGCACATCAACACTTTTCCTTACAGTACGATTAACGTTACACCAATGCCAACAACGCTCTCGATTCTCACACACTCACACACACACTCACACACACTTCTCACACACACTCTCACACACACTCACACTCACAACACTCCTTCCACACACACTCACACACGACAAACTCACACACACTTCCACACACACTCTCACACACACCACATCCACGACAACACCTCTACCCACACACTAACACACACAACACTTCACACACTTCCACACACACACACACACACACACTTCCACACACAACTCCCACACACTTCTACACACTCACTCACAACACACTCCACACACAACTTACACACTCAACACACACACACTCACACACACACACACTCCACTCACACACTCACACACACACATCCACACATCACACAAGCTCTCACACACACACTCCACACACTCCACACACACTCACAACACACATTCACACCACACTACACACACTCACACACACACACACACACACACACATCACACTCACACTCACACACTCAACACACCACACAACACTCACACACACCTCCACCACACTTCCACACACACTCACACACACTACACACATCACACACACTCACTCACACACACACACACACTCACCAACACACCTCACACATACACCCACACACTCAACACACTCACACACACTCACACACTCACACACCACAGCACTCACAACACACTCTCACACAACACACATCACCACACACTACATCACACACACACACCACCTCCACACACAACACACTCACAACTCACAACCACCACACACACACTCACTCAACACACTACACATCAACTCACCACCACCACTCACTCACACTCACATACACACACACTCACTCACACACTCACACACATCACACACACACACACACAACTACACACTCACACTAAAACACACTCACACACACACACACCACAACACTCATCACACACACATCACTCACACACCACACTCACACCTTCACACTCTCACACACAACTCACCACACATCACACACACATCACTCAACTACACACACACACCCACACCACACATCACACACACACTCACACACATCAACACACACACACTCACACACACACACACACACACACACTCACACACACACACACACACACATACTCACACACACACACACTCACACTCACACTCACACACACACTCACACACACTCAGAGATTTACCAGAAACCCCCCGAGTGGGCTTTTTCCCCCGGTCGAAGAATGCCGAGGACAGTGCGGTTTTGTTTTAGAAACCGTCGTCTGGATCGCGGCGTTCTCTCTCTCTCTCTCTCTCTCCGATTGGACGCGCCGACCCCGGGCACATCGGCCCTTCGCGCCGCGGGGTCCGGAGCAAGAGGTTTTCGACTCCCACGCGTCCCGCCGCACATCACTGTGGGCTTTGTGTGCGGCGTTGACTGGACAAGAGGGCTTTGTGTGGGCAGAAGTCCCACCCAATAAACTGTCCGCACAAATACTTGGGTGGCATTTACTCTGCAATTGTAGTAGGATATTTGTACGTGTACGTGCTTGAAATGTCTTGTATCTGGACAGTTTAATCGCTCGCTCGTAGGGGTCCGACAACAACTCGTGCCGCAAGATATAATTACGATTAAAAACACCAAAAACAATTTTAAAAATCCTGTTACGTTCGGCTCAGTTTGTTGTCAAAAGTGTCAAAGGTCAGATTGGAATCAACACTAAGACTCGTATCAAAACGACATGGAAGTCATGGAAACGGGACAATTGTACCTTTCCTTGATCTATATCTATATTACAAAAAGAGTATAGGAAGAGTAATGAAGTACTTTTATTTTGTGTTGAAAATTACAGTCTAGAATAAAAATGTAGATGGATTATAATATCTTATGAATGTTAATGCGCCATTTACAAAAAACATGTTCAAAATTAATCATAATAAAAATACTACTGCTACTGCTCCTGATAATAATAATAATAATAATAATGATAATAATAATAATATAATAATAATAATAATAATAGTTTTTCACTCAACTCACTTTTTTTTATATATATATATATATATATATATATATATATATATTTAATGTATAAACAGTGAGAGAAAACAACACCAGGGATAAAAGACATAAACAAAACATCCAACAAAAAAACAACAAAAAAGATAAACCATGGCACACAAAACCCATAGAAAAGGTCTCATTTGGTCCAGAGTCTGTCAAAGACGCTTTAGGAAGAAGGAGAGAAGGTGAGTTTTGAGCTGGTTTGTGAAGGTTCTCAGTGAGAGTTCCAGAGAGTGGGGGCCCACTCTCGGCCCCCCAAGGTCCGGTGAGGAGGTGAGAGTCTGCTGATCGGAGGGGAGTATTTAAGGGTGGTAAATGCCAGTCGAAGCCTTCATAAGTGCTTACAAACAAATACCTTATTAACGCAATTATAACCATATTTTAAAGCAGTAAAATGAGGGTAGATATGAACCTTAAAGGGCCATGACAGGTTTTTACGACGTTCTAATTGTGACTTTATTTGGTGTGTTTATGCCTCTTGTACATATAAATGATAGTTTTACACCAATCGAGTCGGTATTTGTGGAGAAAAAGTTGAAAAAGTCTGAGAAAGTGACAGGAAGTGACATCACACCAGGGACATTCCTCATTCCAGTCAAAGTTTATGCAGAATTTACACAAAAGAAACAACTTTTTGGACGCTCTAAACATGAATTCAACAAAATAAAGCCGCTCTCATGTGTTTTTATTTGTCAAATGAAAAAAAGTGTGACATTAGGTGAGTTTTGGCCCAGTGTTTGCTGGGTAATTTCCTATCGTGATGTCATCAATTACAAACAGGAAGTGAAATTATAAATAAAAAAGAAATTGCTTTTCTGTGATAACATTTTTATCCTTTTATAGCAAAATTCAAAATATATTTATCTTAACTACAGTTTAGTTCAACGAGTCGGCCGACCTGTAGGGGGCACTTTTCACATTGTCAATGTCAATAGTTTTTTAGCGTGATGAAGTATTAGCGTCGCTGCCCATTTCGTGATTGCCAATTCAAAACTAAATGTGTCTTTTGAATGGAGAAAAGTCCTCAAGATGTCACCTGAAGCGCCCAAGTCCGAGACGCACTCTTCCTCTGCGTCAGGGAACCTCGTCGACCCTCACAAACGACCGAAGCGCTTCAGTAAACGTAAACGAGCTCCTTCCGGCGACGACACGAGCGGCTGAAAGGACCCTTCTCCTCTCGTCCCATCTTCGTGTGATCAGGCCCGTTTCTGTTGACCGACCCGCTCCTGCTGCTCCTCGCGAACGGCAGAGAGTGGGCCGCCGTTTGTCCGCGCAAGTCCAAGTGTCGCAGTGAGAAACGGCGCTCCGATCCGCGCAAGCCGAGCCCCAGTTAGAAAGCACGTTGGTAAAATAAGACCAACAATCTGACCAACCACTGACCAAAAGGTCTAGAGTGGGTGTGATTTAGACGCCAATATGTTGGAAGGACGATGAGCGAAGAACCACGGCGAAAAGTCCTGAATATTCTCTTTGGAGTTGAAGTCTTGGCTGTGGTGGCAACATCTACATCATGAAAGTAATCTCGTGGAAGCTGTAGACTTTTACTGGTTTAGTCCAGTGTTTTTCCAAACTTTTTTTTCAACACAGCGACTTTTTATGAGTTGAAAAGTTTATGCGGCACACCTCCCAAACCACAACCTTTGGAAACGAAAAGAAACGGTGGCAATGGTTTCAGTTTCTCCAGGAAGGTTAAGGTTGATTATGTTTTGTTTTAAAGGATTTATAATTTTTTTTAGCAGAAAGCAGAAGGCATGACTGAGTGTTTATGAGATTTGGGTGTAAATTGTGAGTTTAATTCACTTTTTTGTGACTGATATTTGTGATTGCGTGATCTCCTGTCGTCTGGCGGTTTCCAGTGTTTCCAGTTCGCGTTCGGAACAAGCGTCATCGTCAAATCAGAACGATACTTCGAAGGTTTGGGAGCTTTTGCTAGTTCCGTGCCTCTTTTAGTCGACAAAGCATGAGGGGTTAAAGGTTTATTGTCACAAAACATTCAATATCCACAAAGATGAAAATAAAGGGTGATATTTAAGAAGAAGAAAAAAAGAAGAAGAAGAAAAAAAAAGAAGAAGAATACAGCTTTTTACCTTTTTTTTTATTTTTTATTTTTTTATTTCTAACACAAAAGCCGCCAGGAGGATGTTCCTGAAATCCAGTGATGTCATAGATTGTCTGTAAGGCTTTATTGATCTCGGTCCAATCAATCCCATCTGTCCTTAATGTAATCAGTGGAGTGGCGGCCCAAAATACAATACAGCATTTTCATCCCGCGCAAAACGGTTCCAAGTGCAAGTGCTTGGAATTAATGTAGTGTAAAGCCTCTTTGTCCTGCAACCAGAAGCTCTATTGACCTCACTCCGCCCCGCCCACTTATTCCTCTGGCCACGGATCAACACTTCACATGCCGTTCTTTTCAAGCCTCGTCGCTAAAACGCGCTCAAAGGTCCATTGATCCGTGCGAAATGTCCAACGTTCACGTGCCGCCGACGAGGCAACACTGCAGCCCGGTGTTTTCGCCGATACACCCGGAACAAGGATTACGTGGAACGGTGAACGAGGCGAAGGCAAGACTCGCCGACGCCCAGAGCAGGTCTCAGGTCGACCGAGAGCGTCTGGAATCGTCTCCAGACGACTCACCTCGTTTCGCCTTAACAAGTCACAATTGTCTGTAATTGCCGTAATCATCGTTTGCTTGCCGTTCAATTATCCGCACTCCGCTATAGTCATAGTTCACGTTTGTTCTTTTTTTCACCTTGAAACTGGACTAATTCATTGTTGGTGTGACAAAATATCCTCGTATTGCAAAGCTGCCGTATCAATATTTATTGTAATTAAGTAGAATTTAGCATATTCATCCCCAAACTAACGACTCCAGCAGCGATGGCATGTGGTAGAAAGAAAGCTTGTTCTTCGTAAAACCGTTGCCGTATTCGCAATAACGCTAATTGTGCAAGTCTGTGAGGTTTAAAGGTTATGCTGTTGAAGAAGTACATGTTCTTCCTGCAAAAATAGTTCAGAATGGATTGGATTTTACATGAACTGGACCTTCTGTGTGCATTTGTATGTTTTTCTTTGGTTTTAATTGTGGGTACGGTGTCCTCGAGTGCCCAGAAAGGCCTTGAACAATAAAAAAGAAGTACCATATCAACAATTGCTGTGTCGCCATAAAGAGCGTGACTAAATGTGTGAAGGACGCCATCAAAGCAAGGAAGAAACTGTCGGCAATTAACTCGAAATACAGCTTTTTAGCATTAAATTTAGCTGGAAATTACAAAATGTCTTAAAAACCTGGTCCAGAAGCTTTTTAAGACTTTAATTGCGTAGATTGAGCTCTAAATCTGTACATTTGATTGACTTTGCACCTTCTGATGTCATCACAAAGTGTCTCTGGAGATGTTTGTGACAAATACACTTCATTCTAAAACCTGGAGCTGTGACGTTTACTGACACTGACAGTTAAACGGGTGTGATCTCGGTAAAACAGTGAAAACGTGACTGATGTGAAGCGGCTGAACATGACAGAGGCTCATGCGCTCATGTCGATGTGAGAAACACCTGAAAAATCACTGGTTTCACTTCAGTTCCAACGGTCAACGATGTTTCTGGAAAGCTTTTTGTGATCGTTTCTCTTTAAACTTCTCACGCTCGCTTAATTCATACATTCATAATCACAAGAATCGCCATTTCACAGTCTTAATAAGGACTTGTTATGGGACGATGGTTGGATCTTTCCCCAAATGAAAACCCAAATTAAAGCAGAAATACATTTGTAGCTTCATTAATGTCAGTCTTGACTCATTACAGTCCGTTGCGTCGCAGAAATCCTCTTCTCTGTCGATCTGGAGCTTTGTCAAATCCTGTAAAAGTCTCACTTTTTCTTCTGCTCGTCATCATTTGTAAATCCAATAATCCGCAATCTCTGAAACTCTGACGAAGTTTGTCGATCGCTGCCGACGCCCGTTAGCTTCAGTGCGAGGTTCCCCCGCCGTCCCCCCGCCGACGTCTTCATTTCTCATCCGTCTTGTCTGGCGTTGACCGGGCAGTACGAGCGTTACTATGGCGAGCGCTTTCCCAACCTCGAAAGCCAAACACGGGCCCAAAAGGCGCGGCTGCTGACAAAGACGGAGGTTTAGCGTCTGAACTTGCGCCCGAGGATGTAACGCTGAGGTCCGGGAGCCTCGAGCCCGCGGTCATTCTTCCAAACTAACCCGAGTCCCCGCGTAAGAAACGGAATGGGTCGGACCCTGGCACCTCAGGTCAGGTCGGGGTCTTAATTCAAACCAATTAAGCAAATAACAGAACGCCAGGTCTAACTTGCGACGATGGTTTTAGATATTGTGCTACTTTTTGTGTTAGTTTAGCACAGGGCTATTCAACTTAAGGCCCGGGGGCCAAATCAGACCCTCCAAGTGATTAAATCAGGCCCACAACTCATCTTTCAAATATAAAAACAAAAAACAAAAATGACCGAGTTAGCATTAGTTTAGACCTGGTTTAGCCCCGGTATGGTCTTGGTTTAGCCCCGGTTTGGTCTTGGTTTAGCCCGGTTTGGTCGGTTTAGCCCCGGTCTTGGTTTAGCCCCGGTTTGGTCTTGGTTTAGCCCCGGTTTGGTCTTGGTTTAGCCCGTTTGGTTTCTTGGTTTAGCCCTTGTTTAATTCTGCTTTAGACCCGTTTTGATTCTGGGTCAGACCTGGTTGGTACTAGTCTAGTCCTAGTTTCATTCTGGTTCAGAACTGGATGTGTGATTTAGCAAAGCAATGTTAGCATCTTGGTTGTTATTGCTGACAAAAATCAAACCCATCAGTTTGTTAATTAACTCAATTAACTCAATTTATTCAAACAGTGTTGGGGATATTTTTTGTGCGACCCAACATGCCGTTACAGTGGCGCGTTGTGCACCTCCTGCCCAGAATCCTTGGCCCTCGGGAAGATGAAGTCGAATTGCCCTGGCTTAGCGCGTACACTTTACGGGATTGTCCTTGCGCGGGATCTTGACCCGACCTTCAACGCCTGCATCGTTTTTATGTTCATGTAAGTGAGCGGGATCATATTTTTGTTCTCTATTCTAAAGCAGAACATGTTCCTTGTCGAGGTCGATCCGTTTATTCCGTTTGAAACATCCTTCTACGACGGAGGGTCGTCTTTCGCCTCAACGGGGGCATTCGATTCAAGAAATGGGCTTTTTACAGCCAATCAATGAGACATGCGTGTTTGTTCTTGCGTGACAGGACGAAACTGTGGCAACGCTTTGAGGTATTGTGCGACTTTCTGCTGCGACGCCTGCGATGTTTGAAGTTCAAGGCGTAAATATGACGCATGAGCGAAGACGGTTTTTTTTTCGACTTTTTCCGTAGAAGTCGTGGGCGATGTCGACGACTGGCTGATCCGACAACATTTCCAGCTGCCATAACAAGAATATCTGATTAAAGAAATTGCATTTTACAAAACACGGTGTAAAAAAACGGCATTTTGAGTCATTTTGACACAAGTTTAGACCTGAATTTGAAGCCGAATCGAATTTGCGTCAAAATTCGGTTGAATACGAAGAGAAACTGTGTCTAATGCGCAGTCAGTTCCTTTTACTCCTCATTCATTTTGAGTTAAATTTGAGCCGTCGGTGAGAACACAATATTTAACTGCCAATTTTTTTTTTTATCTGGCTGTTTTTTGTCACATTCAACTTTATTTTGTCTTTCAGAAAGTACAATTTCATAGAACCTTGATGAACAGTCACATGTCAGACCACGAGAATGAAAGAGAATGAAAGATCTCACTGTTGTTTGGCCCCAGTCTCAGTAATAATCGTGAATCATCGTTAAATCGTGACGTTTTCCCTCTCAAATAACCGTCACGCTGGCATTTCATTTCGTGACATAACCACTCGTAACTTTTTTGTCATCCCTTGAATATCACTCCGAGTTGGAAGGCTGTTGTGCTTCCTCAGCGGGAGGTCCAGAGGAAGACCAAAAGGATCGCCTCTGTTGTGAAGTGGGACTTGGGAGTCGGTCGGGTCGAGCCGGCGGGACGCAGAGAAGAGGGTCGGGCGAGGGCAGGTCACTCGCGGCGCTTAGCCCCGCCTTTCTCCACCGATACAAAACTCTCCCTGTGTTTTTCTAAGCGCAGATTTGGTCGCGGAGACGGGAGGACAGCTGACCTTTTGGAGTCCTCTGCTCGGGTAAAGTCCGGCGTTTACTCCTCGCCGCTCAGTGACAGCGTGTTCGGGAAAGGTCGTCGCAGGGGGGGGGGAGAAATCGCAGGTCTTGACCCTCAAAATTGCTGTGCGCTTCATCCAGTTGTTTGGACAGAGACGAAAAGGAACTGACACGTTTTTCCCCGTTTGGGATTGACTTTGTTTGTTGGTTCATTCCATGGTCCTCGAGCAAGACACCGACGCTGGAAACGGGTTTGAAGAGTTTAATTCGAATCACAGTCAGGCCGTTGCACAAATGCGGCCCTCAGACCAATTTTTGTAGGCCCTCAGACTCGGTCCAAACAACAAAAAGTAGTACTTTTTACTGTAAAATTGGAAAAAATGCAAGCGTTTTCATGTTATACCACCGTAATATGAATGTTCCAAGTCTGATTAAAGGTGTGTCATCAAAACTATGTCAAATGCTAAATTCACTGTCTGGTGGTCTCTGGCCCTCTGCTCCGTATACGTTTCAAAATGCGGCCCTCGGTGCAAAAGGTTTGGACCCCCCCAGTCATAATTGAACTAAAATGATGAATAGATAAGGCTTTTTGTACCGCAGAAGACAATGTCAATGTATTGTATATGACTTTGGGCTTTAGGTGGGGTACACTCTGGACAGGGGTCAGCTCGTTGCCGGGTTACCTCAAAGCAGCAGCGTGCGGTGACTTTTATGGATGGGCAGCAGCAGACTTGGGGCGACATTTGCACAGAAAAAGTGACAAAAAGTTTCAAAAGTGAGATTCCAACGCTTTCCTATTGAGCTAAACCACTGTCCGTGTAAACCCGGCTGAATGGATTAAATAGTCTCAATTCATGACACAGATTAGCGCTCTGTTATTAAAATACTGCCTGTGTTTCTAATTAACGTCTCATCATTATAAACATGAACAGAGCATGAGCTACAAACACAGACTTGTCTCGAAAAGATTGTTTGTAAGTCTGTTTGTAGAAACTCTGCGCTGCTGTTGCTTCTCTTCTCCTCTGCACACGCTCAGTTAAGGCTTCTCCTCTGCACATGCTCAGTTAAGGCTTCTCCTCTGCACATGCTCAGTTATGGCCTCTTCTCCTCTGCACATGCTCAGTTAAGGCTTCTCCTCTGCACATGCTCAGTTAAGGCTTCTCCTCTGCACATGCTCAGTTAAGGCTTCACTTCTCCTCTGCACATGCTCAGTCTGGGGTTCACTTCTCCTCTGCACATGCTCAGTTAGGACCTCTTCTCCTCTGCACACGCTCAGTTAAGGCTTCTCTCCTCTGCACATGCTCAGTCACAGGTTTCTTCAGCGTGGTCCTCGGAGCACATGTGCAGAGCTCTAACATAAGCTGCCTTGATCGCCCCGTCCGCTCGTGCATCCACCGTCGCATCGTGAAAATGAAAAGCGATTTCGGTGCGCTTGGAAATCCTGACCGTGTCCACGAAACTGACTCCAGTCCAGTATACGGCCAGCACATGTCTGTATGTGTTTTCCCGGGTTTATCTTCTGCCTAGAACTTCAGTCGTACCGTACGAGTAAAAACTCCTCGACGGACCGAAGACGAGATGCTTTTACTTCAAACGCGTCGTAATCTTCAGTCACACGGGCGTCAAACTGCAGATGTGATGGAGATGGGGTAAGTCTGACTTCAGAAAGGATGTTTTTCACTGTTTTTTAGCCGCATCATTAGTGAGGGTGTTGAGCACAATGGCACGCCCGCCGTTCCAACACATTATCAGTGACGTTGGGCATGATCGAAATGAGCTTTCATAAAGTTCTAGATCCACATCGCACGCGTTTAGGAGACGTTATATTCCAAATGCTGCTTGTAGTTCTCCATAGAGTTAACGTCAGCCCATAATGCTTGACTAATCCCACACTCGCTTGTTCCTGTCACATTGAAATCACTCAAACTCCTGCTGCTCTCAAACAAACGCGTCCTGTGGCTAACCAGCTTTGGGCCCCGTCTGCTCGCGGCGCTCCTGCGTGTTTACCACCACCACCTCCTCCGACGACGAGAAAACAAAAAACATTTGGGATCATTTTTTTTCCCCTTCTTCTTCTCCTCTAACTTTACAACAGCCTGAAGACTGTTTGCGTTTGCGGCGCGTGTGGCGCGGAGCTGCTATGATCAAAAGCGCGGAGAAAGCCGGTTCCCAGCAGGTAGGGAGAGCGCCGGGCCAACTTTGGGCGCTCGTACACAAACCAGCGAGGTTGTACAATATCTCTCGGCCATATGGGCACCACTGAGAGCCACGTCTTGCTCAGAATAAATAAGTCAAATAGAAACGTGGACCAAAGCAAACAAGCCAGAGGCGGCTTTCTGAACTCCACTGGTTTTATTAATGTACAAACAAAGTCCTGTGCGTGGAAAATCTAGTTGGGGGCTGTTCAAAGGCGGCGGTCCCTCGGCACTCGTCCCCCTGTGATGTCGTGGCTCTGTTCAATGGCCGCCAAACAAAGAGAATATGTAACGCGCATCAAGGGGCCCGGGCCCTTACAGAGACCGCCCTGCGTTGGAACAGGGGCCCACGGGGAGCGGAGCGCGTTCATAATGGATTAGATCTCGGCCCGATACGGCGGCCGAGGCGCGTGTCAGGAGCGTTTACGAGCGGAGTGAAGATGTCAGCGACGTGTCGGCCGCGATTGACGAGCGGCTCGTCAAAGGGAAACGCCTCCGCCGAGAAGAGGAGGAGGCGGGGCCAGAGGGGGACGATGGGATTCAATGTGATGAGCGGTGCAGGTAAACAAGCGGTATGTCTGAGCTGGATCGAGATAATGTTTGTGCTCAGCTTTGAAAAAGACTTTATTTATTCATCTATTTCATTTTTATTTTATTTTTATTATCAACATTTATTATTTTATTTATATTTATATTTATTTATATTTATTTATATTTATATTTATTTATATTTATTTATATTTATTTATATTTATTTATATTTATTTATATTTATTTATATTTATTAACAGATTTTTATATTTATTTATATTTATTGATTTACAGTTATTTATATTTATATTTATTTATTCAGGGGCAAACTCTCATGAGAACCCTGTCAAACAAAACACAGAACATCTTGTTTAATAAAACAATTGATTGTTTTATTAAAATGTCAATAAAACAATCAATTTGACATTCAAAAAGTTAACACATCTATAATCAACCAATCAAACTTTATTTACAGAGCCTGTTACAACAGACTGTGGCGCCAGGACTCGTACTCGCGAGTGGGGGAGGCGGGACTCTACGAGCACACATTTATTTACAGGGGAACGCTTGGATTACTGCTCCTTTGATCTCGCACACGCGCTCAGAAGTGTTGACTCATGTTCCCCGCCATCAAACGCTCGGCTCCGCGTTCCTTTCGCCGCGCTCGGAGCCTTTTGTGTCCTTTCGCTCGGGAAAGACGAGAAACTGACGAAAGAGACGACGTCAAAAAAAAACCTTGCAAATGTTCTCGTAATTGTTGTTTGTTTTGTTTGTATTTACGTTGTGACTGTGTACACATCGCTGCCTCTTGGTCAGGACTTTTCGATCTCAATGGGACTCTCCTGGTTAAATAAAAAAAACACAATACTGAGCGTTAAACGACTCGATGGGTAATAACGAGCGCTTTGAATCCATTAAAAGCCACGAGATGATCTCATTTGAATAGATGGCAGATGTTTGGTCGTCAGACTTGGAGCTCGAGTTGCTGAACAAAGACTAAGAAACCGTTTAAAACCCTCGACAACGTTTCTCTCTTTTTGTTTCGGTTCGTTTTATTCAGCGCGAGGTCAGAACGCGGCGTCACTTTGAACCGCTGCTCTTCACCGACGGCCGTTAGCACTCTTTACCTCCGTTTGTCTGCTGCGATTCCAAACGCTCGGAGATCGAAGGCCGCTGTGGAAAATGACAGGGTTATTGGTGGTGGTGGGGGGGGGGGACAACGGTGGAGAAGCCGAAGAAAGAGGCCAAGAGTCAAGAGAGGATGGGGAAGAGAGGAGAGGGGAGAAGGTGAAGAGAGGGAGAGAAGAAAGCAGGAGAGTCGAGAAGAGAATAATGAGCGAGACGTAGAAGAAGCGAGAGGGAAGTAGGAAAGAGAAGAAGAGTCGTGAGAGGAGAGAAGAACGAGAGGAGAGGGAGAGGAGGAAGATGAGAGTGATTATAGGAGAAATGAGAGGCTGAATGGGCCAGGAAGCATTGCATACGAGATCAAAGACTGAAGGAACATAGAAGGCAGATGGATAGGCTGGAACATGTTGTAAGGAGGCAAAGGATCCGGACGTAGCGAAGTAAGGAGAATGGGGGATCGGGGTTATGGGGGAGCGATGTCAGTTAGGACTCGTAGGGAGAGAACGATTAGAAGGATTTGCAGAAACTAGACGAAGCATTGGACTGGGAAAGGAGTGAGAAGGCAGGAGGGGTTGTGATTTGGTTTCTATTAGAATACGCAAGAGACGTCGAGCAGGTAAATAGGTGAGCTATATTATTCACGAGTACGGTTGCTTCTGTCTAACGAGTGTACGTTTGTTTGGATCTTTTGTTTTTTTTTACTCGCTTGGGCCTCTTCTCTTTCTCTCGCCTCGTCCGCTCTTCTCGTCTCGCTGCTTCCTTCCCTTGCTCTTCTCTCTCGGTAGCTCTCTTCCTGCTTCCTCTCCTATTCGATCCCTTCGCTCTTATTCTCCTCCCTCTTTCGCATCTCTCTCGCTACTCAACTGCTCTTCATTCATGCATTCTTTCTCTGCACTGTGGTTTCCTCGAGGGGGTAGCTGCGGAGAGTGGGAAAAGGGGAAAATAAACGGGGCGGGAGTCTGGGGTCGGGGGGAAGGAGGAACAGAAAAAAGGAGAGAAGGAAGAGAAGAAGAGCAGAGAGCGAGAGGAGAATAAGAGCAAGGCGAGAGGAGAGGAAGAGAAGAAGAGAGCGAGAGGGAAAGAGCAAAGATAAGAGCGAGACGAGAAGAGCGAGAAGGAGAGAAGAGAAGAAGAGCAGGAGGAGAGTGAGAGGAGAGAAGAGGAAGGGAGAAGAGAGGGAGAGGAGAGGAAAAGGAGAGAAGGAAGAGAAGAAGAGCAGGAGGTGAGCGAGAGGAGAGAGGAGAGAAGAGCGAGAGGAAGAGGAGAGGAGAGGGAGGAGAGTGAGAGAAGGAAAAGAAGAAGAGCAGGAGGTGAGCGAGAGGAGAGAAGAGCGAGAGGAAGAGGAGAGGAGAGGGAGGAGAGGGAGAGAAGGAAAAGAAGAAGAGCAGGAGGAGAGTGAGAGGAGGAGAATAAGAGCAAGAGGAGAGAAGGAAGAGGAGGAGAGCATGAGGAGAAGAGTGGGAGGAGAATTAGAGTGAGAGGAGAGGAGAAGAGTGAGAAGAGAAGAGCGGGAGAAGAGCGAGAAGAGCAAGAGGAGAATAAGAGTGAGAGGAGAATAAGAGTGAGAGGAGGAGAGCAAGAGGCAAATTGATCAAAGATGGAGGGATGATGCGGTGGAGAGAGGACTCCATTTGCCGGGATCACATTACGACGGGAAATGAACAAACACAAAACCTGCTTCTGTTTGAACAAATGAGGCAGAACTAAAGAGTTCTGGAGCCACGGGCCAACGCCAGGTACCAGCAAAAAGACAATGTCATTGAGTCACGAAAAGTACAAATACTATACATACTATATATACTATACTTTGGAAGTAAATCGTAATGCGCTGGAGAAATGCAATAAAAGATACTATTAATCAATCTCTCTGGAGTAAAAAAAGTCATAATTTGTGTTATTTTTGACTGAAATGTGGGTCTTTTCAAGGGTTAAAATACTCAAAACTATATTTATATATACAGTGTATTTATATTTTATAACTAGAGCAGAAGTAGAAGAAAAGAATCCTAAGAAAGTGCAATACAATCATGAGCAGTATCCACGTGAGTATTAAAATCACACAAACGATAATAATGCACACAAACTAATGTTATTGACTTATTCCAGGCTGAAACAAAAAAATCACTAAAATGTGGACTGTTTGTGACCGATAATGAAAATTAAAGAGTTAAAATCATAAACAAAGTATTTCGAGCAGAAGTAGCTGAAAAGAATCCAAAGAAAGTGCAGTTCAACCATGAACAGTATCCACGTGAGTATTAAAATCACACAAACGATAATAATAACGCATACACGCTAAGGTTATTGACTTCTGTGTTTTTGACCACCCGGAACGTGGTCCGTTTCTGACAGGAATTTACATTTAAAGAGTTAAAATCATAAACAGATTATTAACATATTTTATGTCATATTTTAGTGCAGAAGTAGTTGAAAAGAATGAGCCCAAAGAAATCAAAAATATAACAACGAACGCCACAAAAGTGATGTTTAAATAGGCTCCGATTGCTCACTTGGAAAATGACGCAAAATGAGACAAAAATGAAATAAAAAGTGCTACAGATTGATAATTAATATGAATATCTTTCCATTTGATGTTGATTATTGATAAGATTTCGAGATAATCTAGCTTTTGAAGGTCATTCGTTGTCTTTGTGCAGTTACTCCCGACGTCGTTTTAGCCAAACCGCGACACGTTTAAGCTCCAGACCTCCGTCGTTAGGTTTGATTATATTTTCTCAGTAACGGCAGATTACAAAGCCCCGCCCCCGTCTCTGAGCTCCAGTCGGCCGCAGGGAGCCTCACCTCGCGCTCTCCCCACATCGGTGACCTCCACGCCGGGTCGGAGCAGGTGAAAATAAAGCCCCCGAACAGACCGCGGCCCGACCTCTGCCGCTGCGGGGTCCAGTATTTAGTATGCGAGTGGGACGAGCTGCTGTGTCCTCAGAAAACGCTCTAAATGCCAAATACATATTCATTTTAACAGATTTTTTTTTTCTTTTTCACACTAATTAAGTATTTCGCTGTGATTTGGTCCAAGTTACATCAAGTGAACAGCTGCTGAAATGGCAAAATAGTTTGGAGAAATGACAGATATACGTTATGTTTATATTATATTTACATTTTCAGACGGTGTTTAAATCAATAAACATCGATTGATATTATAGACTGTACTTAAAATGTATGTACAGCCAACAAAGATGTCCAATTGTATTCTAGAGTTTTTATGAAATTGCCTGATGAAGATTCAACGTTTCTGCACATTTTCTTTCCAATTTTTTTTTTAAAAAATAATTACATTTTTCAATATATTCAATTATTTTTTTTTCATTGTAAGACATTTCCAAAAAAAAGAAAGAAACCAGATCAGAGAGCAGAATAATTGAACTGAAATAAATAAATAAATAAAATGCAAAATAATAATATAATAAAATTAGGGCACAACTCCAACATACAAATTCCATCTTGCCCAAAGTTTAACAAATGTGTCCAATTTTACGGCAATTTTCATTCAGCTCCAGTTTACCCAAATACTAAATAAGATGGTAAAGCAAAATGAAGCGCGATATTTAAACCTGGCTCAGTATTTCGAGCTGCAGAAGTGTCTCGCTGGTCGATACGTCGATTCAGACTTAGAAGTGTCAAAACAACTCTTTGACGCTGTTTACGTTGTGACGCTCATCTGAGTTAAAGCGCGTATCATCAGCCTTTATGCTTTTCAAATGTTGACTTTATCTGGTGTATTTATACTTGTTGTAAATATAAATGATAGTTTTACACCAATCGAGCAGTTATTTGTGGAGAAAAGTTGAAAAATCACACTAGGGACACTCAAAGTTTATGCAGAATTTACACAAAAGAAACAACTTTTTTGACTCTTTAAACATGAATTCAACAAAATAAAGTCGCTCTTATATATTTTAATCGTCAAATAAAAATAAAATGGTGATATTAGATGAGTTTGGGCCCATTGGTTGCTAGTGTGATGTCATCAATTGCAATCAGGAAGTAAAATTCGGAACCTAAAGAAAACAATCTATTTTGGGATCAAATTTGTAGAATTTGAATTGTACTGTATTTATTTTACTGTATTTTAGTTCAACGAGTTCTCCAACCTGTCATGGGCACTTTAAGGCTGATAAAGTCTTACCAAAACTTGCCATAACCTGTCATTTTCAAGGCGGTTTGGCAAAGTAGCATGAAAAAGTGAAAAAGAGGAAATATAGACAAAGAAACGACGTCACTGACCATCCAATTAGAAACGACGACCCTGGAACGCCCGGGAGACGCGTTGATTGCGTTGTTTCCGGCGGCGCGGCTGGACGTGCGTTCCCAGCAGGGTCAAAGGTCACGCCGGCCGCTCGCTCGTGCCCAAGCGTGCAGATCGGAGTCGTGGGCGTGCGAGCCGCACAGACGTACTGTCAGTGTGCGCCGTTGTCCGGGATCGTGTGTTTACGAAGCTACGATCGGACGTTATCAACCTTTCACTTCCGCTGGGCTGCCTGCGTTTCCATGCCAACGCCAGTCAGAGCAGAGTCAACATTGTGCTCTAAAAACCGTTCAAAATGCAGTTATTCAAAGAGGACATATGACGTAAACATCGACTTAAATGAGCTTGCGATGCGACGGTATTTGGATCGATTCGTGCATGTTTGAGTTAGGCTCCTCGGAGGTCGGAGGTCGTCGTTTCCTCCGGGTTTCTGCGTCCCATCGTCAAGGCGGGGCCGTTCTGGTGGCACATGGCGTGACACACGACCGCCGACGTCCATCTGTTTCTATTATTGAGTCGTTTTATGAACAAAATCGCAATTTACAATAAACAAAATGCAAATAATTCTCCACGTATATTATCGTTGAATACTAAATACTCAGGGGAAAAAGTGCAATGTCTTTATTTACAGATACAATGAAATACAGAGAAAAACATGTATATGTACGAGCTCACCTCTCCACAGATCTGACATGCTGGCGCACCGTCCACCAGAAAACCCACAAACCTCACGTTCGAGTGCTGAACGATTTGGGCAAAACGCCTCATCGCAATTTTCCCAACCAACGATGGCGGTCGTGATTTCGATTTCTGTTTCAACGGTTGGATTCCGTTCGCTTTTCAAACAACGTCGCGGTGCGTCAAGCCAACGTCTGAACCGCTAAGCTAACGCAAGGATCGCAATGCATTTCAGAAACGTGTCCGTTTTGGTTCTGTTATGGTTCCGTTTGACAAAAGCTTTGACAATATTAAAGGAGACACATGTTTGTTTGTTCGTTTCAGGCACTTAGCATTGATCTGTAACACAAGTAGATCACTATTTCACATTTTGTTCATTTTAAACCGCAATATTGATCTAAAACGGCTTAGTAATAGAAACGGGTTCATCGACTTCCTGTTAGAACTGCAGCTCGGTTAAGCCCCGCCTCTTTCTAGTGGCATTAGAGTAGTAGGTTGTTTTTATTTACGTTGAAAAGTGGCCACGCGACGTTTTAGAACTCAATAGAGTCAAATAATTGCTACGTCGGAGTGGAAATTGTCTCAATCTGGCGTTTCTTAATTAGATTTTTTAAGTGAATCCTTTAAAAAAAAAAAAAAAAAATAAACAAAAAAAAAAAAAAAAAAACAACAAAAACTGTCTGTGCTTTTACATTTTTTTTTCTCTTCATAAATGTCTTTTAAATGAGTCATGTTTTAAAAATGTCGCCCTTGAAAAAGAGGTCTCAATCTCAATGGGTTCTTACCTCGTTAAATAACGGTTAATAAATGAGGGATGTGGGCGGTTACAGGGGGTAGGGGGAAAACAGTCTGACCACTCAAGCCTCCGTTGAAGGATTAAAATGCAACGTTGAGGAAGCGAACGATGAGGAAACGCTGTTGTAACTGTTGAAAATAAGAGATTTTCTTTTGCGAGCGTCGGAATAAAGTGGGACGTCCGAGGCCACGATTATAAAACTCCTGTGGGCCGCTTGTAAAATCACATTAACGGGAAGTATTGGAGTGTGTGAAAGTCCCGTCGGTGGCTGAGGTCAAGTGCAAATCCATAAGTCCACGAGATCTACGAGCGCGCCGAGGAGGGTTTAACAACGCGGCCTTCCTGTATTACCTCCACCTGCTTTTATCGCCCCGTTTTAACTTAATGGTCGGCTAGATAAAGTGTCTCTCAGAAAACAAACGGGCGGCGTCGGCTCGATACGCAATTAACCTGTGGCTGCGTGGAAGTTTCCGGAGCGTTTTGACTGAGCGGTATCTAAAAATGGCGGCACAGTGCGCGCAAATCAATGCCTTTGCCCGCCATTGATCGCGTTAAAAGCCTTTTTGGAGATGGATCGTGTTCAAAGCCTCTGCCTCGGATTACAGCGCTCGCCGCGTCATTTTTTACACTGCAGGTATAGGCACTTTATTCTATTTCCCAAGGTGCAAAGAACATAAGACCACCACCCATTTCCTTCTCTGTTTCGAGTGAAAATAGGTTTGCTTGTGTTGAAGTTTGTTGTTTTTTTTTAAAGGTGGGGTGGGTGTGTTATGGGGGGAGGGCAAAGGCCAATGTCCGTCGTGATTTCATGCAATCATTTCCCCAGCGAACCTGAGTTGGCAGAGAAGCTGTCGAGCTCGTTTTGGCTCCACGTGGAGGGGTCCTGTGATCGCAGAGATGCTGAACTCATAACGTCAGAAATGTGCCAAAATATACAGAGAGACACAATAAATGACTCAAATTAAAACAATTACATCTTATTTTAAGCGATAGAAATCCAGAGTCGGTTTGATACTTATTTTGGGGGGAACTAGATGACCTGAAAACTAATATAATACGTAAAAGAGTAGTTTCCCCTCACAAGTGCGACTAACGTTTGATCCTGTGACATCCCTGAAACTGCTGCATTTCAACAATCAAACTACAAAACTGAAAAACACTTAAAGTACAAGTACGCGACATGTAAAAGTTATGTAGATGCAAGAAGAATCAAAAAGATGTTCAGTTTTCGAAGACCCTCTTGTTTTAAAGTTATTGATGTCTATATGATTGAGAGGACACTTTATGGTAAAATTGCATGATACATAATATTTAATTGGTAATACAATTAATTTAAACAATTCATGGCGACAAAAAAATGAAAAATGAGAGAAAATGGCCAGAAAGTCTTATTTTTTAAATTATTTTTTTTAAACAGCTTCGCCCTCCACTTAAATGTAACTTTTTACAAACTGATGGCCGTTAATCTCTGCCTGTATTTTTGTCCCAATACGGAGATTTTTAAAAAATAATTTTCCCCGAATTTTGTGATTTAAATTCACTACAATGCCATACTCCGGGACATTTCAGGTCAAGCGGTAACATCGCCATGGTGACAGTCGGACGGTGGACCGAGCACCGGTGAAGTTACATCACGGAACTTTAAAAAACCCGAGTCTGATGGACAGTTTGTCGAGGTTGCCAGAGAATGCGTTTGATTTTGTGTCTTTTCCTTTAGAGTTTTAGACATTTCAAACACGTATGTCTTTGTTTGCCACTTCAATGTGTTTTTCCCCCAAAAAACATATAACTTTCCATTTCTGCAGCTTACATTGGCTTCAAATGCCAAAAGAACAACTAAATAAACCGCATATAGGTTTCTTTGTAAGCCTCAGCTCTCAGTGCTGCCAGCTTATCTCTATAATGGAATATTTATCAGCGACGGCTACAGTTTCCCCTGGCAACCGGATGCATAAAACATTTAGTTATTTCCTGCTATTTGTATATAGGCGCTTAGATAAAAGATAAGCCGTATCGCACAGGGGGATTCCTTAGTCAGCATTTTTTTGGCGGCGGCCATGTTGGAAGTGTAAACAAAGGGAAACTGGCCTCCGTTATATCCGTTAGCAATAGCGCTGGATCTGAGGCGTTCTGCTTTACGGTCGATCAGATCTGGTGGTCGAGGTTGGGTTTATGAAGAGAAGACGGCCGGAGTCTCAGATGATCCGACTTTCTCTCCCGTACGTTCGACTTGGTTCAAACTGAGCGGTAGGAAAGGTTTCAAAGGTAGTCATCGGTCATCAAAGGTAGATTTGTATCGTCCGAGTGCCACGACCTGCTCAGAACGTCGTCACGTGAGGGGTTTCGCCAGTGAAAATGCTCATCAGGTACAACGGCTGTGAGTGGGAGGCGAACGAGAGGTCTTCGGAGAACGATTACGATAGAACGACCCACAACGAGGATCGGCAGGTGAGCAAGCGCAGAAGACGTCGGTTTGGTCCCTCTTTCGTCGCGGGGTGGTCCGTCAAAGGGAAGTCATCTGTTTGAAACGTTTGAAATCAAATCAAGACATTTCAAAAATGCCTGGAAAAGCGCATATTCTCACTTTGAGAGGGCTCGCCTCTTCGCAGATCTGACCTGTAACTTGACCCGGTGGCGCCGCCTACTTGTCTCCATGGCAAACGTACGTTGCCAATGACTGGTTGCACTCATTTAATGCAGTGACGATACATACATTTTTGTTATTTTATATGTAATTTTTTATTTTATTGGATCCCATTAGTCTTTGCATAAGTAAAGATCATTCTTCCTGGGTTCCAATTTTACATCCTGATTGGCCAGTCCGGGTTTGTATGTTTACATGTATGTTTACATGTACAACACTTTGGAAACTGTCCTTTAAATGTGATATACAATGTACATAAATAAAGCTTGATCTTGAATGTAGATCATGACATCACGTTCAATAACTGTAAAAAAAACAACAACATAATAATAATAATAATCTCGACATTTCGACTTCCATCTGAAAGTCATTTTCAATCTAAGGAGCTGTTCTGAGAAACTAACAAAGTAAACGCCCTGTTTTGGGCCGTTACAGACCTCTTGTATTGTTATACCTTAATCCACCAATCGTAGTTTAGTTTGCTCTCGTCTCACAGCAAGAAAGTCCAGTTCAAACTGTTATTTTATACTCGTAAAAGTGGTTGTTTGTGGTTGTTTTTGAGTACAACTTCTGGCGACCCCGCCCACCTTTTCTAATTGGACAGTGTCGTATCGGTGAAGGGGCATTCTTTCTTTGATCGTTTGAACATGAAAAGTTTGAGAATCACACGGGCCAATCTTTTCCCCGTTCCCCTGCGCCGTTCCTCCTCCTTCCTCCTCCTCCTCCTCACTGGCCCACACACGCGTCTGGCTTCCACACCTCCCTGCCGCCGCTGACCTTTCCCTGGACGCCCCCAAACCGCTACCTGCCCTCGCGCTCTGGCTCTGCCCGGCCACGTTTCGGACGAGATAAGCCCCTCTTTACCGCGTGAGGGCCGATAAACCGCCGTTTGTGCCTTTTTTTTTTTTTTTTAAAGGTTAGACCCGGCTGAGCCGCCAACGCGACCGCACGTCTCCAGGCTCGGCGCGCCCTTCGCCTCTCCTCGCGCCAAGTGCTTTTCTATTTCCCTTTTGGCGTCGTCCAATAGGATCCAGTCAAGCGGGGCGGTCGACACGGCTCGCGCGGTCTTCCTTCGACTGCCAACTTCAGGACAAAGGAAAGGAAACGGTAAAAAGGCTTCCAAAATGGCCCGAGCGCGGCTGGACGTGTTCTCCGGGAAATGGCTCGGATTTGTGCCTCCAAAAGGCATCTTCTCCGTCGACTGCAAGTGTCAAAAACGATGCCCGCTGATCAGTGGGAGTGGTCGGGCGGCGGCAGGCTCAGACGGCCCCAACAAACGCCCCAACAAACGCCCCTGAAGGGAAACGAAATCAAGAGAGATCCTTCGCTTTGGTTTGGCCGCTGCGTGTCTCTCTGCCGCTCGATACAGCCCGAGTGATTGTATTTTTAGAAACACTTGTTTCTATTGCACGTTGAGGCTTTTTAAATATATTACAAGCACAAATAAAGTTTTAAAATAAAGTTACTGAAGGTAAGTTTATGCGTATATTTTCAGGAATAAAGGTTGTTATTTATGAAAATCTGACTTTGTTTATTTATTTATTGCCAGTCTTTTCACGAGCTGTTTCTTTTCTCTTTCCTCTCTGTTTCTCTGGTTTTTGCTGTTTTTTCTCTCCTTCTTCTCTTTTTCTATTTTTTTTGTTGTTGTTTCTCTCCCCCTCTTTTCCCCTCTCTCTTGTTTTTGCTCTACCCCTCTCTCTCTCTCTCTCTCTGTTTTTGCTCTTACCCGTCTCTCTCCCCCTCTCTCTCTCTCTCTCCCCTCTCTCTCTCTTGTTTTCGCTCTTACCTGTCTCTCCCCCCTCTCTCTCCCCCTCTTTCCCCCTCTCGCTCTCTTGTTTTCGCTCTACCCGTCTCTCTCCCCTCTCTCTCCCCTCTTTCCCCCTCTCTCTCTCTTGTTTTTGCTCTTACAATGTTTCCCTTTCCCCCTCTCTTCTTGTTTTCGCTCTTACCTGTCTCTCCCCCCTCTCTCCCCTCCCCTCTCTCTCCCCCTCGTCTCCCCCTCTCTCTCTGTCCACTGTCCCTTGTTTGCTTGCAGCTCTGGGCTTTAATTGGGGCGTCCTGCCACACACAGACTGAAGCGCTGACACTTTCCGATGCATTTCGCCTGACTCCATCTCGTCTCTAACTACATCCTGGTCTCCGCTGCTGGTTCTCTGCTCCGGTCTGGCCTCGTCTAAAGGTGTGATTACCCTGTGAGTGTGCTGTGTTGTGTCGTGTGTGTGGTGTGTGTGTGTGTGTGTGTGCAGTTCTTATATACGGGCTACATAAGGACGGCTCGTTAGGTCGCACTCCTCTACTTTCACTTACACGTTTAGTTTGAAGAGTTCTGAGATTCCAAGGTAAGAGAAATGAGGGATATTACCGAGAAAGCGTAGAATAAAGTGTGAAAGCGTGTTTAAAGTACAACACGTTTCTGCATTGTTTGTGTTGTTATTGTCCTTTAAACATGCTTTTGAGTGTCTTTACTTTAGTTATATGTTTTACAAAACTTTAAAATATAATTGTATGTATTTGGAAAACGACACGTGACTTTCTACTCATTCAGGTGTTTCCCTCGTCAGGATTTGGCATTAGTACTCCCATTCTACTGGTAGCGAAATGAATTGCCGTGAGAAATAAAGCAAAAGCTAGCTCTCCCCGACATGCTAATTTAAACACGCAGTTGCTAATGAACTTGATTTGTGTCAGAAATGCTCAGTCTAAGTTAAAACAGGACTTTGGAGACCTTTGGATTTCTACCTTTGACCGTCAACATTTGTGCAATTTGAAACACAAAAAAGATTAAGGAGACAAAGCGTAAATTAATAGTAAACACAACTCTTGGGTTATGTTTTGATGAGGGAACAATGTTATAACATGGTTGAAAAGAATTGTCGTTTTTACTTATTAACACATATTCATGTGTAAAAATGTCCTAACATCACAAGCAGTAATTATGAGTTTATTAATAGGAAAGCGTCTCAGGATACGATTTTTTGAATAGAGGCCGCAACAATGAATCTACTACATGTGGACAAGTAGAGTATAAAAAAATAAATTAAAATAAAATAATCTGTCATTATTTTGATAATCATATATTGTTCGATGGATTATACAAACTCAAAAAAACCTACGAAAAGACCTATTATAGCAAAGACGGCTGCATTATTAATTTCAAACTGTCAAAAAAGAATAAACCATTTCTCATTTTCAGCAATTACACTCTTAATTTGCAAATGTTCTCTATTTAGAAGCCTTCAGTCACTATATTGTCGACCGTTATTTGAATCAAATGTATTACAAAAGTCGTTAACTGTACCCTAAAACGAAGTGCGTAGGTGAAACTCACGTCAAAAAAGACCCCACCAAGTTTAAATATTGGGTTTAACAGACCCTAACTCGACACCTGAATGCACATATTTTATTCTGGTGTTGCCTCCTAATGCGCCTTTGTGTCAACTCCGGCTGCCGCCGTGAGAAGTTTGTGGGCACGCTTCGCTGCAAAGATTTCATCACGCCTGGAAAACCAACTTTTCCTTTTTATCAAGACCGACCAGCTCCGCGACTCGCCTCCGTTAGTCACTTCCATTTCCTTCGCCCGGTTGCATCGCCGAGTAGATTTACCTCGAACAAAATTACTCCGAAAAAGAGGGGGGGGGGGGGGAGCACGGCGGAGAACCTGACTCGGAAGTGCAGGACGAGCGGCGGGAAGGCACCGCGCGCTGCCGGCCCCTAATTGTCTTGTCTGGCACTGCGCCCACACCTTCAATTAGTCAAAATAAAATCCTCCCTTTGTGAAGTGGTGCTCGGCGGGATCTGCGGTTTTTACACGGCGTACGGAAAAAGGCACCGATTTAACGGCTTTATTCTGTGCCGGCAACAAATGCAGCTTGTCTAAAGTGTTGAAGGAACTGAATCCGGGCCGGTTTATGGTCGAGAGACGGCAAAAATAATGATCATTCATGGCACGACTAAGAATCGGAGCGATCGGAATAGGTTCTTCTGTGAAATAACGTGTCCAACAGTGATCGAGATTGTGTCGTCACACACAAGTTAAGCCAAAAGTGGTTTCAAACTGTTGCCTTCAACATGTTGATTTAATAGTATTCTGAAAGTATAGTGGCTTACAAGACACAAATAATACTAAAACAATACTGAGGGCACCAACTAGCTATTGTGTTAGAAGTCAGACTGTTCTTTTGTACATGAGACTTTTGAAAACGTTTCAAATATGTTAACAGAAAGCTTGGATTCAATAGAGTATGTATGTTTGTATAGTCCAAATACAACTAGAAATGTTGATTATGACACACAGTGTTTTTGAAGAAGGGAAAAGTCATGATTTGTGCATTTTACTGAACAAATACAACAGTTTCTAGCCTGGAAATTCACATTTGTTGCTTATTTTTAGTTGTAAAGACTTCAACCATTAAAATTAATTGTTCTGGTTTACTTTTTTTTATCGTGGACTTAACTAGTCTTTGTGCTCTGTCAAGAGTTAGGGTTAGTGGAAAGTCAGCGGTTTGAACCCCACTCGGACCCGTGCAGAAAGTCGTCGTGTCCTTAGGCAAGACACTTTATTACCCTCATTACCTACTCTGAATCTGGCTAGCTTGTCCTGACGTGCCAATGTGAGCCTGCAGTTGTAATGAACGTGATTCGAGGCGGAATGGACTTAAAAAAACGGCACCGGAAACCTCACACACTCCATCTTTGACGTCACAAATCAGGGACATTAGAAACAGTGATTTTCTGAGGCTCAGGGCCGAAGTAGCTCGTGAACGGGATTAACGAAACGAAGTGTGACTGAAGTTAAAGCGTGAATGAAGCAAAATTACACTGCAGGTATGTCTTTGATGAGCGAACATAGTTATAACGTCAATAAATCACATTATTTTATTTTATTTATTTATATATTTACAGCGCCATTAGCATCCACAAGTGGTCGCTAGTCTTCCTGGGGTCCATTCGGCATAAGATTTACAATTTCATATACGATTATACACAACCACATTGACCTTTTTACAATACATGTCCAGAAAATGCCTCAAAACAACATATTCCAAACCATTCATTCTTACATTTTTGCATAATATGTGTCCTTTAAGTGTCTGGAATGGCACTTTTTATGACTTTTCAAATGCATTTTCACCGTTGCATTTGAAATCGCTGGCGCTAATTTGCTTTGTTTTGCTCTTTTGGAGAGTCAATGTCCCAAAATGACACCTTGAAATCCAAACCATTTCTCCTTAATCACGCCTGGTCATCCGAGTTTCGCAAAGTAAACTTTTCCGCACTGTAATTTAAGTCGGAGTGAACGATCCCAAGGCGGTCTGCTTAGCACAATAAGCCCCCCCATCACACTTAATTAGCCCGCCGCATTGTACTGTCACTGGCAGTCGGGTGTAAAAAAAAACCTCTGACAATCGCACTAAATGGAGAGCTGACAAGTCGGAGTGAGCGGCGCCCTCTGGAGTATCTTATCCTTCAAACATGTGCGCACACGAGTGGACGGCGTTTGAAAAGAGGGGCCCGCGCGGGGACAGGTGGAGCGCCACGGACGAGCGCCACGGACGAGCGCCGCGGACGAGCGCCGCGGAGGACTTTATACCTTTTTCGCGGGCCGCCGTTTCACATCGCGGCCTGAAAACCGTCCGGGGGCCAAACCTGCGGCCGCCGGAGAAGCGCGCAATACGGACGCCGTGCTCGTGAGGGCGCTCTCTCCGCCGCACGATCTTCTTCTTCTCCTTCTTTCTAGAATGAGTCGAAATTCACGTTTTTTGAGTTTCAGAAAGGGTCGTTATTTAACTGACGTGTTCTTTTCTGAAGAAGCCGTGGTTAAAACGAGTTTCCCACAACACATAAACCAGATGTTACCTCATAAAACGTGCCGGTCTCCATGGAAACAAGTTGCAAACCGTAATGCACTTTGAACATCTTAAGGCGAGACACTGCAGGTGCATATGGGGGGGAAACGTACATTTTGGATATACTCTTGTTTACTTGTTTGCAAGTCCGAAAAATATTATACGGTTTTTCGTCATTTTGTGTTTTTATATATAAATGAGGCATTGTATGTGTAAAGACTGCACATATTTAGGGGGAAAAAAATACAGGCCAGGTTTCCGTTTCTTGCATCATTGTGTTGACATTGTTAGATAGAGGGGATTGTGAATATCATGTTCAGTTACTAGATCTGTCGGAAAATGTGTGTAAATCGTCAAATCGTGCCTCATTTATTTATGTATTTGTTAAAACGTTAATAAATCAGGCTTCGACAAATCCGTCTGTACCATCTGTCAAAATAGTGTGTGTGTGTGTGTGTGTGTGTGGTGTGTGTGAGTGGTGTGTGTGTGTGTGTGTGTGTGTGTTGTGTGTGTGTGGTGTGTGTTGTGGTGTGTGTGTGTGTTGTGGTGGTGTGTGTGTGTGTGTGTGTGTGTGGTGTGTGGTGGTGTGTGTGTGTGTGGTGTGGTGTGTGTGTGTGTGTGTGGGGTGTGTGTGTGTGTGGGGGTGTGTGGTGTGGGGGGTGTGGTGTGTGTGGGGTGTGTGTGTGTGGGGGTGTTGGTGTGTGGGGGTGTGTGTGTGTGGGTGGGGGTGTGTGGGGTGTGTGTGTGTGTGTGTGTGGGTGGGGTGTGTGTGTGGGTGGGTGGTGGGGGTGGTGGTGTGTGTGTGTTGTGGGTGGGGGTGTGTGTGTGGGGGTGTGTGGGGGTGCGTGGGGGTGCGGGTGCGATTTAAGGCTTGATCTTTGTGTCTCTCTGGGAGAAACAAACAGCCTTTGAAGTTGTAACGTCCCATTTAAAGTGGATTGAATTAAATAATAAAACGTATGTCGGAAAATGTTGTTTCCACGTTCAAAGCTCATGTGTGGAGAAAAACAAAAGCACTTTGAGACAAATACATTGAAAAAGGACAAACTAAATGTGGTGTAACTGCTCCCTCTCACTTATCCTCCATCTTTGTTTTTATTGACCTTTATTTGCCAGGAAAGTTCCACTGAGATGTATGATTTTAGTGGGAGGAGCCTATTGTACATGTCTTTTAGGGGGAGGGGCCTATTATATATATTTTGTGGGTGGATCCTATTGTATGTTTTTTACTGGGAGGGGCCTATTGTATACATTGTCGTTGTGTTACATTTAATGGCCGTTGGCAGCCAACTGAAAATATGCATTTACCGCCACCTACTGGAGTTATACCTCTTCGACTTTATTCCTTAGATTTTATTCTTTAGATTTTATTCTTTGGACTTCATTCTTTTCGACTGTGCCAGATAGCGCTACAATTGGCTCCACCCACTATATTTTAGTGGGAGGAGCCAATTGTAGATGTTTTAGTGGGTGGAGCCTACTGTACATATTTTAATGGGAGGAGCCTATTGTACATGCTTTAGAGGGTGGAGCCTACTGTACATGTTTTTGTGTGTGGAGCCTATTTTGCATGTTTTAGTGGGAGGAGCCTATGTAGATGCTTTAGAGGGTGGAGCCTACTGTACATATTTTAATGGGAGGAGCCTATTGTACATGCTTTAGAGGGTGGAGCCTACTGTACATATTTTAATGGGAGGAGCCTACTGTACATGTTTTAGTGGGAGGAGCCTATTGGACATATTTTAGCGGGAGGAGCCTATTGTACATGTTTTTTGTTTTGCCTATAATATTCCACAATATTCCATAATACTTGTATATCTCCATGGAGAACGTCTCATGCAGGTGACGTGCCACCTCCAGAAAAGTTCCACACTGCTGCTTTAAGCTCTGGCGTCGTCATTGCTGCAAAATGGCCAGATCAATTAAGAATACTTTTAATTACATGTTTAGTTATTGGATCATTTATCTATTTTTACTTTATTGATGCAAGACAAGACAAACAAGACAAATAAAACAAAATAAAAAAGGGGGATGACCGGGCGTTTTTTGCAGCGGTATCCATTTATTGTGTCCATGGCTGGAGTTCTGAGGCCCAAGTACACACACTGATGGCGATGTCAAATATTGTCCGCAGAGCTTTATTGATCTCGGCCCCATATTTCTGAACAACAGGGCGGTCCCAGAACACGTGATGGTGGCTTATTCCTTGAATGAACCTGCTAAGAAAGGCTACGTTGGGCCTTGTACGTGCTGATCAACAGGACATGTTGAGACTCACGACGTATTAACACGAGAGGAAGCGTTCTCAGGTCGTATCAAATCAAATCTCCAGCAGTACACGGCCTTTTCATTTTCTAATTATATTTCCTGATGATGATGACACGGAGACTGCTATTTCGGGCCATCATTTGGTGACATTAAACCGCATCTGGTTCTGTTTTCCTGGTCCGAGCGATCACGTTGTTCCCGTCACACAGAGCCACATTTGCCTGAAAAGCCGAACAGCGGTTTCCAAAGACCCCGGGAACGTCAGCTTTATTTATTTGGCCCGATACATCAGCGCCGCATTAGTGACTCGGAGCCCCTCGCGCGGCCCGCAATTAGACCGGCTCACGTCGGCTCCAATCTCTGCCTCCATCGCCACGGCGACGGGCAAATCTCGTCAGCGCCCGCTACAGGCCCCCGCGCAATAACGCCGCGTCCCTCCGCAGACCCGGAGCGAGCGCCGAGCCGCGACAGAAGGTGACATTTCGCGAAGGCCTCAGCCGTTCCTGAACGTGAGCCGCGGCGCAGAGAGGTGCTTTTCCAAAAGAGCAAACACCTGTCACTGGGCAACGGAACGGCAGAGGAACGGCCGCGGGGGGAAAGGTCAAGGCTCGCCCGAATCTGCACGAGTTTGACCAATGAGCTCACGACAGACGGTTTGTTTAATGACACGTGCGACTGAGAGAAGAACGGCGTTCTGTTTGTAAAGGTGTCTCAAAGGAAGGACCTGGATCAGCATCTGGACTTTTCGTTTTAAACTTATAGCAAACTTATATCAAACAAACTAACCTATGTAAAGAAAGAGGGAAACAAATATGTGTATACATGTGCACATATATACATATCCACATACTCAGACATTCAGATACACATACTCATACATATACATAAAACATTCAAATACACATTTTCCCTCATACCCTTGAATATTATATAATGTTTGCACATACATGTATCCACGTATACACACACACACACACACGCTCATTCTCTCATATGTATATAATAATAACAACAATGATTATAATTATGATTATTATTGTTATTATTAATTATACAGATTTTCAAAAGGGCAGGGCAGGACCATAGGGAACTCAGATTAAGATTAGCAGATAATGAGGCAGCATCCAATGGAGTGAGGGGTTATAGGAAGTATGAATCTTGTACTATTCAATCCAACTTTATTTGTAGAGCACATTCTATCAAAAAGTCTCCAAAGTGCTGCACAGAGTACAAAACAAGCACAAGTATTATAGGTTGAAACATTGTTCCCGTTAGGGGTCGAGGGTGACTGGAGCCTATCCCGGTGACTTTGGGCTTTAGGCGGGGCACAGCCTTTTCATGAATGAATGAAAAAGGAGGAATATCTTATCATATAAAATAATAAAAGACAGTTAGTACTAAAAATAATATTAAAACCAAATATAAAAAGCAAAAGGGTTAGTTTGTTGTCAAATTTGTGTCAATATTTAAAGTGCCCCCTACAGGTCGGACGACTCATCGAAGTAAAATGCAGCTAAAATAAATATATTTTGAATTTAGCAAAATTTTAGCCCATTTTTTTAGGTTAATCATTTCACTTCCTGTTTGTAATTGATGACATCACACTAGGCAATTACCCAGCAAACACTGGGCAAAAACTCATCTAATGTAATCATTTTTTAAATTTGACAAATAAAGTTATGTGACAGCGACTTTATTTTGTTGAATTCATGTTTAAAGAGTCAAAAAAGTTGTTTCTTTTGTGTAAATTTTGCATAAACTTTGACTGGAATGAGAAATGTCCCTAGTGTGATGTCACTTCCTGTCACTTTCTTCAGATTTTTCCACATTTTCTCCACAAATACCTGCTCGATTGGTGTAAAACTATAATTTATATGTACAACAGGTTTAAATACACAAAATAAAGTCAAATATAGACCATCGTAAAAACCCGTCATGGGCACTTTAAAGAGGATGTACCCACAGGATGTCACTCTTGTCTTTTTCTTTCTTTTCTTTCTGTTCTCTCTGGTTCTGTTGTTTTACATGTGTTTTTGTTTCGTTACGCGTTTTTAAAAAAAACAAAAAACAAAAAATGTATACAACAAAAAAACAAGGCTGTGCCCAACGTTGTCCGACAAAATGTGTCTTTCCGCAGCTCTTGGGGTCAAAATGAGACCACTCTGCGCTGTCTGCATTCCCTGACAGAAGCAGGAAGTGCGTGGTTAAAATGCTAGTTGTTGTTTGCATTACCGTCACGGCAAAAACAAAAGGATGCTGCTTAAAATGAACCAGGCGCAGCAAATTTAAAATAACATACGAAGGACAAAGTTGGACATTTTTCTTCTTGATTTATGAGAACTAAGGTTACAACCATTTTGTGTTGACGTTCACGTTCTGATGTTTCTTTTGCCAGTCTTTTGGAATCGAAATATGTATAAAGTATCAAGCATGTTCCTGAGAATAAAAAAATAATCTGAAACACGACATCCTCTCAAATAATTCCGGAACATTTAGAACAGAATATAGAACTTAATTGGCCTCAGATTTAGAGTTTAGTGCGGCGCTTGTTGACGTTTCTCAGTCATCTGTGTTATTTTCATTTTAGTTTTGTTTTGCTTTGCACTCCTGCCAAAAAAAAACATTGCACAAAATGGAAACAAATTAAATATATGTAATTCAGATTAAATTTCAGACTCAAAAGTGGTAAAAACTGGTAAAATAATTAAAATTTAAAAAAGTAACAAAAATAAAAGAACATTCGGATCCAAATATAAACTTAATTTACCTCAGATTTAGAGTTTAGTGCGTCGCTTGTTGATGTTTCTCAGTCCTCTGTGTTACTTTCATGTAATTTTTGCCTCATAAACCTCCATGTTTATTAAGACGCGAACGGACATCATTTTGCCACATTTTCTTCATATGGAGTTGTTGCAAGATGGCGGATTTTGTCAATGGCGATCTCTAAAATAGCTCTAAAATACATGCGTTTTTTTTCTTGGATCTGACTTGGGATTGTGTCGTCGGGGGTTTCCAGTTGGCCCAATGTGAAGCCAGTGAGTTAAAAAAAAAGAGTAAAAAAAAAAAAAAAAAAAAAAAAAAAAAAAGCTAAATACTTGACTTTAGAGTTCGTTAAAAAAATATTCTGACATTTATGAATTCAGCAGAGACTCAGCAGCTCGTCGGGTTGGAAGAGTTCATTTGCAAAAACAGATATTTCCGCTTAGAAAATGTGTCACGAAGTTGTTTTCTATTTTTTTGATACCATCTCATACATACACTGCATTATTTATTAGTTGAGTCCATGGATTAATAATCGTTGGAGGGATGGAATCATATTTTTATTTCACTAAAATAGATGTTGTTTTGGCACGTTTTTGTCAAGTTTTGCACTGCTGCCAAAAAAACATGATCATTTTCTATAAAGTTCAATTGGTGGATTGTACCTAAAAAGGAAAAAAGTTAAAATATATGTAATTCAGATTTAATTTCAGACTCAAAAGTAGTCCAAAAAAAGTTTAAAACATTTATTAAAACATAAATAATACAAATAAAACAGAACAGTTCTTGTCAAACTACTGCCTGATGCCGTATTGCTTTATAAAATATATTTAATGTTACAAATAGAGAAAACAACATGAGGACAACAAGACAACGTGTCAATCATTACTGAAATTAAAAGTGCATTTTCCACTATTCAAATCCACATCTGTCCATAAAACACTTGCGTTAATCCTTCATTATTTTAATCCTCCTAAAATGGAAGCCGCTAAGTGCCATATTTAGAGAAATCTCTTCATTAAATTAAAAAGTAAATTGTGAATTGTGCGTGAAAATACAGCTAAAATACAGTCGGTACAGAAAGGCAAAGGAAAAGTTGATTTATGTTATTTATTTACCAACAAATATAAATCCGCACAATTTGGTCATTTCAGCCCAAATATGTACAATATGTTGTTTTTTAAATATATGGAACAACACAATAAGAAGACGGAATGCGACGCAGAGAAACAAACATATGTATGTTTCTGAGCGACAGGACGGTCCCAGAACACGTGACAGTGGTGTGCCTCCTGGTGCCACAGTCTCTCCAACAGTCTGCATTTCCCTGTGAATAATGAGCACTTTGACACGGTGTTATGAAGAAACGTGACACATTTGTCCAACGGAATTCCCTCCAAACATGTGATTTTGTGGTTCTCCGCTGAGCTTTTTGTATACGTTTCCATTCTTCATCAGTCAAAACAAAATGACACGCTTTCCCATTTAGTTTTAGTATATTTAGTAGAGTGGCTGTCCAAATTGTTAATACATTTATATAGTTTGGTTATTATTCCCCTTGAAAGTTCTGATTTAAATGCTTTGATAAAAATGTCAGTCAGAAGTTGCTGTTTTAGATATTTTTTTTATTTCTTGCATGTGACAATTTGACAATTTTCCATTTGTTCAGGAACATGATTTTGAGTGTCATCTTCTGTATGCACCCTGACATGTCTTGACCATAGTAAGAATAACTATGTTTCATTAAAACATGTTTTTATCGCGCACCGTAAACCTGGAATTGAAAAAAAATACGTTCACAGCAGCGAGGACGATGGCCCCTGGCGAGCTCTCCCGAGGAACGCCTCGATACGATCTGGAGTCAATACGTCAGTCCACCGAGAGCGTCAGGTTATTCTGGGAGTCAACCTTACATTTCTGGGGGATGAAAAATTGCTGAAGAAGAAGCATTTGGAGAAAGAGGCTTAAGGCCAACGCCACTCTTTTGGACTACAACCGGCATTTCTGGATTTAAAAATGCCCCCGAAGATGAAAAACAAGGAAAACATGGTTGGTTCTGTAATAAAATTGTATTGTTTTATATTGTATTCAATTTTTCTATTATATATATTTTTTATTATTATAATATATTTTTTATCATTTTTATTTATTTTTACAGAATTTGTTGATTCGTTTATCAACCAACCAACCAATTCTGTAAAAGATCAATTCTTTTATAATTTTCTTTTAAATTGCAGAAAATACATCTCTTAACTGTGGAATTATTTTCTTAAATTCTTAATTAAAATGTGTTTTTCATCTATTTTACCCCATATAAACCTGTCATGAAAACAAATGTGAAAATATTGCGATAAAGGGTCATATTGAAACCACTGACACAAAGGTAAAACACGAGTCATAGATATGTTATATGCTGTGTAATACATGCAATAAGAAAAAAGTTCCGTAGTAGTGCATGGAAAAGGTACACGCTATAAATATCTAGCCCCTCGTTCCATCCATTGCGCGATAAGTCGACGGTGTTCGTTCTTCCATCGGCCTTTCCGGCGACGCCCGCCGAGCGCGTTGCACCTTCGGCGGCTTCGTGTCGGATCCGTCGTCCTTTCCAGAGCGTGGAGAGGTTCTGGAAGAGCAGACGGAGCAAGAGCCAAGAGCAGAACAAATCACACCAGAGCCCGGGCCAAACGGGCAGCGGGCCTAAGAGGAGACGGGAGGAGCGGGTACGGCAGCGATGAGAGGAGCGGGTACGGCAGCGATGAGAGGAGCGGGTACCATTGAGAGACGGGTACGGCAGGGCGAATGCGGGGCGGAGGAGCGGTCAGGGGCGAGAGGAGCGGGTACGGCAGGGGCGGGAGGAGCGGGTACGCAGGGGCGGGAGGACGTACGGAGAGGCGAGAAACCACATCAGACGGTGAAAACACGTCCACAAAAGGTTTCATTTTAAAGCGACTAATGTCAGTCACTCACATGTTTTACTGATTATATTCCACAAACGAGCTGGAAAGTTGAACTCTTTCTTATTGCTAGCATTTTTCTATTTCAGGGTGTTTTTAGCGGTTACTTACGCGCAACGTCGTCTTTACCTCAATCGTCGTTCTAAATTCTTTCACGCTGATGATCCGAGCTTTGCACCAGAAGCACCTGAAACCGTCACAAAGCGCCTCCTCCGCGCGGCTTGTCTGTCGTGATCGCGGTTTGTAGCCCTCACGGTTTGGAAAGGCAAAAACGGAGCGCGTGTTCAAACCTGACAAACCTGCGCCCTTCCAGCTTCAAGGAATCAAGGAACCACACACACGTTCACACACACACGTCCACACACCAGTTGTACGCACACACACGGGGGGCGAGGTTAAGTGTCCTGCCCGAGGACACAACAGCAGCATTCTCCTGTGGGAGCTGAGATGGCACCACCGACCTGTGGGTCTGACTGCTCAACCAGGATGTTTATGTCGAGATTCGAACCATTGACCTTCAGATTAGAGGTCAAGCACTGTAGCTCAGTGGTAGTACGGCTAATGCTACTACTACTACTGCTACTGCTGCTGCTTTTTCTACTTCTACTACTACCGCTTTTGCTACTACTACTGCTAATACTGCTGCTACTACTACTACCGCTTTTGCTACTGCTATTGCAACTACTTCTATTGCTACTCCTAATACTACTACCATGCTACTACAACTGCTTTTTCTACTACTGCTACTGCTACTACAACTGCTACTACTGCTACTACTACTTCTACTACTGCTTTTGCTACTACTGCGATTGCTACTACTAATTCTACTACTGCTACTTCTGCTAATACTGCTTCTACTACTGCTACTGATACTGCTACTGCTACTACTGCTGCTACTACTACGAGTACTACTACTACTACTACTACTACTGCAGACTCAGTCCTATGAGAAGCTGAACATTATTGAATGTATATTTTCCCGTTTAAATACAAAAAGAGTCCGTTCCGTCCTGTGAATCGCGTTTAAAAGCAACACATAATTTCAAAATGAAAAATAAAACCCAAAACCTTGTGTTTTCCCTTTTTTAAACTGTTTCTGTTCATTGGAAAAACAGCACAAATGCTCTCGGGCTGTTGTGGTCCGATGTCGTCCCCCCCCACCACCCCCACGCTCGTCGCTGAGGGCTGCTTCAGTGACACGAGTCGACAACACTTTCCACACACGGTCGATGCAACGACGCGCGCTACGTCACGCTAGCGCTAACGCGAACGCGCCGCTGACCTCGTAGTTCTGCATGAACGTCGTAGAATTGTACAAAAAGGAAATGACAAATAAAATCCAATTAAAAGCGTGTAATGCGGCGGCGGCGGCGGCAGCAGGCGGTGTTTTGACAGAAACGGCCTCCAGCATTATTCGGTGAAATCTGCCCATCTGTCCAAATCTCCCCGACACAAACTCGCCACAACACCTCCGATCCATTCTTATTTTTATTTTTGGTATTTTGGCAGATCTGTTTACTTCCAGCGCTGAATGAATTCGCTGCTTAAAGGTCAAGGTTGTTGGTATATTTTTTTATTTATTTTTTTCGTCCAGCAAAACATGTTTTTTTTTTTCTTTTTTTTTTTAAATAAATAGACATTGTGTTTAATTTAATACAGACTGAAACTTGATTTTAATGATTTACAAAAATGTCACGGCTCAGGTTTGAAAATAATCTGCGAATTTAAACCAGCGTTTCACGGTGAAGTTTATTGGAGAAACTTGACTTTTCTGTAAATAACGCCTGGACAAACCTTCACATAAGTTCTAAAAGTGCTTCATGACAGTCATTTCTTACGATATCGCCGTCGCTCAGTTACTGCTGCGTTCCCACTAACCGCAAGGCCAAGTTACGGGTCAGATCCGTGGAGATGCGACGCCGATCACAGTAAGAATGAACATATTCCGGCAACTTTATTTGTGGTCTTCGGCCCACCGTTCATTTAAGATCACGAAACGAACAGAAATGATAAGTTACAGAGAAAAATAGGTTTTAAACAGTGTACGAAAAAATAGCTAGTTGGAATGTTCCAAAGTATGGCATTAAACCACCGTATATCTCCATAGTGACAAGCCGCTATTATGAGTTATGCATTTATTTATTTATTGCAATAAAAAACACTTATAATTGAACGAATGCAAGGTCTAGACAAGGGAAATGATATACTGCGGGACTTTTTCACATCTCCACGGAGACGAGTGAGTGGCAGATCCTCTGGAGCAGTGGTTCCCAAAGTGGGGGTCGCGAGGTGATTTCAAGAGGATTTAAATGTTCAAATGATGACAAAATGATACTGAAATAAATACAATTAATCCTCATTTTTGATGGTTTAAAATGTGAGATTATTTTTAAAAATCTATTTAATTTTATTGTGGGTCGAGTCGAGTCGGTTTCACTTTTGTTGGAGGGGTCCCGGCCTGAAAAGTTTTGGAAACCCCTGCTCTAGAAAGATGACGTCATTCCTCTTTAGATAGTATTATTTTAACGATAACACATTTTCAATTAATAACTGACACCAGATATAAATGTTAACGATTGTAGGGTGAGGGAGGTCTTAAAAACAAGAAAATAAGAACATATTTTTGAATTCTCACGGTAGAAATGTTGGTCAGTTTGTTGGTCAAATATAATGAGAGCGACTTTATTTTGTTGAATTCATGTTTTTAAAGGGTCAAAAAAGTTGTTTGTTTGTGTAAATTCTGCATAAACTTTGACTGGAAGTGAGAAATGTCCCTGTTGTGATGTCACTTCCTGTTATTTTCTACACATTTGTCAACGTTTTCTCCACAAATACCGTCTCGACTGGTATAAAACTATCATTTATATGTACGACAGGTTTTAAACACGCCAAATAAAGTCAAAATGAGAAGATCGTGCAAACCTGTCGTACGGTCACTTTAAATGCGTCCGCCAAAACCACCTCCATTTTTCATATTTTACGATTAATCCTGTGGCTAATCCCAATCCCGGCATTGAAAATCACATGTTTCCAAACTTTTAAAAAGATGTACTGATGTACAGCATTTCCAGCGCGAAACCACATTTCATCCTGCCATTTTACCCACACTTCACCTGCATCGCCCACATTCCCCACATTTCGCCCACACTTCGCCCACACTTCGCCCACATTTTCGCCCGCACTTCGCCCGCACTTCCCCACACTTCGCCCACACTTGACCCACATTTCGCCCACACTTCGCCCACACTTCGCCCACACTTCGCCCACACTTGACCCACATTTCGCCCGCACACTTCGCCCGGACATTTCGCCCACACTTCGCCCACTTGACCACACTTGACCACACTTGACCACACCTGACCCACATTTCACCCACACTTGACCCACACTTCGCCCACACTTCGCCCACACTTCGCCCACACATTCGCCCACACTTCGCCCACACTTCGCCCACCACTTGACCCACACTTGACCCACACTTCGCCCACATTTCGCCCACACTTCGCCCACACTTCGCCCGCACTTTACCCACATTTCACCACACTTCGCCACATTTCGCCCACACTTCGCCACACTTGACCCACACTTGACCCACATTTCAACCACACTTCGCCCACACTTCACCGCACTTACCCGCACCTTGACCCACACTGACCCACATTTCACCCACAACAGCAGAGCACTAGAGCGCGTCGCCTTTTCATCTTGCGCTCACAGACCCGCCCCGTTCCCGCCTCGTTCCCGCCTCGTTCCCGCGTGTCCCGTTTGATTCCACGTTTTGCCCCGGGGCGATTACACCAGGGTCACCTCCCTCAAAACACATCCTTCTTGATGCGTTGATGTCCTGATAAATGTATGTTTGAACACTGGGGGTCTCGATGTTTTGATCAAACGTCTGAAAACGGCCTTGAGGACGTGAACCGCTTTGAATGACACCGGAAACAAAACACGCCGCTCAAGCGGCACAAACTGGAGGTGACTCGACGTACGTGAAACACGAGACAAACTGCAGTCGAGCGCGAACAAGCGCTCCACGTTTCACTCCAAAAAAACCCATAAGATTGTAAGTTTTAAAGGTGCAAAATAAACCCATAAGATGAAGTTAAAGGTGCACAAAATAACCCATAAGATGAAGTTAAAGGTGCAAAATAAACCCATAAGATGAAGTTAAAGGAGCAAAATAAACCCATAAGATGAAGTTAAAGGAGCAAAATAAACCCATAAGATGGAAGTTAAAGGAGCAAAAAAACCCATAAGATGAAGTAAAGTGAGCAAAATAAACCCATAAGATTGAAGTTAAAGGTGCAAAATAAACCCATAAGATGAAAGTTTAAGGTGCAAAATAAACCCATAAGATGAAGTTTAAAGGAGCAAATTAAACCCATAGATAAAGTTCAAAGGAGCCAAATAACCCCATAAGATGAAGTTAAAGGTGCAAAATAAACCCATAAGATTGAAGTTAAAGGGAAGCAAAATAAACCCATAAAGATGAAGTTATAAAGGGACCCCAGTCAAAGAAATAAACCCATAAGAAATGAAGTTTAAAGTGAAGCAAAATAAACCCATAAGATGAAAAAGGGGTAGCGCAGATAAACCCATAGATGAAGTAAATGAAGAAAGACCCATAAGCATAAGTTAAACTCAAAATAAACTAAGATGAAGTTAAAGGTGCAAAGATAAACCCATAAAGATGAAGTTAAAGGTGCATATAAAACAACATAAAGAGTGAAGCTTAAAAAAGGTGGCGAAGAGTGAGGAACCCATTTCCAGATAAGAAGTTAAAGGAAGCAGATAAACCCATAAGATGAAAGTTAAAGGATCTGCAAGACCCTGAGAACGCCTAGATGAAGTTTAAAGGTGCAAAATAAACCCATAAGATGAAGTTAAAGGTGCAAAATAAACCCATAAGATGAAGTTAAAGGTGCAAAATAAACCCATAAGATGAAGTTAAAGGTGCAGTATGCGTCCACATTAAAGGAAAAAGAACAAAACATTTAAAAGTGCAATGATTGTTAATTCCATGCATAACTGTACTTCCTGGTTGGACGTGCCATATGACATATGGTAGAGGCCATTCCACAGCTGTTACCTAGTAACCAGACTGTAAACAAGAGCCCAAATCCACATAAATGACTCAACAGTTCTGGTTGGTCGAACGATGGTTTAAACCAGGGCAGTTCAACGTCAGGCCGGGGGGCCAAATCAGGCCCTCCTCGTGATTTATTCCGGACCACGACCCAGTTTCCAAATATGAAAACAAAACAAAAGATATTGTTTACTGGTTTAGCACTAGTTTAGATCTGGTTTGGTCTTCGTTTAGGCCCTGTTTAACTCCACTTCAGACCTGGTTGGCACTTGTCTAGTTCTAGTTTAATTCTTGTTCAGGGCAATTTTGCAAAGCATTGTTTGATATTTCTCACTATCTGATCCATCAGTAATTATTGTATTGTATTAACTCCATTTATTGGAACAGTTGGGGGGGCATTTGTGAGACCCAAATGACAGCAGTTACAGTGACGTGTTGCGCACCCTCCGGCCCCCAGAGGCTTCGGACCGCCGAAAACTCCGGCCCTGAAGTTGAAAAGCCTTCATTAAACTGTGTGTCAGTTAAGTGCCAACTGTCTCTGTGTCGCACGCTGATGACATCACGGAGGGATTCGGCTCCACTTCCTGTCATTTTTAAACTTGTATTTTTCACAATTTCTTCACAAACTGTAAGTGAAACTACGATAAATGTTTGCCACAGGTTCTAAAGCGTCAAACTAAGTCATGATTAGAACAACAGAGCGGTTCTCCCTCTAAAACTTAGTACGATAATCGATATACTGCATGTACTTTATCACTATATCATATCATACATAATCACTTATTTTTTTTAAACAAATACATTTTGGCAAGAGTATTTCTTACCACAAACTGCACAAATGTAATATGAAACGCACCCATTTTAATCATCAAAACTGTGAATATGTCAGATTTATTACAAGTTTCCGTTCTCTAAACAAGCAACAAAACGAATGCTCTGACACAAAATAATACAGTAAAATGTACCAAAACATACTCATGGCAATATGTAAATACGACTACCCACAATATTGATACTGTTTAACCAGATTTTGTATCACAATATTGATATTTTAGCACATTTCTAACGGGAAATGCAAATTTAAACGAGCTGTATTTCGCAAATGTGACCCGCTTGAGCCTCTAAGCATTGTATTCCCGTCAAAACTGGGACTACGCCCGAACCAAACCAGGACTTCGACCGGGACAAGCGCGAACGCAGCCTCGCATTTGCATTCGACGATCGAGTAGCAGCTCTTTATTTATTCCAACAATGACTCGACGCAGACGCTGGGCTGGAGTGCGGCGCTCAATTATCTCCTGCCGCTGCGTTTTAGAGGGAAACTCGAGAGCTCCCTCGCGGCGACCGTCCGACAACAACAGGTACGTCTGATGAAGCCGAGCGCCGCCGCCGTGATTACCTTCCTCGACGGACGGGCCGGGGGATTGTTGATTGATTGCCGATTCAACCCGACGCGGCGTTTTGGCCTGCGTGAAAAGGCGGTACAATGGCGTAATAATCCCGCTGAAAGCCTTTTTATCACAGAGGATACAATCAAGCGTACGAATCTCCAAGCGCTTCGCCGGGAATAGTGCTTTTTTTTTTTTTTTTTTTTTAAATGCGGCGGGAAAAAAGGGGGCATAATGAAGCCGAACGCCGTCTCTCGCGACGCGTTTCGTCAAATCTCGACACAAACGCTACATGCAAAGTGACATATTATTACCGAAGGCGACGCCGAGACAAAACAATCAAAGACGAGCAAGCAATCTAGAAAAAAGTGTGTTTGAGCGTGTGCTGGGTGTGGTGGTGGGTGGGGCGGGCGGGAGGGGGAAATGGCGTACGACAATTTGGACAAGTGCTGGCTGAAATTAGAACACATTTAATTTTGGGGACGAGGCGGGGAAAAAGCTGTTGCTCGAGGCTCGGGCGGCGTTTGCGGCGACGACGGGGGTTGTTTGATTGCAAATGGCGTGTGTGGGGGGTGGTGGGGGTGTGGGGTGTGGGGTGGGGGGGACGTGGGGGGGGGGTGTCGGAGGTGTACGGAAACGGCGGCGAGGTTTTTAAAGAGTGTAGTTCGAAACTTGAGGAGGCGGCAAAGGGAGACTTGTGATGATTGCCGTGTAAAGTGTAAAAAATGCAGATGTTCTGACCGGCTGCGTGGTCCATATGTGCGATCACTGGGCCTGTCCACTAGGAACCAAATTCACTCGCTCATGTAATAAGGGTCAACATTTGTGGAGCGAACATTTGGATATTGAATTCAAAATCAGTGATTTTCTACAGATTTGTATCAACAGGTTTCCAAATGATGAAAAACTAGGGCCGTTGCCGTTTTTTACATGTAAAATATATAAAAATAGGGGTAAAAACCACTCAATCATGAGATAAAATGAACACAATAAAACAGAACAAGACCAGCGAGAAAACAATAGACAAAACTCTAAATCAGTACGTATCCAACGGAGAATAAAGGGAAGAGAACACCAGAACTCCCAAGGCTGTCAATGTGACGGCTTTCAGTCTTGTGTGTCTAATTACTATGGTTACACTGCTCTTTCAGTTTCATGGGCTCTTGACTTTTTCTTTACCTTTGTGCCGCGAGCGTTGCGTCACCTTTAGTGTCTCTCACAGCAAAGCTAAAGCTAAAAGGGGTTTGAGGCGATTATCCGTACAAGAGACCCCGGCAACGCTTCAAAACATTGAGGAGGTTGATTCGGGAGCTGAGGGCGAGTCAGACTCAAGGACTCGTGGGGTTTGGGCTGCTCAGCTGAACCAGGAAGTGAGTCGGAGGACGAAGACCAAGCCCCCCGCAAAAAGAAACCGGGAATATCTCAGTGGCAGTAGATCTATTGGAAATGTTCAAGGTATTTATGCCAAACTTTATGATATAGTTATGGCATTTTAGGCTGTCGAGATCAATAACCTAAGCACCTGTTGCTTCCGTTGCCCCGGTAACATCGCGGCATATTCTTGGCAACGGAGTCCTGTGTTATGATAGTATTTGGTTGGCTTTTTTTAGGAAGATGGGTCCAGATCAATGAACAAATATGCGAATATTCTCTGAAACAGCGGCTTCGCTATCACAAACAACCCTCTTCCTGCTCTTCGTCCTCTTCCTCCTCCTCCTTCCTGAGGCTGGTCAACTTCGGCACTCTGAATAATGATAATGTTCATTAATGAGGCTAATAGACCAATTTTTAGCCTGTCAGAAGAATCATTCTTTTGATGACGTCATCGCTAGAGCGCAACGTCAATTTGACGACCTTGGGGGTTCGAGTAGTTCTAAAATCCTAGTAGTCCGAGTGTTAAGGCATAAACAGATCAGTCCGCAGTCCCCTTTCAAATCAAGTCAGATAGTTTTTCCTATTTTCAAGAATTTAAATAGGGACTAAACTAAGACTAAACGAGAAAATATATCATATACTATTTGGAATATGGGCCAAATCAGATCGTTTGGAGAGCCAGATGTGGCCCGCAGGCCTTAAATTGACCTGGTGTGGATCAAAAATGTAAAATGACATATGCAGTACAGTAAACTCAACCCTGCTACCCTTGCCCTACATCTTAAATTATGACCTCACCAAATTGTACAACGTGAACGCGACCTATATTTCAATTTCCGGACCCAATTACTGACAAAAGAGCGATGATTGTTTTCTGTAAATTCATTCCAAAACAGAGCAATAAAGGCCCCTATAGCCCTCTACCTGAAGATCTGGCATTATCAAATGCTGCTACCTGTTCCATTAGAGGGTAAAGCAACCATTGTTGGAATTGCAATCAATAAATGCACTATCCAGTCTCTCAGATTAGACGGAGCAGCGCAGCGGCTGGACGTTTCTGCAATAACAAGGTTAGCCAAAAGCAGCAAAATAAATTGAAGTGCAGGTCCAAATGCGGCGCACACAACATGTCCCGAGCATCTTCTGGAGATAATTGATCGTGGTTTTTTTTTTTTTGCGTGCATGAAAGCTACAGAACAGAGTGTACTTTTGTAGAGGCAATATGAAATGAAAGTGAACGTAGACGGCGGAGAGGAACAGAGAAATAACAGTGAGAAAGGTTCTGCAGGAGGAACGAAAGCTGGCTGCAAACACCTATAAACAACCAGTGCATTATTACTGTTGCGTAGTGTGAGAAAAAGGATATGATATCGAACTGCAAATTAGAATTTTTGCCAAATCTGGATTCTTGGTTGTAACCATGCCGAACATCGACACAGATGCAATGGATGAAACCGTAATAAGAAATGAACAAAGATGATGTGTCACAACATTCAAAAATAATAAATTAACTCGCACATGGAATCCGTGTCTTCCTGCCAGTGACATAAAAAGGTATGAAGAGGCGAAGCTTACACTTCTGCCAGTTTTGAACAGGAAGTCCATGGACCTGTTTCTATATGATGCTGTTTAAGATCAATATTGTCGTTTTCTTTGACCAAAAATGTACAAATGTTCAAATACTTAAGTACCTAGAAAAGCCATGGAACAACTCCACCGGGAGAACCCAGTACTGACCAAAAAAGGAGTCGCCACGGGATCTGGAGTCGCTGTAGTTGTTCGAGTTCAGCAACAAGACGGCTGTGAAAGAAGAGTTCTGAAGAGTCCAACTTTTGTCACATCCCGTCGAGAGAAAAAGAGCCTCGTTTGCCGTCCTCGAACGAACAGAACGGTTCCGTCAGTTTTGGCCCGTAGCGTCATCGGACAGTGGTTCAGGTGAAATGGGCTGAGAGAGGGGGTGGACCAGTCAGCAAATTGTCTGATCCGAACTCGCTGCAGCACATTGTCAAGGAACATGCACGCGAACTCAACCATCCCTTCCAACAAAAGACTTTTGGTTGGCTCCTGCTACGTTCCATCGACAACATCAGCATCAACCTTCACAAAGAGCCTCTAAATAAAGCTTCTTAATTGCATTCAAGAGCCTCTAGCTAGCATAACATCTGATGAAATCCAAGTGTTCAAGGGTTCTCATTTTTTACGCGTACTCTCGATTCGGTTGACGGCGAGACTTTGCGGACCCAACGTTCTTCGCGGTGAGAGGGAATCTGCTAATGGGCTCGTCTGCTCCTTGAGAGTGTACGCTCTTAAACAAAAAAAAAAAAGCCAGTCCCGGTCCGCGGCGCTCGACTACATCTCGCGTTAACGTCACTCTCGTCCTTTCATCCAGCCCATTTCAAAAAGGTACGTTTGATGCGTATCTCCAAAGCGGACCCTTGCCGACGATATCGTTCTGGGCGCAATTTCGAGTGGGGTATTTTTTTTAAAAACGCCGGCAATGAGAGAAACTGACAATTCGGAAGATGAGGAATACAATACGGGAACAAAAACGTTGGGACTTGAGGTAAAAAAAAAAAAAAAGGTTTCGAGGTTTCGGAAAATGATATTATCGCTCGACGCTGGTTCATCTTTTTCGCCGCTACAGAATGAAAGAATTAAGAAGGTTTTCGTGTGAGCTCGAGCGTCTTCCAGTGACACAAAAGCTCCGTAAGCTCTTAATTATTCGAGCGCGGCCAAACGGAGGCATTGTTTTGTTTTTGTCTGCGGCAGATCGCGCTCCACCCGACAGAATTTGAAAAAAAAAAACGTACAAACATTCAAACTATGAAAAGCTATTAAATATGATTTGTCCTGATTTGCTTTTGAACTAAGCTGCGCTTGGACTTGCTTAACGAGTTAAGACGGGAAGTAAACGAGCACTAGCTGATTGTAATACACAGACAAGGTTGTTGCTTTGCCGCCTGAAACGCTTTCACAGTGTGGCATTATTACCATTCATTTTGACCCGTATTTTGGTGAGATAAATGTAAATCTAAATTTAGTTTTACGCAGAATCAAGTTCGCGTCACAGGTCCAAAAGTACATCGTTGTCCTCGTAGTTCTACAAAGTAAGCTAGTAAACCTGTCTCAAAGCCCTAACCTTAAACCCAACTACAAATGCACCTGTTGATCGTGTGTGAATATTACCGTTGCCGGTTGTGCGGCCCATCGCGGTTTGGGGAGGGGTGGACGAAAAAAACAAACAAACAAAAGCTTCAAAAACCTTTATTTATTTATGACGTAACACTGAAGAAGACAAAGAATTCTATCCTAAAGCGTTGGCCCAATTTATATGCGACAAACTGATTTTTCCGACGCTACTGTACGTTGAGAACATAAAATTAAAAGTGCTTCGTATATTTGGTGCAGTTTAGGTTGCTAGGAAACAGTTATACCCTAGTTAGCCCTCATTAAACTACATACTATTAGCAGACTTCAATCAGTCGAACTCTACTGTGTATAGCGCTTTACAACAGTAATAACTGAACCGTAAGTGCCATGGAAACGCGTCAAAAATGCTGTTCAAAGCGATGGCGTTCGACACAGTACATACTGTATGTGTTAAAAGTGAAGGAATACGTCTTAGCGCCGGCGTTGAACAGAACAACGCCGCGACTGACTGTTAACTCCAGGGCTAAAGAGTTTACCAAGTCTTGGAACCGGCCACAGACGACGGAAGGTCGCGCCGCCGTTTGCTTTAGGCGTTGACAGCTAAAGGATCGCGCGTAGATGAGCCGGTGCCGGTCCGTCGCGCGGCTTTCAATACAAACGGTTTTAAAATCGACTCTGAAGCGCGCGCTGGAGCCAACGGAGAGCCAACGGAGAGCCACCGGAGAGCCAACGCGAGAGCCAACGGAGAAGCCAACGGAGAGCCAACGGAGCGACGAGAGCCACGGGACCCCGGAGCGATGCGGCTGCTGTTTTTTGGACTGTCTGCGGCGCGCGCGTCGAAGAGCGGACCGCTTTACATCAACATGAAGATAACGGCATGCGTGGCCTTTTCTCGAGTCTGACTGGCAAAGAAAAGGTTTGACTTTCGCCAGAAGTGAAAAGAATCCATTTGTTTTTAACATTCGAAACACATCGCAGGTTGTTAATTACATGGTCGAGGGCAAAGAACACCAGAACCGGACCAAACATTGTACGTTCTGTCAAAAGTCAGCAAAACGCCGACGAAAATGGAGTTCTGTTAGAAATATTGGTCAAATCCGTCATAGTTATGACTGGTTTGTTCAACATTTTGCCTGCGATGGGTGATCTTTTCCCAGCTCAAGCGCGAACGGTTAGCGGCTATATGTTAGCAACTTTACTGCTAACGGTGTTTTGTTCGCAGTCCTGGGTACGACACGCTCTTGTTCAAACGCGCCCCCTCTGCAGTCTCCAGTTGTCGCGTTTGCCCAGTTAAAACCTGTCGCTGTTTTTGCTCGACTCTCGCACTTTGAGTAGTACGTTTCACCTAAAAGTATAATCATTTTTAAAAAGCCGTAAATCGTAAATTATAATTATCTTAACAGTGTTTTTAGTTTTAATTGGTCCAACCTGTCATTGGCACAACGTGAATATCGTCATGGAAACAGGAGGTTTACGCAGTCGAAGTCACCGAAAACGCACTAAAAACCAATTATATTTTCAGATTTGAACTCAACATTTTGCCCGTTTGTCCCCAGTTTCACTAGTTTTTGTGAAGTTTATAATTGTACTTCCTGGTTGGACGTGAGCACAAATATACATAGCAGAGGTCATTCCACCAGCCGTTACCCAGCAACCAGAATGTAAACGAGAGCCACAACCCGCATAAATGACTCAGCAGTTGTGCGTTTGACACGCATTCATACCATAAAAACACCTTTATTTTGTCGAAAACGACGGTTTAAACTGTTAGAAAAGGGTGTCAGTTAAGTGTCAACTGTCTCGCCAAGTGTCGCACACTGATGACATCACAGAGGGATTCAGCTCTACTTCCTGTCATTTTAAACTCTTTATTTTTCAACATTTCTTTCACAAACTGCGGAACTTAACGGAAGTAAAACTATGATAAACATTTACCACAGTTCTACCCGCCAAACATAATCAGAATAAAAAAAAAAAAAACAAGAGAACCTTTAATGTGAACTTTAAAACCGAGTTACACGCGCGCGCTTTTCCATATTTACAGCTTTAGTGAGAGGTCTAGTGGCAGAAGCACGCGCTCTAGTGAAGTCGCTGTAACCACGCCGCGCCGCTGAGCTCTTTTTTTGGCTGCCGCTAAAGTAAACCTCTCTTATTTTGGACAATTCCCCTGTGCACTTTGATGCTCGGCCCCGGAGAAGGCGCGGGGGCCGTTGTAGCCGCCGCCCGTCCTGAGCTCGCCGCCCGCCCGCGCAACTTTTTTCATGTCTCCGTTCTTCAAACCTTTCCGCAGCGTCGGAGCGCCTTCAAAGCGCCGGAAAGCCTTGATTTTTCTGAAGTTTTAATTTTTTCGGTACGGACGACGCTTCACACCGGCGGCTGTGCTTCAGCGGCGCGTTCTTGTATCGACGGGTTCCGCTTTTAGCAACTTGGCAAGAACATCTGTGACTTCTCAATACGCTGGAGAAACACACACAAGCAACAATAATGCGACTTACATTTCGGCTTCAACGAATGAAATAGTCGAATAGTCGAATATAATTGGTGTTAACGTGACGTAAACGCGCGCAACGACTTTTGTAGCGAAGACGGTGGCAAACATTAGAACAAAATGTCAAACATGACTAAACTATTTCATGATTTTCTCAAATAATCCACTGTATTTGTAAATATTCTGTATCGAGAAACATCCAATCACCATCATTCAACTTTTCATTGATTGAAAATGTATTAAAAATAGAAATAATCGTGCGACTGATGGAAAAATAAATCGCTGACTTGTCGACTTGTGAAATAATAGTTGTCGTCCTGCTTCATATGTTGTGTTATCTTTCTCCAGTTAAAAATCGTGTTTAATTTCATGTATTTCCATAACAGACTTAAAACCCAAATTATTTGTCTTGGATCAACTTTAACACAAGAAAATGGAACATTTTATGTCACATTAAAGCCAAGATTTCATGTTTCGGCGGCGGCGAGTACTGGAATGTTCCACAGAATGGCATTAAAATTCTCAATCTCCATGACGACCAGCCGGCGCCACCAACGGGCCGAGTTACAGATCAGGTCTGTGAAGAGGCAAACCAATCCATGGTGAGATTGCAGGTTTTTTTTTTAGGTGATTTTGAGCAATAGAAACACCGGTAATTGAAAAATATTGAAATATGTTTAATGCCGTACTGTGGAACATTTCAGACCAAGCAAATAGCAATTGTAGTTGGATAAAGTTCAATAGATAACTACATTTTCATACATATTTCAAAATAAACAGAAATTGTACTTAAAAAATGAATAAATGAATAAAAATGCTAAATTACATCAGTCAATATTTTTTCCTCGTTCGAATTGGTCCGTTTTAATTTTTCAAAACCAAACAAAATCTGCAGCCTAATTTCCTCGAACACCGCAGCACTCAAGGCCACTTTGTTTTCGAACCAAAACATTTCGCTTTTCCAGGTTCAGATGCTTCCGAAAATCTGCTGCGTTTTAAGAAATCTCCGTGTAATTCGAGCTTCAGGGCTGAAATCAAAACGGCCTCGACTACGGTGGCCTTCAAGGACAAACCAATCTGACGGTTTTACTGAGTTTTCGCAGACTTCGGTGGCTTTCTGCGGTCCGTCGGGTCAGAGGGATGTTTTGGTTTTACAGGTACATTTTCTGTCTGTACTTGTTTATTTTTTCAGTTTTTTTAGAAATAACATCGAAAGGTTTTGCACGTTCATTTTCAATATTTTGCGCTTTGACTTTAAAGCTGCGGTTTGCCGGATTTATGAACCTTGAAAGGAGGAAGTAGATGTTTAAATCCATTGTACTCTTCCATGAACCCTTCATCGTCACAGTATGAAGGCGAGACTTTCATTTGAAACTTCTCGTGTAATTTACTCGCATAAATGTCATGTTTTCATTTCGTTTTCATTTGTCGTCCAAAAATTGACCAAAATTGCGCATTAGACAAACCCAAATTTTCTTAATGTTTTTATTTTTTAAATTTATGAACACAGTGAAAGAAAAACACGACCAGAGAGCGGACACAAATTAAAAACGGCAAACATCAGGCCTAGAAAACCCCCAAGAAACAATTTTTTTTCCAGACAAGCCCAATATTTCTACAGTTAAAGGCGTTGAAATAGAATGTTTTAAAGACTGTGCGTGAAGCAAGTCAGAAAATCATACTCAATAATCGACACAAAAGGGAAAACAACAAACTCGGAGCCAAAACCTCAAGGCAAACTAACTGCTCTTGTGATTGAAATAAATGTTACTTCAATAAGTTTCATGGATAGCTGTGTTTGCGAGTGAAAAGTTGGAACTATAAATGGGTTTTTTTTAGGAAACGTGGGCAGATATTATGTTTTTTTATGTATTGCACCTTTTAAATCACACAATTAAATGTAAAAAACCTCTCACTGAGGTTCAGATCTGTTGTAGATTAGTTTCTTCTTCTCCTTAGATGTTTTCTCCGCTCGATGCCAATGATCTGACCTGTCTCAGACACTCCGACATCTCCCCCATGACCACGGGATTCGTCTTTCTGCACGGTCGTCTCACAAATGAATGAATCACACGCGCACACACATGACTGTTTCGGTGATCGGTCGTGAAGCCAAAGCTTTTCCACCCGTGTCAACCGAGCGCCCCCTGGTGGTGGTGGTGTAGCTGCGCGAGTAGAGTAGTTAGCCCAGATGCGCTACAACGCAACTCGTTTTATTTACAGTTACATTAGGCCAGAGTGCTAATGATTACAAACCCAAGGCCGTCACTATTTCTAATAAAATAAGTGTTTAATTAGTCATTTATCATATACCGTATTTTCTGCACTATAAGGCGCTCTGGATTGTAAGGCGCACTGTCAATGAATGGTCTATTTTTGAACTTTGTCCATATATAAGGCGCACCGGACGATAAGGCGCATTAAGCATTAGCTAAAACAAACAGTCCCAACCTTGTTCAATGGAAACACGTTCTGACACAGTCTGATACGCTAAATCAAACGTTAGCATATTCACAGTAACTCAAAATGGCTCAGTATAAACACGTAAAAAAACACGGTCAGATACCGGTGAAATAAACGTTAGCGTATTCACAGTACGGCAACTCAAAATGGCTCAGGTTAACACGTAAAAAACACAGTCAAGTGATACTGCTAAATCAAACGTTAGCGTATTCACAGTAACTCAAAATGGCTCAGGTTATAACACGTAAAAAAACACAGTCAGATACTGCTAAATCAACGTTAGCGTATTCACAGTAAACTCAAAATGGTCTGGTATAAACACGTAAAAAACACAGTCAGATACCCTAAAGTCAAACGTTAGCGCTATTCACAGTAACTCAAAATGGCTCAGGTATAAACACGTAAAAAACAGAGTCAGATACCTTAAATCAAACGTTAGCGTATTCACAGTAACTACAAAATGGCTCAGGTAAGACACGTAAAAAAAAAACACAGTCAGATACCGGTGAATATCAAACGTTAGCGTATTCATAGTACGGCAACTCAAAATGGCTCAGGTATAACACGTAAAAAAACACAGTCGATACTGCTAAATCAAACTTAGCGTATTCACAGTAACTCAAAATGGCTCAGGTATAACACGTAAAAAAACACAGTCAGATACCGCTAAATCAAACGTTAGCGTATTCACAGTACAGGTAACTCATAATGGCTCAGGGTATAAACACGGTTAAAAAAAACACAGTCAGATACCGCTAAATCAACGTGGCGTATTCATCAGTAACTCAAAAATGGCTCAGGTACAACACGTTTAAAAAAAAACAGTCAGATACCCGCTAAATTAAACGTTGGCGTATTCACAATAACTCAAAATTGTTCAGTTAACACTATATCACGTAAAATAAAACATAATAACACTCACTTTTCAGTTTATTGCCTCGTCCACAAATCCTTCAAATTCCTTATACACACACTGTAATGTTAGGTGAAGCACAGTATTACTACCGCGACGCTTACCTCGCTACGGTAACCGTAATGCTGGAAGTGGTGCGGCTTTGTAGTTTACCAAAGTTGTGATAAACATTTTTGACGGGATTTTGAGCACAGTGTACCACATAAAATCGGTTCGAGATCAGTAAGCACAACCAGATTGAATCCAAATATAAGGCGCTCTGGGTTATAGCGCACTGGCATTTTTGAGAAAAATAAATGTTTATTAAGTGCGGCCTGTATAGTGGGCAAAATACCAGCGTAATTATTAATAACTCAATTTTACTACACATTGGAAGGTTAGATCATGTGCAATGTATTGTAACGCTCATGTGTGAAGTCGAGTGGATACTTTCTTCTTTTACTTCACTCTTTAAGAGGGATCTAGTATCCACTACGTTACAGTTGTGTTACGTTCCTTCTATGATACAAAAAAAATTAAAATAATTAAACATTGATTGAGTAATATCTGTTGAAAAAACAGAAAAAACTCATATCTTCAATCCAGATTACAACTTTTGCGCCTCTTTGATATTTCTCAAATTAAGGAGCAGTTGTTTATTGTGGTGTTGATACTTTATTTATGTCGTTTCAGATCAAAAGTAAAAAACATCATAAATACATATGTTCGACCAGAAGCTGTGTGCAATAAATGAAAAATAAATACAAAGTATAAAATAAACATAAATAAAAATGAATAAAAAATAAATACAAATAAATACAAATTTAATAAGTACATAAATAAATTTAACTAAAAAATCAAATAAATAAATAGAAATCAAATCAAATCATTAACACGCCAGGACAAGCAGTATCATCTCCTGCAATCCTTTCTTATTCTTTTGCAGTCTCCTGAAAGTAATAAAAACCCACCTAAAAGATGACGTAATGGAAATCGGTGGCGACGGAGGAGGACGGCGCTCGCGCTGTGAAACGACACAAACGTGAGAAGAGTCAGGGGTTCGAGGTTCAGAATAACGGCGTTTTATGTCAAATCACGTTTTTTACCAGGAGCGAGACGGAAACACTTTGTATTTGTGTTTATTGCATTATGTTGATGACTTTATGAATCACAAAATATTTGCGCAGACCCAAATCATCTGCTCGGGGCCCTCTGTTTTGAGGGGGTTTCAAAATGTTCAGGCTCCTTTCGCCCCCTCTTTCCCACTCGCAGCATCTGTTCCTTTCCCCAGTGCGAATTTCAATGTGACATGTAAACGTAACCATGACATCCAGTGTTGACAACCTTTGTCTTATCATCTGCACAACACAAACAGTTTACACAACAAAAACATTTAAATGTACATATGTCCCTCGCTATAACGCGCTTCACCTCTCGCCATCTCCCGCTTGTTTTGCGCGTATTTTTTTTTAGAGATTTTTTTTTTTTTTTTCAGCAGCGCATTGTTTTCTGCGTCCTGATTGGCTAAGGGCTAGTCTCCCCCGTACCGTGTCTCTTTCGCAGTAGCTACAGAATGCGTTCAGCTTGCCAAATGTATCGCTGGCAGTGTGACCGAAATGCTGTATGTCTGTACGTTTTCTCTAACCGTGGCTAGGTTTATGCTTGACGCGTCCGCGAGGTCCGAAGCGGTGAAATGGTGTCATTTTTCTCGACACGCCCCCCCATCGCTAGCCGTCCGCGCGGTCCTAATTTTCACAAAGCACAAAACAATTAGGAGACTTGGAATGCGTTTTTCACGTTTTTAAGACGGTAAAAATCAGGTACAACGCCTTTAATCCTTTGAATATAATTATGTTTAGCTGGAGTCAAGATTTAGTCCATGAAATCGGACACGTTTTAGAGCCTTTTAGCCGTGTTTCTTGGACGTTCGTGTGACCTTTTTTGAGGATCTCGTGAACCTTCGATCTCTCTCCAACGGTCCGTTTTGTTCATCTTTGTAAATTTAGTAAACATCTGCCGTTTTTAGCCCCAGTTTAAGTTAATTGTCGATGAAACAGTCGGTAAAAGCTGTTTGGACGTTTGCACATCCTGTTTCCCCCCAACAAGCCGCTGCCGCCGTCGGGGTTTTATTCTATTTTCCGTCTGGCTGTCGTTCTAAATCGGGAGAGAGCGACGGCTCGTGTCGACTTTCGGCGTCCGCGGCGGTCGCGTACGGCGCCCGGCAGATGGACGGCGTCTCTGGGGCGCCAGAGCTCAGAGTGGCAATGGTTCAGAGGGCAATAGTTCGCCACCGACGAGCTCCGAGCCGCCGTTAGCAAGTGACTCCCGTCCGTCGTCCGCCGGTTAAAACACGCGAGTCGTTTGGGGGGGAAAAAGTTTGTCAATCAGAGGAGATGACAACAAAAAACCAACTCCTGATAGAGATTACAACAGCCACAAAACCCTCTAATTTTAACGACCGGACTAAATGACGCAACCGGAATGTTTAAAGACGCGAGGCTGCCGTAAGTCGCGCGTCAATCGAGACTTCATTTTAAAAGTACGAGATGTGAAATGTACTGTGTTTTTAAAGTACTTTGGCACAGGGCGGGGCAGTTCGAGATCGACTCGTGTGAAATCGCCAGTTACTTTGTTTTGTGTTTTTTAATTCGGAGTCCAAAAGTGAGTGGTTTTGAGCAGAAGTCAGACGTTTTGATATTATTCGTGTGAAATGGTACGGTCTGTAGAGTTCATGTTCAGCGGATCATTACTAAACGCCATGGTTACGCCATGGTTACGTCATGGTTACGCCATGGTTACCCAGCTCATCCAAATACTGTGTACATTTACTTATTCGCCATTAATTATAGTGAGCGTACTTCGGCCCTATGAAGTGCCCTTGTGCCCTTGTCTCCTTGTGTCCTTGTTACCTTGTTTCCTGAGGTCCTTGGGTCCTTGTGTCCTTGTGTCCTTGTTACCTTGTTTCCTGAGGTCCTTGGGTCCTTGTTTCCATAGGTCCTTGTGCCCTTGTCTCCTTTTGCCCTTTTGTCCTTGTGTCCTTGTGCCCTCATGTCTTCATGCCCTCGTGTCCTTATGCCCTTGTGTCCTTGTCTCCTTATGCCCTTATGTCCATGTCTCCTTGTTCCCTTGTCTCTTTGTGCCCTTGTGTCCTTGTGCCCTCGTGTCCTTGTGCCCTCGTGTCCTTGTGCCCTCGTGTCCTTGTGCCCTCGTGTCCTTGTATCCTTGTGCCCTTGGGTCTTTGTGTCCTTCTGCCCTCGTCTCCTTGTGGCCTTGTGCCCTCGTGCCCTCGTGTCCCTCGTGTCCTTGTGTCCTTGGGCATGACACTCCCTCCCCCCCTCGTCTCCCGTGCCCATGAATGAGTGTTGGGACGGTGTAAACGCGCCCATGACCACGCCCATAACCACGCCCATAACCACGCCCCTGTGCATACGTCCTGTACTTTCTTCTTTAATATCAAAAACATGTTTGACCGTGTTTCAGAGCCGTGAAGCTTCAAGTATTGGTGACAAAAGAAAAAAAAAATGCAACGGCTTTATTTTTTTCTTTTGATATGATACTTTCACTTTAATTTGAAAGTATCATAACTAACTCTTACATGATTGGACCATGTAACTAAATATGTTAGAAAATACAGTTTAATGAAGGTATTCTGTCATTTTCAAAGTATTTTCCCAACTCTGGCATCCAACCGTAAAACATTCACATCGACCGCAAACCAGGAAGAAAGAGCATGTTGCAGTGTTGCATTCTGGGACGGGCTTGGATTAAATCGGACCCAGCCCGACTTCCGCGCGTTGTATTGTGAGTGCTTAATGCCTTGTTTTTTGCACATTTGAAGTAAACTTTTTAATTGTCTGAAGTGAAAAAAGGCGCGACACCTGAGACTGACAGCTGCAATTAGCACTTGGCGAACATGCTAATGCGCCGCAGCGAAGGGGGGCCGGAGGGGAAAAGTCTGACGTCGTCTTGGGAAAAGAGGAGGAATCAAACGTGTTCCAACCTTTCATTTAAGTTCTTTTTTACTTTTTAGATATTTGTTTATATTCCTGAAATAAAATAACATATATATAGTTTTAGTTTTGATGTTTTAAATTGACAGTACATTTTAAAATAGCACTATGTTCGTTTTCTGCTCCATGTTATTGCTTTGCCAGAGATGTTCCGCAGTATGGCTTTAAACTTCAATATACATTGTTTTCTTGTTGTTTTTTTTTAATTACAGTTGTCGTATTTCTCAAAAATACCTCAAAAAATCACGTGTTCTTACTGTGTGCGCGGATCTGACCAGTAGCGTCGCCTCCACGTAAATGGATGAGTTTAATGCCATACTGTGAAACATTCCCGGCAAAACCGAACCAATAAGTCAGTATTGATATATTTATTTGGTATGGATCCGCCCGTTACTAATAGTAGCATAGCGTATTTCCTGTTTGCCTGTTGTTAAATGCATTATTCACTGGAAATATCACATTTTGCGAGTGCCGTGCGACGATAAACAGGAAACGGCCGCTGCTAGCGTGCTTTGCTAGCTTTGTTTTGCTAAGCGTGCGGGTTTAACATACAACTACAAAAGTCAGCACAGTGTTAAACATCATAAAAGATCTACAGTTTTCACCGCTCGCTACTCGTTCATGTTCTAGTCCATCGTTCGCCTTGAATCCTCGAGACACAAACGATCTCTGTAAAATGACTCTCCGCCCCCTCGCCGCTCCTTCCACTGCGTAAGCTTTATTTAACAGAACGGCTCGCTTCTCCTCGTGCTCCTTTGTGCCTCCCGTGACGCCGTAATGCAGAGGATACGACTCCCCGTTCGCTGTGAGTCTCTGGGGTTTCATTACTGTGAAGGTCAGCGGGGTAAAAGCAGTGTGGTGGAGACGGAACGCTGAGCGGACTTAACATCTGCTGCTGCCGCGGTAAATGAAGATGGGCAACCAAAAACACAGACTGAAACTTGTGTTCAAAGTGTTGGCACATGAGGATGTGTCAAAGTCACAAAGAATGCCCCCACAAGAATCTTATCACCGGAATCAAACCACCTTTTAACTATTGTAATTTTCTCTTTTTAGAAAAAAATCATTTTATTCATTATATTTATACATGGAAAACCCAATGAGAAAAACTATTTTTCATGGGTACCGTTTATTTTATTTATTTTTATTTATTTTTATTTATTTTTATTTTATTTATTTTATTTATTTTATTTATTTTATTTATTTTATTTATTTTATTTATTTTATTTATTTTATTTATTTATTTTATTTTTACATAGAAAACCCAATGTGAAAAACACTTTTTATTTTATTTATTTTATTTATTTTATTTATTTTATTTATTTTATTTATTTTATTTATTTTATTTATTTTATTTATTTTATTTATACATGTAAAACCCAAACTCTTTTTCATGGGCACCCTGTTAAAAACAAAACGTAGATTAAACATACAAACAAACAAACACACACACAGGATATCCAAATAAAAAGCAATCAATAAAATAAACAAATACATAAAAACAGACTTGCACATACAAAATGAGATCAAATTATATAATACAAGAGCACCGGCACTGCGTGTAGTCGTTAACCAGCGCTTTAAAATGATTAAAAGCATACAATTATTAATTTTAAAAATCCCGTGTTTTGTTCCAAAGTTGCTGAAGGCCTTTTTTCCCGTCACTGTGAAATAAAAATGTCCAAAATATCAAACAGGCTTGACATAAAACACAAGTGTGTCTTTGGTTGCACCACGACTCGAGATTTTCCCAGGAAAAACAAACATGGAGGCACCTACAGTCGTTTTTACACACAATTTGTTGGATAGGAGTTAAGAAAACAAAACGAGAGCAGCTCTGATTTGTTTTTTGCAGCTCATTCTAGCCACAGTGGTCAGCACATGTGCCGCATCCATAAGCCCTGGGCCAGCCACATACGGCCCAGATGATGGACAGAACCACGAGGAGAACGGACAGGAGCCTCCGTGTGCCTCCGCATGCGTCACAAACGTAGAGCATAAAGCAGCCTAAAGTCTTCATCAGCCTCACTTTAGCCCGGCTTTACCACTTTATCGTCGCCGTGGGAAATTCCTCCTGGTTTATTGGTCGCCTTTTTTGCACCATAATTACCGGGCGCACACACACGCTCTCTGCTTGTCTCCAGATCTCTCAAGGTCGTATCACTTTCACAACCTCCTACCCGCCTTCTCCTCCCACCCCTCCGTCGCCCTCCCTCCTCGCCCCCCCCCGCAGCTCTCGTCCCTGTCATTACTGCCATTCAGGCTTCCATCGCCTCGCCGGCACGCCCACTTTTTTTCCCCCACCGCCGTTTCCTAAAAGCAGCAACTCCGAGATGGTCATTACGGTGCTGATGATGCCGCTCTGTTGCCGTCCTCCCGTTGCCGTGGCGTGTTGAGTGAGTGTTCTCAGACAAACAGTCGTTGCTGCTGCCGCGGTGTGCCAACTATGGACTAATAATGTTGAAGAAGTGACGATGGAGATGGCAACCACGGGTTTATACTTATACTTGGAGCCAAAAACACATTTAATACTACATGTTCCTCGTATCATATTGGGCTGGGCAAGTGATCCACATTTTGATTATCGAGTGAAGATCGAGAGTCGGTTTCGTCTAGTTGTAAATGATCTGCTTGGGTCGTTTTAACCGAGGGGTCTTCATCAAATCCGTCATTAAAAGCATGTTGTTTGGAGCAGTGTTCACACTTTTGGAAGAAGAACCTGGAACATTATTTACCTTAAACGGCGCTGTTGAAGTCTGAGGCTAAGGTTCTCGACGGGAAAAACATGTCTTCTCCTCTAAAGGTGAAGAAGGTGACTTGTCCTCTTCGGTGGGTGGAGAGTCGCCGCTTTCGAGTGGAGGAGTTCAAGTATCTCGTGGGTCTGCTCCAAGAGCGAGGGAAACGACGGAGCGTGAGATTGACAGTTTGGCTCGCCGGTCGCTGCATCGGACTGTCGTGGTGAAGAAGGAGCTGAGTCGAAAGGCGAAGCTCTCGATTCACCGCGTCCTTTATCTCCGTTCTTACCCTCACCGATGGTCATGAGCTTTGGGTAATGACCGAAAGGCCAAGATCTCAAATTTGTTTCCTCCTTGACATTCATATAAACACACTCTCTCCCCTTCCATCCACCTGCTATTTAATTTGAAGACCTCCTCCAGCAGAACCAAGGCACAGGACCGTCTCTCAGTCAGGCGTTTCCCTCATCAGGATGTGGTGTTAGCGCTCCATCTATAGGCAACAGAGTGAATTATCATGAGGAAATGAACCAATGTTAGCCTGCGCGGACATGCTAATGTGAGCACGCAGCTGTAATGAACGAGATTTTTGGCAGAAATACTCGAGTCTGGTGATGGTTTATGGACTTAAAAACAGCACAGGAAACCTCCAGAACTCTACCTTTGACATTTGAAACCGAGAGTTTTTGTGAGGCTCAGAGAAGGAGTCGAGAAGAAGAGCTCGTAAACGGGATTAACGAAACGAGCGTGAATGAAGCTAAACACAACTCCAGATATGTTTTAACGAGGGAACATTGTTGAAACATGATTAAAAGATCAAAACAGTACATTTTGCATAATGTGTCCTTTAAGTTCTTAAAGTGCCCATGACAGGGTTTTACGATTGTCTAATTTTGACTTTATTTTGTGTATTTATACCTGTTGTACATATAAATTATAGTTTTACACCAATCGAGCAGGTATTTGTGGAGAAAAGCCGAAAAAGCTGTAGAAAAATGACAGGAAGTGACATCACAACAGGGACACTCGCTCCAGTCAAAGTTTATGCAGAATTTACACAAAGAAACAACTTTTTTGACTCTCTAATTTTATTTATATTTATTTATTTTTTATTTATTTAAAAATTGTGACATTAGATGAGTTTTGGCCCAGTGGTTGCTGGGTAATTTCCTGGTGTGATGTCATCAATTACAAACAGGAAGTGAAATTATAAACCAAAAAAAAAGTGCTATTCTGTGATAATTTTTTTTTAAATTGGCGCAAAATAAAAACTATATTTATCTTGACTGCATTTTAGTTCAATGAGTCATCCGACCTGCAGGGGGCCCTTTAATAAACATTGCAGCTATTGTTTTTAATTGTATTTAAACTACAGTTCTTGCGCCCTCTGCTCGTATTCCCAAGTTCTGTTTTCAGTTTTTCCTTTGCACAGAAATGATCGGTAACTCTCTGGGACTGGATCAGTTCGCGTAACAAAACGGCGAACGCCGACACTTTCCCAAACACGCTCAAGTTCAAGCCGCGGATCGGCCTATCGGTCAAAACGGAACACGCTCTTCGAACCCGAGTAGGACACGTTTGCCGGTCCTGTCCCTCCCTCACCTGCCGCCGTGGCCATGTTTGAGCTCCGGACAAACACTGAGTCACCGGCTGTTAACGTTATCATCAGCTCGCTGTCACGCAGATTTACGACCCGCCCCGCGGTCATTAAACGCACCGTGATTGCCTCCCAAGACGAGAGAGATTCTGGCACGAGGCGGCCCCAAAGATGAGGAAACGAGGTCCTTTTAAGGAAGCGATTCGAGGAGACACTTGATGAACACGCAAGTATTTATGTATTCGAAGCGCACGTTTAGTCCTTTTTCCAAACGTCAAGGTAAAGGGGCAGCGTGTAGCTCCGCCCCCATGACTCAGTGATAGTCCCCTGTCGTATTAAAGTACAAGTAGATCACCATTTTGATTGACCAAAATTGATTAGTAATAAAAATGGGACCCTACTGCTCTTTATGCTGCTGCTTTATGACTCGGTGTATCGATGACCGTGATTAGTCAGGTCGCAATATGACTGTGAGAAGTACAAATTAATAGCCGTGAAAATTGCAGGCAGCAACAAGAAATCTTTTCTGTAAAAAAAAAAAAAAAAAAAAAATTTGGTAAGAATTTAAATTTTAAAAAATGTTCAACTATTTATAAAGTACTTTTAATTTTTTACCAGGTTGTTTATGATTTTGCTTTAATTCTTTTTTTGTAAATATATATATACAAAAAATAGAACATAAAACAACAAAAACAACAGAAAAACAACACAACTACAAAAACAAATTTAATAGTGTTTTAAAAAGATACACAAGTTATGTAAAGGAATGAAATTAGGAAAATAAAGTGGCTAAGGGGGCATATTAAGTCCTAATCTATCTTTTCCCCCATTCATAAAGTTTGGTTTCAGACTTGTGAAAGAACGCAAAGTAAAAGTTTAAATTGTGACTAAACAGATGTTTTTTTTAAATGGCTTTAAAACAAATTATTTACTTTTTTTTTCATTCAGAAAGTTTGAGATCATAAAGCTAGTGGTAATGGTAATGTATCTGACAAATAAAACCAGAACTGAGTAACATTTGTAAGGCCCTGTGATAGTTAAATAGGTCTTTTCATGGCGTTGGATGCATTCGTCGTCGCCCCCTGCTGTCTCGGGGCGGAACATTTGCCGACATCGAGCCTGAAGACAACTCTCCTGAGAAACCCTGGCCCTTTATTTTTTTTTGGCAAAGTGAAATGTTTTTGTATGTGATTATTCCGTTTTATTATGATAAAGAAAGAGAGATGGGAAAAAAAATGGCCTGTTACTTAGTCACTTAGTTCTGCTTTAAGGATTTCACTGTTGTTTGTGCCAACAATGGTGAATAATTATGAAGTTGTGGTGTTTTTTCTCACAATAATTGTAACATTGAAGGTTTCAAATTGTGACTAAACGTATGTGATTTCGAGGCCTATTTTTTAGGTCTGGGCAATTCACAGAAATATTGAGAGATCTAGTCGCCAGCGATATGGTTGCGGAGTCTCTATTGCTGAGGTTCATGAAAGACATTAATCCAGTAAAAGATATTTTCATTTTGTTTTTTCGAAAAACAACTAAATGAAATCGAGATCAGTCAATTCTGAATGAAGAAAAAAAAAAATCATCCATCGTTTCAAATAAGCACAATTAAGTACAGAGCAGTGGGCGGAGCTAGGGGGTAGGTGAAAACAGGAATTTTAGAACGATACAAGATTACTCCAACATGCACGGATCGCTCAAAAGTAAAGAGTACAAGTTGATTTAGCATAAGTCTGTTCCTCCCGTTTCTCTCGCTCCGTTCAGCGGTGACGAGTCGATGGCCCGTACTCACCGGATCCACGGCAGCTGTCGCCGTGGTTACCGTCGGAGGCCCTTTTTCCGTGCCAAAGACGAGCCGCCACACTTCCAGCGCGGCGTAAGAAGCGCCACTCGAATCAAGGCCGCGCTCTCCGAGAACATCTGCCTCGCCGCGTTCCTCCGCTTGACCGCGAGTCCGGATTGGCAAGGCACCAAACCGGCCACCTGTTTATCGGCGCGCCGCCGTGACCCAGAACGCCCTGGAAACGGCAATTTAGAGGATCAAACTGCCGTCCGACGGCCACTTGGGGCGCTGCGTCCCAAAAATTTGGGTTTCAGATATATCGTTTGTAATTTGTGACACTGTATTTGATTTATTTTGTACTTTGAAAACGTGGGGAAAAAAGGAGATTTGGTTTTAATCTGGAAATTTGACAGATTTTGGACTAAATGGGACTTTTTTTTAAAAATTCGATTGTGCCGTGATTTTGTTGGTTTGTATGTTTTGTTGACGTCGACTCGTGTTGTTCTTTTGATTTTCACTCTCTGGCAGTTTTGTGTGCTGTTTTTTTGTAAAAGTTGAAAGCAAATATATATTATAAAAAAATAAACCAGTATATTTTGGGAAAAGTCGCTGTGTAAAAGTTATAGTCTATGGCACCTATTTAAGTCATTTTGCAACATATCCACATCCAAAATAAAGAGTACGAGATGAATCGAACACGGATCACTCTAAATCTAAAACTTTGAGGGGAAATGAGATTAGAAAACCCATTATAAAATTAAAATCTTTTGTAAAACATGTGCCCGTTAGAGACACAACCCCGATAGAATCTCATTTAACAGGGTTTCCAGATTGAAATGAACAGTAGCATTAAATTCATTCCACAGTGTTAGGGTTCTGAGTCGGTGAATGGTTATTTTGGTGGTCCCGCTCAAATTTTTTCCACGATATTACTGCCCTGTTGCTTTGCTCAAATGTTCCACACTACAGCATTACGTACACATCACACGTTTATTCAATCACGGCTGTTGTATTGTTCCAAAAAACCTTGAAAAACCAGCGTTCTTTACGTGAGCCGTCTCGCCCTCCGCACCGATCTGACCTGTAACCTCGGCCTAATGTCGCCAAGTACGCGTCTCCGTGGGGATGGAAACCGTAAATGCCACACTGTGGAACATTCCAGCGCTCAACAGTCTTGGATGAGAAATGACGGGCCGCTGATATTTTCAAATGTATAAAGATCAGTTTCTGTGTTTTGAGGAGGAATTGGAGAGCAAAATAAACGAACCATTCGCACGTTTAGTATTCCAGAAAGCGTTCCGACCCGTTCCGACCCGTTCCGATCCGTTCCGACCCGCGTACGTTTGAATTTAAGAATCTTTTCAGCGTTAATAAATGTTCTCGCCCGTTGGTGCCGTGATGAAGTTTCTCTCAGAAGCGATGTCCCGTGTAAGTGTTTGTGACGTGTTGGTGCAGATTAAAGTCGTATCGTTGTCCGTGTGTTTGTGTGTGTGTGTTTGTGTGTGTGTTTGTGTGTGTGTTTGGTGTGTGTTTGTGTGTGCGTGAGGAGGCGGGGCGCTCGCGTTTCACCCGAGGCCATTATCAGCCCGTCGGCCTCGTGCTGTAATCCTATTATGGAGTAATTAGACAGACACTACACAATGTGGAAAGATGATTAACACAGTGGAGAGTGACGATCAAACTTCAGCCGCGCGGCGAGAGCGTCCTGGGTTCGAGTCCCGGGCCGCGTGGAGCTCGGATCAGAAATGTCAGTAATTCGCTTGTTTTGACGGACTTTATTCTGGAAATGACTTACTTCATCCCACATATAATTTTGTTAAGAAAATGTAATTAAAAGTAAATTATACATTCAATTTTTTTTTTTTTTTTTTTCTTTCTTTTTTTTTTTTTTTTTTTTTATTTATTAAATTCTTCTTATTATTATGTATTTATTTATTTATCTTCTTCTGGTCATGATTGTCTGGATTTCACCAGAAATGTGCTAAAAAAATAACCCCTCAAACCACGAAAAATACCATAATAGTACTTTTCACTCCAATGTCCCTGGTGTGATGTCACTTCCTGTCATTTTAAACAGATTTTTCCACTTTTCTCCACAAATACCTGCTTGATTGGTGTAAAACTATCATGTATATGTGCAACAGGTATAAATACACCAAATAAAGTCAAAATTAGAAAATGGTAGAAACCTGTCACGGGCCCTTTAAGCCACGCGCAGTCGGCTGATGTTTACTTTTACTGTTGAACTTCAAGACTTCGAGGACAGTGACTTCCGACTGTTCGTTGCAGTTTCTGACTCATTTTCCATCATTTTGTCCTAAATCTTCAGCGTAAACACAAACACTGCACCGAGCTGCGGCCGGTTCAATTCCCCCGCCACAGAAGCTCCGTGCCCCCCCCGACTGTCCCACACTCCTCACGTTCCTCTCGTTTTAATCACACGCTCCTGACGACAAACACATGCGTGACCCAAACGTGGATCAGATGCCCCGCAGAGTAAACAGCGGCAGGATATGAGAGACGGTCTGACCTGGGACGGGGGGAAATGTGCGCGGTTTTTTCCACCAAATGTTGAGTTTTTTTGGCTTGGAGATGCATTTTCCGCTCTGTTCCAAACTGGACGTGCAAATGTGCAATTTTATTCTATGATTAAATTTTTTTACGGCATTTTATCAAGCTCAAACCAAAAGAATAAAGAGACTTTTACGTCTTTTTTTTTTGCTGCCGTTAAAGTGAATATTTTACTTTTTTTTTACAATTTTGTCCTACTTTGTCACAATAAAAATGTGTTAATCTTTCAAATGATTAAAGCACACAAAAACAGATGTTAAAGTGAATATTTTACATAAATTAAAGTGAATATTTTACATAAATTAAAGTGAATATTTTACATAAATTAAAGTGAATATTTTACATTAAAGAGAATATTATTTTTAAAAATTACAATTTTGCCACTACTTTGCCACAATAAAAAATGTATTTGTATATTATTTTTCTTTTTTTTAAATCTTTCAAATGATTAAAGCACGCAAAAAAACAGATGTTAAAGCTGAATATTTTTCATAAATTAAAGTGAATATTTTCCTTTTTTTTTTTTTTTTTACAATTTTGCCACTACTTTGTCACAATAAACATGTTATTTGTATTTTTTTGGTATTTTTTTTAATCTTTCAAATGATTAAAGCACACAAAAAAACAGAACACAACCACAGAGCAGATGATAAAATAATAATACATCAGTTACACATTTGAATTAAAATAAAAATAGTCCCATTTGGTCCATAGTCATTCAAATTTGTCCATTTCCAAATTAAAAAAGTGTATTTTCTATTGATTATTTATATTTTGACCTGTTTTTAGTGTGATTTGAATACATCTTTTCCTGTAAAGTTCATACTGTTCATATTTTTAGTCTTTCATTCGGTTTGTTTGTGCACGAGTTCCGACAAATCAAACTGGATTCATTTAACCTTTTCACACACGCGCACACGCCTGTAAAACATGACTTCCATATTTATTTACTGATGTACGCGAACGGGGAAAGTGCCGTCAATGAACGCTTCTGTAAAATGTGCCAGTTTTAGACTCGACGGGCAGAAAAGCCAACACAAGACGCACAGAAAACACGACATTATTAACTGCGAAATGAACACAAGTCGTATGAAAAACCCACACACACACGCGCGGCACCTACGCAATCGAGACGCACAACATCAGTAACATTTAGACGAAGGTTATGAGCGATATTGACATCAGACGGAGACATTTTGCTTTTTTTGTGTGTGTGAGGTTCATGGACGTAGTTAAAAAATGGACTCACTTTATTTTCAGCGCAGTCTAAAATAGCTTTGTTTGACCTGTTTAACCTTTGACTCTAATTGTCTCCATTATTTCCGCTAATTACCTCCTTAAGGTCGTTTCGGCGTCGCCTTTCTCTTTCTGCACTTCAAACGCCGCTCTTTCTCTTTTGCCTTTGGCTCGTATTGTTTACCTCAAAAAGCTGAAATGTATTTGCGTTTACTGCACACTTTAATTGATTTCCCGTGTGGCCTTTCCGACGTGTTCGCCCTAAAGAGTCCAATAAGCCGCGCCGAGTCTTGACGGTTTAACCTTTGGACGCAGTTTCTCGTTATTACACCTAATTTGCCACTTAAGCGCAATTTAGCTTTGTAAATACACTGCCTGTCCAACGAAAAGAGGCTCCACCTGATTTAGGCCGCGAAAACGAGTCCTCTCCTCCTCCGATCGGATAAACCCGACTTCAGAAACCAAGGCGAACGCGGAAAGACGAATCCCGCGGTCATACGTTTGAGAAGGGTCAAGTTAATCATTGGTGTCGAGCGGAGAAAACGTCTTCACCAAGGAACGCTCTTCCTTTTTTTGTTGTTGCTGTGGAACGCACTTCCTGTTTCACCAATGTGCAATGAAATCCGACATGAAATGGTTCATTGGTGAAACAGGAAGAACGTTCCACAGCAAAAAGAAAAGAAAAAACCACCAGAAAGAAGTTTTTTTTTTAAACCATTTTTTGTTTTAATTTGATAGAGCTTGGTCCGTCAAAATATTGAAATACTGTATATTTTCACAATAACCAATGCGATTATCAATCCCTTTCTTTTTTATATATTTTATTGTATTATTATTAGGCCCGAGCGCCACAAGCTGGTGAGGGGCCTATTGTTCCGCACGGCTGCGTTAGTGCGCACGAAGTGCGGACGATATCGAGCGCAAAGTGCTCACCCGCTTTCAGACACTCGCTAACGCACTCCTGCACTCGTGCACGTCCCGTGCATACTAATTAGTAGTAAGAAAATGTAACATTACCGAACTTTATTGCAAACTTTTCACAAAACATTGACTTTTTCAGTACTCAATAATGCCCCTCTTTGTAAAGCAAAGGGGAGAAAGCGCCACAGATTTGGCAGTAGGTATACTAAAAGGAGGAAAATTGGGGCACGATAGCGCCCCCTCTTGCCTTGCGGGCTGCGGCATGGTGAGGACCGATCATTGCCGCTTGCGGCTATATTTATTATTATTATCATTGCTATTGTGTTTTTGTTTTTTTAAGATCAAACACAGAACAGACACAGAGAGCAACATTATAAATAAAAATACAAATAGACTTCTTCTCTTAATGGCGGTTGGCTGCCAAACTGAAAAGGTGCATTGACCGCCACCTACTGGAGTTGTACGTCTAACTTCTTCTTCAAGACCGTGGTTCGCCTCCTGGAACTATTTCCCTTCTCTCTTCACATTGTGTCTTTTTGTTCTTGTGAGTGCGTTTCCTGTGGGGGCGGAGTCGGTTTAACCCTTTCCATCTGTGATTTAACCTCGTCGTCTCCTCGTTCCTCAGCCTTGGCACGACCATTAACATCTATCATCATCATCATCGCAGGGTTTTAATTTCTCACATCTGGCGCTAAACACTCAAACAAACTTTGACCTCACGCGTCATGACAAATCGCCCCGAGGTCGTGTTTGTAACTGGAGAAGAAGAGTGAAGTTTGGAGAGAAGAGTGAAGGTTTGGAGAAGAAGAGTGAAGGTTTGGAGAAGAAGAGTGAAGGTTTGGAGAAGAAGAGTGAAGGTTTGGAGAAGAAGAGTGAAGGTTTGTGGAGAAGGAAGAGTGAGAGTCTTAAAGGTGAAGTGGAGAAAAGATGAAGGTCTGGAGAAGAAAGAGTGAAGGTCCGGAGAAGAAGAGCGAAGGTCCCGGAGAAGAGAGCGGAAGGTCCGGAAAGAAGAGCAAGTCGGAGGAACGAAGAGGAAGTCTGGAGAAGAAGAGTAAGGTCGGAGAAGAAGAGTGAAGGTCCGGAGAAGAAGAGCCGAAGGTTTGGAGAAGAAGAGAGCGAAGGTCTCCGGTTTGGAAAGAAGTAAGAGGCGAAGGTCCGGAGAAGAAGAGCGAAGGTCCGGAGAAGAAGAGCGAAGGAGAAGAAGACGAAGGTTTGGAGAAGAAGAGTGAAGTCTGGAGAAGAAGAGTGAAGGTCTGGAGAAGAAGTGAAGGTCTGGAGAAGAAGAGCGAAGGTGTTGGAGAAGAAGAGCGAAGGTCTCGCGTTTGGAGAAGAGAGCGAAGGTCCGCGAGAAGAGACGATAGTTAGCCGTTAGCATGCTATATGGACTTCGTTGCATTAGCATGCTAACTGTACTTCGTTAGCGTTAGCATGCTAATATGGACGGCAGCACAGAGTTTTAGATGAACTAGTTCTGTTTTTCCACGATTTGAAGACTGTAAGACAGTTAAATGACTGGAATTGGCTCTTTAAACTGACATCTTTGTGAACCCTTTAGAAAGTAAAACATTTGGAGAAACATATAAAACAAATATCACATCGACAATGACGAAGTGACACCAGAACTAAATGCTTTCAAAAGAAAAAGATGAAAAATGTTTCATTTCACGGCAGAACTGTTACAAAAGCTTTAAAAAAAAGTATAACCCGTGGTAATAAGATGTAATATAGCTGTAAAGAAAGTGGGAAAAAAATCATAATAAATAAGTAAATAAATGGATAAAAAGGTACATATTTAATAAAAAAATAATAATAATAATAATTTGACAAATGAATACATGGCTCACTAAACACATTGCAATTACTGGTGTTGTTTTCAGGTTTATTTTTGTTAATTCAGTTTTTGTGTGTGAATGTAATGTGAGGGGTGGGGGGAGTTTATATTTTTATTTTAATGTTATTAATTAAAAAAACATTAAAAAGGTGGAAAACTATCTGCACGTGTTTGTCCAGTAAAAAAAAAAAGCCTAAAAATCTGGATTTTTGCCTTCCATCAAAAAATCCTGTCATTATCTTCAATTGAATAAACAAATAATGTAAATTGTGCTTAAACCGGACTCTGACGTCACTCGCTGAGGCTTTCACTTGTGACGAAACATAACTTTGACTTTCCATCTTCTCTTGATATTCTGAGGCTCATCCCAGTTTCTCCACGGAAACCACATTAACGCTCCACTTCCCTTTTTGCCTCTCCTTTACAAACATTTAAAAGCTCTAGAATCCCCAAACGGCACATCCATCATTGTGCACTTTGCGTCGCACCTGACAACCGTCCTCGTATCGTCTCACTCGGGGGAGCCGACGCCTCGGAACAAAACCTGTGTATAGCGCGACCTGGTTCTCCTAGAGCCGGCGATGACCCCATAATCTTACTTTCCTTGATGGCATGACCGTCCGCGGCCCACTACCGATTAAAGTCTTTGTTTTCTACCGCGGCACCGGTTTTATGATGCTTTAAGTAGCCCAGATTCGCCTTTTTCACGGCCGCCGGTCCATCAATCCCCCGGCTCGGCGCGGAGCGTTTCGGCCGGCGCACATACATCATGTCCCCGGACCCTGATGGCTTTATTGATTTTCTGCTCCCCTCTCAGCGCCATCCCTCAAACTTTTCTGCGCCGCGACTAACTGAGACAGATATTTTCCAACTGCTCAAGATAGATCATTAGCCAATTGGAAAAGATGGACTCTAAGCCTCCAGATCCATACGGGAGATTAGGAGAGATGGGAAGAGGAAACGCCGGGAAAGGCCGGGGACAGGAGAGGAATGAGGCGTGCCGTTCCGGCGTCTGCCGCCGTTAGAGAAGAGGAAAATGCCGTTCCATAATAGTGATTATTCAGGTCACAATATATTCATTAGAAGGAGAAAAGCAAAATTAAATTACCATTTTTTAAAGTTTATTTTTGTCTTTTTTTTTTTTAATAACAGGGGGAAAAAGGGGGAAAAACATGACACAGAGAACAAAACATTGTAAATTAAAATAACACCGTCGAAAAGAAAATGTTCTGCTTTTTTGGTTTTTATTTTATATATATATATATATATATATATATATATATATATATATAATATATATATAGTTTTTTGTCATTAGGCTGTTTGTTTGTTAAAAATAAAAAAAAAGGTTTTAAAATATAAATGAAAAAAGGTACGTTCATGTTTATGCGTTAAACTCTTCTTTACCATTCAGAAAGTTTGAATTCATAAATCTGGTCACATGCTAGAGCAGGGCAATCATCTCTAAGGCCCGGGGCGCAGATCAGGCCCACCCAAACGGTCTGATCCGGCCTGCGAACCATCTTCCTAATATAAAAAACATATTTTTTTTCTTGTTTTTCTGGTGTTAATTCTGGGGTTTAGTAGAAGTTTAAACCTGGTTTTGGTACTGGATTTGATCCTTATTTAAATTCTGCTTTAAACTGATTTGGACCTAGTTAAGACCTGGTTTGAGGCTGGGTTAGTCTTGATTCCGACCTGTTAGTAAGCCACGAGGCCACGGCCCCCCGACACAATCTGGCCTCTAGGATAATTAAGTTGAATAGCCCTGCGCTAGAGGGACGCGGTAAACTGTACTTGCACTGTCAATAACTGTAAATAATTATAATAATATTATTAAAATCTCTCAACTTTCACAAAAAAACAAACATTTGACATTGCGATACCCCTAAAATAAATATAATAACTTAACCTTTCCTCTAGAGTCTATCTTTGCAGATATAGTCAAATTGAAGCGTATGTTTATTGTATTAGTTTTAGCATTTCCTTTGCATTTGTTATTAGAATGAAAGATATGAGTTGGTCATTATTATTATTATTATGAATCGTCTTGGTTCATGCTTTTTGCCCATGACAGGTTTTTACGATTGTCTAATTTTGACTTTATTTGGTGTGTTTAAACCTGCCGTACATATAAGATAATAGTTTTACACCAATCGAGCAGGTATTTGTGGAGAAAAGTTTTGAAAATCTGTAGAAAATGACAGGAAGTGACATCATACTAGGGCCATTTCTCCACTCCAGTCAAAGTTTATGCAGAATTTACACAAAAGAAACTACTTTTTGTGACTCTCTAAACATGAATTCATCCTTTCGTGACGTCATCAATTACAAACAGGGAAAACCTAAAAAATGTAATGTAATCAAAATTTGTTTTAGAATTTTTAGCCAAAATCAAAATATATTTACTGCATTTTAGTTCAATGAGCTGTCCGACCTGTAGGGGGCGCTTTAAATGTCACTTTTATCTGGCACTAAACTAGCGGATGCACGTTTGTTAGAGAAATAGAAGCTCTTAAGTATAACGAGCCCAATAACGTCCGCGTCCATGTCCGTCCCGCTCAGTGTAATTCACGCAGTCCGACGCATGAATCCTTCTGGGGAGAATCTAAACAAAGCGCTGCCAGAACTGCCATGTTCAATCCGCGCCCATTAAGCCCTGACCGCACAACATTGTCTGAGCGGAGAAAGTCTGTCCGGCGCCAACTTAAAAACGATGATCGCCCGTTCAAACGAGCTCATCCCCCGCGAGGAATCCGAGGATTTTCCGCAACGAGCCGTCTCACCGTGCGCATGCTAATGTCGCCGACGCCAACATCAACGCCACTTTTTTTTTGCTGGGGAGACGTTTTAATACAGTTAGTCATAGCTTTTTTCCCCTTTTTTTTCGCACTCCAGGCAAGGTCTTTCCTGATGGACTTAATTACTTTGAGTCTCGCAGACAGGGAGGCTAATTGAGAAATATGTTTGAACGCGGTGTGGTCAATGACAGCCCGGCTCGTGCCCACTGCGTTCTGACCCAGATCGCTAATGCCGCCTATTTAGGAATTACCGCGTGACAAATATCCAATCAAAGGCGGTGGAAAGCGCACTCCATCACGCGCCTTCGAGTTTGGAACGGGGCGAAGAGAGAGAGGCCTTCCAGTAATCAGACGCATTCATGCCAAGTTGTTGATTACTTCAAATGGAGGGTCTCTGTGGCCAAACGGACCCCAGCAAGTCACCAAAACAGCCGTGAGTGGGAATTATAATCAGCGTGTTGGTTTCGGGAGCGAGCGGCTAATCAGGCTGCAGCCGCACAAGGTTAAAATGTAAAAAAAAAAAAATAATGATTTGGACATTAGGGGGAAAAGCAATTTGGCGTTTTAATATTTAGTGGTGAGGAGTGAAAGAGGGGATTAATATGAGGAGATGAAGCGGCGAAACAAGTCGTTAAATATATCGGTATTTAGATAGGGAATGTTGTTTCGGAAGATGCGCAAGATTTGAATATGGAATGTATCGTTTATTTGTGAAAAAAGCGCTAAAGTGATGTTTCTGCGCTTTTGTGATTCATTTTACAGACATTTTACGTTTTTTCACATTTCAGTCGGATTGACATAATAGCGTCCGAACATTGTTGGGAGTTTGTGAATATTGAAATGTCAAATGTAATAATTAGACACATTTATACTGTCAAAACACACAAGAAGATTGCTACTTAAAGAGAAATATACTATTGATTTTACAATAATATGTTTGCAAAACCTAAAAATAAACCATCTTTTAACAAAATTCTGTCCTTATCGCAGCTTAGTCCGTCCAAAGCCGTAAACGAAGATATGCAAGAGACATTTTACAATATATTAGAACTTAAAATAATGTGCGACTTTCGCTCAGGCAGGCGTTCCCTCGTCCGGATTTGGTGTTACCACGGGAGAAGTAAACAAAACCTCGTCCCGACATGCTAACGTAAGCACGCATTTGTAATGAACGTGATTTGTGGCAGAAACTGGACTCAAAAACGGCACAAGAGACCTCCGGATCTCTACGCGAATCTGGGAAATTTGAAACCAAGTGTTTTTGTGAGGCTCAGGGAAAGCGCAGAGAAGACAAGCTCGGAAACAGGATTAATTAAAGTGTGAATGAAGCTTAACACAACACCAGCTGTATTTTTGATGAGGAAACAATGTTATAACAGGGTTAAAAGCCCCAAAATGTGTCCTTTAATCAACCCGCACTCCTCTGTCTGTTTTTGAATGACCTTTTTTCATTTCTCCATTCTGGTAGAATTAACAGAAGTATCGATACCATGACCTTAATTGACACTAAAATCAAAACTAGTTGCCCATTTGAACACGTACAAAACAAAATATTAAACATTAAACAAAGAATTCATCTTTCCTGAATAGTTTTAGAACGTTTTAAAGACCTAATTGTAATGTTAAATCAAGTACTATTATTCTTGTGTTACTACTACATTCTATTGTCTAAAAAATATTGTGTTTTCTGAATAGCTCTTGTACATCAAGCCTCAAAAATCAAAATCCCAGCCGTCTCGCTGCGTTCAAACGCAAACCCCGGTCTTGTTTTTCTTTGTGAATGTCACCGAGGTCTTCTTTTCCCCGGAGCCGTAAATCTGAGGCGAGGACGAGGGACAATAGCCGGGTATAAATGTTTACGATCAGCATCTGAGAATAATCTTTGGCGAGATGGGGCCATATTCGCCCCGCAGAGCCTAACCTCCGGCGCCGCAGACATGGTGATGGACAGGGCTCAGAATAGGGCCCATAGAAACCATCTGCTGAAATCCAAGTCGACAGAAAAGGAAAACGGGATCGGATTGTGTGTCATCCTAAATATCATTCACGGATGATCTAAACAATCCGTTTAAAAGAAGGTATAACAATGGGGAAAACGAAACAAATGCATAGGTCACTGCTTCCTGTCCGATTCTGTCTCTCTGGGGTTTTAACGAGTCACGCTAAAAATTCATAAATAAACCTTTTTTAAAGCTCACGCGGTGGACAGTGAGCTGCAGGTAAATGTCACCGGCAACTTGTCAAAAGACTTTGTGAAGGAGGTAAAACTTCCCCTGCGGACACTTGTGTAACACGCGTTTACAAAGGGACGCGTGTGTGGGTCAATGCTAAAGCTAATGCTAATTTTGAGGCGTAATAAACATTGAAATAAAACTTATTTAGATAACAAACTGAAGTAATATATACATCAAAACAACCAGATAGTGTTTACTTTACATTTAAATTGATTGTTTCTTTGTTGTTTTACATTGTGTTAAAAGTTAGCATTAGCTGTGAGAAACAGTTAGCTTGTGCACAGAGCCCATTTATGTTTATATTATGATTGTATTATTATGATTTTATTTATTGTTCATATTTTTCTTATGTTATATTTCTCATGAACTTTACGCAGTGAAATGGAAACTGAAAGTAGCTTATCCGTTGTTGCTGCGACTTGGCAGGGCTTAGCTAGCTTGTTTGCTAACGTTTCGGGTGAGATAAAGGACACTTCAACACACACTTCCCGCCTGTTTGCTGCTGAATCCTTTGTATGGCTCTCATCGTTCCAGAGTCAAGTCGGGGGGGAAAAAGTATGGACTGTTACGACTCAAATCATACAATAAAACCCAAGACGGAGCTCAAATGAACCAAAATATGGATCTAATTAAGTTAATATATCAACATGGACAGTGTTATTCCATCTGTAAGTTATAAATCGACATTTGAATGTGAATTTTTGCTTTTGTTGTCATTAGCATTAGTAGACGTTGGCAACATTAGCGCAACAATGAGCAGCTTCACAGACAGAAGGGGCAGTAGAGAGACACAGAAGGGGCGGAGTAGAGGGAGCAATGCCAAGAGAAATTAACTCATCCCAACGCACTTGAACAAACTAGGGGTTCGGAAACGCTGCCCGAGCTTCCAAGGGTGTAAATGAGAAGGGAAAATAACCGCAGCATGGTTAAACTGGTCGTGTTGCCAGCTCCCAAAATAGGACCTCTCCTCAAACCCCCTACGGGATATGACCCCATCAGAGTGTCATTGTGAATATTCTGCTTATCATTGAGGTCTATCATTCCCCGAGGGCGGCTGGGTCTGTGCCTCGCCGTCTTCCGCTTTCTTATGGCACAAACAGGGTCGTAATTCTATCAGGAGAAAAGCACGAGGCAATAAAACACGGCGCGGAGGGGAGGGGGATTTTAATGCAGTCCGTATTCTGCGACGCAATTACACCGGCGGCCATCATGAAGGCTTATCGCGCAGATCGAGTGCGCGATTCCTGCAGCCAGTCACAGTCAAGACAGAAGATGGATTTTTTTTTTTGGGAGCAATTGATGTTGTGTAGAGTTTATGATTGGACATTTTAGAATAACTTGTGAAAAATATAATCGGTGATGGGAATTTGAACCATTGGGGTTCATTGGACAAATCTCTAGAGCCACTGGAAAAGACTGGCTAAAATGTATTATATTTAGTCTGAATTTACGCTGTCTGCGAGGAAAGATGAAGGCCAAGAGTTTATAAAAAATCCACTTTGACCCTTTTTATAATGTGGGATCTAAAAAAAACAGTGCTATTTTGCAGAAAACGTGTTCCTTGAGCTGCGTTTATAGAAATAGATGCTTGAACCACAAATTTCAGGGGCTTTTTGTTGACTTTACTGTCCAATAAAGAGGTGGCTTCTCTTCTTCCACTGACGCTGAAGTGAATTTGAGTGTAAAAAACTTGACTAACTTGACTAAAGCGTTCTAAAAAAAACCTTTACCGCGCCCCTGATGTCTTTCCCCACAACCACAATCGAGACGCCGTTGACTGTTGGTTAGCTCCACTTGTAGCATTGCTCCGTTAGCCGTGTTGTGTTTTCTGCCGGACGTGACGTCATCGCGAGCGCTCACATTGCCCAGAAAATAATAACAAAAACCCGCATCTTTTCACATGTCTGTCTTGTCTTCTTGCGCTATGTAACTCGGTTCACTGCCTGATCTCCATATGCCGTTGGTTTGAACTTGCAGGTCAGGTCTGTGGAGAGGCGAGCCCGGTCAATATGTTTTTCAATTTGTTTTCTGTCTTTGCAATAAAAACAATGAACGCTGTATTATAACTAACTTACGCTGATACACTTACCTTGCCTTAACTAAGCATGAGCAAATTCTTAATTCATAATGAACAAAAAGTTTATTAAGAATGATTCAGGTTTCAACAGCTTAACTAATACTCGATCGCATCATTTTTAACCTAACCCTTGATTCAGTAGTTACTGAAGTGTTGTTATAAAGTGGTACTGCAGTAATCATGATTAATAAACTATGTTCATTGTGATTTAAGCCTTTGCCCATGCTTTTTTAAGGCACATTAAAGTTATTATTAAGTGGCTCTGCAGTAATCATGCTTAATAAACGATATGTCCATTGTGATTTAAGCCTTTGCTCGTGCTTAGTTAAGGCAAATTAAGGTTATTATCAAGTGATACTGCAGTAATTATGCTTTATAAACTATATGTTCATTGGGATGTAAGCCTTTGCTCATGCTTGGTTAAAGCAAATTAAGGTTGTTTTAAAGTGGTAGTGCAGTAATAAAGTAATCATGCTTAATAAATATATGTTTAATTGTGATTTAGGCCTTTGCCCATGCTTATTTAAGGCGCATTAAAGTTATTTTTAAGTGGTACTGCAGTAATCATGCTTAATAAACTATGTCCATTGTGATTTAGCCTTTGCTCGTGCTTAGTTAAGGCAAATTAAGGTTATTATGTACATTATCAGTAGTAGCTCCATGGAGGCGAGCAGCTCCACCAGCAAAACAAGCATGGCGACATATTGTTATTCCTGGAACAATCTTTGAGGTAACGTGACTTCATGATGAGCACCGCGATGGAGAAGATGCTGGTTTAGGGTTTCATCATGAGATCGGCGGCTGCTAAAACGCTTCACGCTAACAATCGAGTTGGCGTCCATAGAAACGGCCCGGGAAAAGAATGCGTTACACAGACGCACGTGATGGAGGCGTGTTCTTTCACTGAAACGCTCGGATATTTGACTGTATTCACTTGTACACATTCAAAAGGCATGATACAAAATGATCCTATGATGATGATCTGATTTCTGGAGTTATCAGATTACTGAAATATCATGTAAACAGTTCCGTCTGATGTGCGTAATCTGATTTCTGTCCCGATTGTTCACGCCTGCGCAGGTTTTGACGAGGAAAATGATGCCCAAAAAAAGGGCAAACTAACGTGGCAAAGGCTAAAAATGAATGAGAAAATGTTGAAAATGTAGGAAATTATTTGAAAAGTCAATTGTACGTTCTTTCAAATACAACGTTTTGTTTTTGATTGGTTGGCATGTAAACACAGACCAAAACGACCGTTCAGAGAGTGCAGAGGTCTGTGTAACATTTTTTAAAAAGAAATACCCAAACTTATGGTCCATGATGTCGAACTTTAATGCTATTAGTTAGGGATTAAAGTCCGCAAACTAATTAATGTTCAATTGACAACAAACACGTCGTTGGGATTAAAAAGTGACACCACTTTCTGTTGTTATTGTGAGAAATGAACTTCCCTTTGATTCATTTATACTGACAGAGAAGCCGTCTAACAAGTTAAAGACCTTTTAACACAGATTTCTGACCTGCATTCCAAGTTCTAGGATGTCAAGACTTTTTCAAATCTCTGAGGTTTTTAAGCTGTAGATGTTTCACCTTCTTTGAATCCTTTGAAATCTTTATTGAAACACTCCTGACTGTCCTGTTGCTCAGAAATATTGGACTGAAATGAATAATGCACTGCAGACTGTTTTTGACACTGCCGTCCCTCATTTAGAACTATGTATTTGGGCCTCAAAACTCCTGCCATGGACACAATGCATGGATACCTTTTGAAATGTACATTTTGGCGGCAGGACAAAAAGGCCATCACAAGGAAATGGAAGACACGAACCTTGCCGACGATCAAAAACTAGTGATTGTAATAAACATCAGACAAATGGAAAAAATGATACAAATAAATAAATAAAAATAGAATAAAATTGTACATGGACAAATTTGATAAACTTTGGATTAAATGGGATTTGACTGTTGGATTTAAAGTGGCTTAATTTTATTTATGTTTGTCAACTGTACCACTGATTATTTTTCATTATTTCTGTTATTATTATTTTATTATCATTGCATTATTATTATTATTATTATTATTATTTATTATTATTTCTGGTCCTGTTTGTTTGTTTTTGATTTTTTATCAATTTAAAAAACAAGAGAAAAAGAAACGGCCCTGAAAGAATGACCGGTAATCGGTCAGAAGTTGTCCCGAAAATATTAAATTCGATGTATATTTTGCCCCTGAATCAGTCAAACCGAGAGGTGAAGAGCATTTCGGAACACACCTTTTTAATTTCCTTCCCCCCTCTCGCTCTGCGTTGCTGGCCGCGGGCGCCCACTGTCCATAAAGCCGCGTTGCATTATTTATGAGCAACATTTTGGAAAAGAGCGGCGGCGCGTTTTTTTTTTTTTTTCTTTTGCGTCGGGGATGTGAATCATGTCCCGGTGGCGCCGATTCCGTGGCAGCCGCTAATGCCGTGAATAAATGACTGTTATCTGTAGCCTCTGGTGTGTGACGCCCATCTGCCGCGCCGTCTCTCAAGGGCCCGTTTTCAGACGCCTTTTCGAATGTGGGTCGGCTCAGGGTGGCTGCTTTCACTTAGAGGGCGGAGCGCGCGCCGACCCTCCTTTATCGCTCGGACACTCTTCTGATGCAGCGCTTCGCTTTTCGGAGACCTGCCTCTGCGGCTTCCCGCGGCAACAAGAATGAATAACTGTAGGTACAAGCTAAAAGGACTTCCCTTTTGGTTCGTCATCTTGTTTTGAATTTGTGTATTTACGTTTTGTTTTTTTTATGCATTGGAGTCTGATAATGGGAAAAAACAAAACTTAAAGGTGAACTATGTTGTTGTTGTTGTGGTGCTTTTAATGGCGGTTTGAAGCCGAAAGGTGCATTTTCCGCCACCCACTGTAGTTGTACGTCTTCAAAGTATGTGCTTTACCATAAGAATTAAAGAGAGCGACCGAGAGCGAGAGAGAACGAGCTGATGTTGTTGTTGTTGTTGTAGGCTTTTAATGGCGGTTTCGGTTCACTTTTTATAATCCAGAAACCTCTTACCCTGACTGTGATGACCCCATAATACACGATAATACAAGAATAATACACCAATAATATAAAATCGATACCAATGTAATACACAAATACGAATATAACAATAATATACAATATGAAAATAATAATACACAGTGATACAACAGTGATACACAGTGATACACAGTATAACATCAGCTGATACATCAAATGTATATCACAGTCTAATCACAGTTGTACACGATACCGTACACAGTCGTACACAGTCGTACAGTCGTACACAGTCGTCACGACAGTGTAACAGCGTACAGCGACAGTGTACGAGGTACACAGTGATACACATACATAGTCTATACACAGTGATTCACCTAATACACAGTGTTCACAGTCGTAACCAGTCATTCACAGTCATTCACAGTCATTCACACATAAATACACAAGTCTAATACAGTCGACAGGTTTCACGTTCACAGTCGTACACCAGTCGTACATCCAAGTCAATCTAGTCACAAGTAAGTACACAGTCATTCACAGTCATTCAGGGACGGTATCCCGCACATTTCTCCTGCGCTCTCTGTCTCAGGCACGTACAAGTTTAATGTTTTGTTCTGTGTTCATTTCATAGAGAGGAAACTGACTTTTACATGGCGCTTTTACACTCGTTTTTCCTGAGATTTTCTGAGTGAAATATGTTTCACAGATGTAATTGTAACGCTGCCTTTCACAGCGTGTTGTATAGTATTACTTAATGAATATTATAGGAATATGAAAAAAATGAACTAATTAAATGTATAAACTTGTTTTTACCATTTTACTGCCGAGTTAAAAGAGAAAACACTGTTAAATATTTGTTTTTGTCAAAGATTAAAATGTTATTATTTATGAGGGAGCGCAAAGTGCAATATGTGTGAAAATGTTGTGTTTGTTGTGATCAAACACGTGGAATCATTGAAATGTCCGTCATCTCCAAACAATCCAAGAGGCTAAAAGAAGCATTTCATATTGTTTGTGTGAGTTTATGTATTATTTATAAAGTCGAGTGAACCACGTTTGCACAAAAATACATGTGTGTGCAGGTCACATGTTGCACTTTAATTGAACTTTGATTATTTAACCATTTCTTCAGTATTTGTTGCGTGGCTGTTGTGTGTTTTGATTCATAAGAAAACCGGCCTTGGAGTCCGTCTTTTTGAGACCTCCGGGGTGACGCGTTGTGTCTGCGGTGGATTCCGTTGATTTGATCAGTGTTGTTACGGGTTCACCTGGGAACCATCGATATTCCTGCGTACGAGCCGGCGTGTGCAACGAGCTCGGACGCTTGTTTGTTGAAAATGAAACCGAAGAAAGAAAGAAAGAAGAACAAGTCCACCAAGAAACGGGCTAACACCGCTCCGGCTACGCTAGCGGAGTTTCGCGGGGAATCCAGGAGCGGCGATTATGGCGTGATTTTGGCGGGAAATGACTCGACAGGATTACAAAGGTCGCAAAGATAGACAAAGCAGGAAATGTGTGATTTCGAAAACCACGAATGGTAAACAGAAAAACCCATTTGATTTTGTCCAACGATGGTTTTAAACTGACAGAAAAGTCTCAACTGTCTCCGCGTCGCACGCTGATGACGTCACAGAGGGATTCAGCTCCACTTCCTGTCATTTCAAACCCTTGTTTTTCAAACTTTCGTCACAAACTGCAACTCATCGGAAGTAAAACTGTGATGAATATGTGGTACGTAGGTTCTAAACCATCGAAACTCAGTCAGAATTTGCAAAAACAGGAGAAGCTTCAGATGGACTTTAACATGATTTAGCTGCTCGCAAATGTACCGCAATCAGGTTCAGGTTCGGATTAGGTTTAGGGACCGCTCGTTACGTTATGGTTAGAGCTGTTTCGGGACGAAATGGAGTCTTAAATGAACTCTTACCAGATCTTTCACGACATTCTACAGCTATTTTTCTTTCTTCTTTTGCATGAGCAGATTTGGCAGCTATCGCAAACTAATTGAAAGAAACTCCACATACAGCCTGAATTCCTCTAGCTTCAGCGTTTACGCACGCGGATATTTCAGCGGCGCAGAGGTTGCCCTGTCCGCGGACCACCTTATCTCTGTGCAGTCTGCAGTTTTGGACCTATCTCAGAGGAATACACGGGCTCGGATTCAGGGATAAATTTTGTCTTTTTTTTTTTTTTGCGCACTCATGTCTGCACAACCTCTGAGAAAAAAAAAAAAAGTTTAATTTGGGAGCGTGAACCCGGCGTTATTGCTGAGAGGAGAATGGCGCAGTCAGCTGCTTGTGCATGCATAATGTGGTGGAGTGCAGCAGACGCTCGGGCCGCGGGTAATAAAGCGGACCCCGACGTGAGTGGCTCTTTCCCGTCCTCTCGAGGCGCAAGTGACAAGATGAGAGAAAGTTTTTTAAAGCAACTTATCAAGAACAGCGGCCTCAGAGGAGCCTGTAGTTGTAGACGAGGACGTGGTTTGTCAAAACTAGTGCACGATAAGTAAAAGGTTAGGCAGACTTTATTGTGCCGGTAGGGAAATTTGTCTGCCGGGGTGAAAAGTGTCAGGAGCGAGGGTACTGGCGAGGGTCCAAAGATCTTCAACAACCGACTTGAACCTGCGGCTGAAGGACCGGGACGTTTACAACCCGCTCTCTTTTGCATTCATGTCTTATATCAGCGGCGTGCGGGCAGGCCAATCCAGGCCCACCACATTTGAATTGGCCCTACAGGCCGCTGAGCAGTACTGCGGGAAGCTTGGTGGTTCTTCTCCCGCAGCTGCGCAGTCTGTGGGCGTGTTCAGAGGCCCGTTCATGCGCCGCTCTCTGACGTCAGCTTTTAGAACCGGAGCGGACAGCAGCTTGTGTTAGCGCTCTGCACATGTGCTCTGAGGACAAACTCAAACCACGCTGAATAAACCTGTGACTGAGCATGTGCAGAGGGGGTGAAGCCCAAACTGAGCATGTGCAGAGGAGAAGCGAAGCCATAACTGAGCATGTGCAGAGGAGAAGAGAAGCCCTGACTGAGCATGTGCAGAGGAGAAGTGAAGCCCTAACTGAGCATGTGCAGAGGAGAAGTGAAGCCCTAACTGAGCATGTGCAGAGAAGTGAAGCCCTAACTGAGCATGTGCAGAGAAGTGAAGCCCTAACTGAGCATGTGCAGAGGAGAAGTGAAGCCCTAACTGAGCATGTGCAGAGGAGAAGTGAAGCCCTAACTGAGCATGTGCAGAGGAGAAGAGAAGCCCTGACTGAGCATGTGCGGAGGAGAAGCGAAGCCTTAACTGAGCATGTGCAGAGGAGAAGCGAAGCCTTAACTGAGCATGTGCAGAGAGAAGAGAAGCCCTAACTGAGCATGTGCAGAGGAGAAGCGCATCCATAACTGAGCATGTGCAGAGGAGAAGCGCATCCATAACTGAGCATGTGCAGAGGAGAAGAGGCCATAACTGAGCATGTGCAGAGGAGAAGTGAAGCCCTAACTGAGCATGTGCGGAGGAGAAGTGAAGCCTTAACTGAGCATGTGCAGAGGAGAAGAGGCCATAACTGAGCATGTGCAGAGGAGAAGTGAAGCCCTAACTGAGCATGTGCGGAGGAGAAGTGAAGCAAATGTAGCGCAGTTTCAACAAACGGACTTGAAAAGTATCTTTGAGAAACAAGTCTGTGTTTGTGGCTCATGCTCTGTTCATGCTCATGATGATTGGACGTTACTGCGATATACAGGCAGCACTTTCATAACATAGAGCACTAATTTGAGCTGTGAAGTGAGCAATTCAGCATCCAGCGAAATATTCGGCGAGGGTAGTTTCGCTCAGTACGATAGGCGTTCGCCCTTCACACGGGAGAGTGGGTTTTTAAAATATTATCCACTCAATATTGATAAACATCCCAAGTGCGCGTGCCCATTCATAAAAGTCTCTTTGCTACTGATTTATATAAACCCCGGCTTGAATAGTACGAGAGTGTGAAACGTTTTTTCCCGTTGATGTTGAAGAGTTCGGCAGCTGCTCGACTCCGTGGAGATGTTATCGCTCATGCGCGGCAGCGAACTTGTCAACGTCGTCACGGAGACGACCTCTTTTGTCCTGCCTGGAAGACTCGAGCGCTCGGAAAATGTCAGTTTGGCGGAAAAAACCCCGAAACAAAACAAAAAAAACGGGTCAAACTTGTAAGTTTTTTTTTAAAAAAAAGTCACGTCAACGACTCAAAACACAAATTAAAATCTGTTTCTTGCTCCACCAATATGTAATTTGCACTAAAGACATCTTAAAACACCTAATTATGACCAGTTTTTATGTATAAATAGTCAATGCTGCAGTTTTGAACAGGAATGTAATTATTAAACCATTTTAAATCAACGTGTTGTCTTTAAATATAAGACATACCAATGGTGTTTTGGGAAAAGCCTCAATCTTTTGATCACTTTAGAAGGAAGTGTCTGGGGAGTAGAAGACCTGTCCTCAGCCCTGAGTGAAGAAGATGGTTTGGATGCCCCTCTGCAGTGCGAGTGACCTCTTTGCACCCAAGCAGCTCCAACGCTTCGTCCACCCTTCCTTTTGGAATTACACGTGGAGAGATCAAGCGAGCTCGTAAAACTTTATTTATAGAGCAAGTCCTTTACAGAGCGCAATAATAAAAGACAACAAAGACAATTCATCATCGAGAGTAGAGGCATAAAAAGAGGTCAAGTGCTTTTAAAACATTGTTAAAAAGCTTTTTCCTTTCGCGCGGAAAGGCATTCAAGGCTTTTTCATTCGGTTGCGTCTTGGTGAATGTGTTTTGTGTGTAACATATTTCCTGCATGTAAAACATATTACCTTGACATTTGGCTGATTCTGAGAAAACATTATTATCAGTTCTTCTTGCCAACCGTTTCCAGGAAATCTGTCATTTTTGCGTCCTCTGCAAATGCAACGAAAGCACTTCAAATTAGACGAAATATCAAGGATTTCTCAAAACGTACACATGAAACCAAAGATACGTCATGTTTGTGATGAGGAAACGTAACAACTAACACCTTAAATCACCTGATTATGACCGGTTTTGAAGTATAATCGATGCCAAACTGTTCCTCTTTACCTAAGTACTGTACAAAATGGTAGCTTCACTGTTGCCGAGTGCTTTCTTCTTCTTGGTTCTCCGGCCCCTGATCCCCCGTATCCGTATCTAACCCGCCTTTGTGTCCACTGATGGCCTGTTTGTGCTCCGTTCTTTAAATGTGTTGACGCTTGACCTTTCTGCCGCGCCGCAAATGAGGCTGATGTGTTCCAGATCGCGGCTTTCGTAAATAAAACTCTTAAAGCAATTTCATGGCGTCCACACAGAAGATAAGACCCCCCCTGCCCCCCCCTGAGAAAACCCCAGGACTGCGCCGAATCATTTACTCGTATGATATTGTTGTGGACGGGGCAGCGGCAGCAGCAGCTCAAAGCTTTCGGAGGTCCAAACAAAGAGGATTTTTGGTTGAAGACTGGGACGACGCGCGAACGACCTCAGAACCCTGAAAGTTCCTCTGCTGGTTCTGCAACGCGCCATTATTGCAGTAGTTTCAAATACTTTGGACACAATTCCATATCAATCATTGCTCCATGATCTGTTCACTGTGTATTTAAAGTGCCTATGACAGGTTTTTGACTTTATTTGGTGTATTTGTACCTGTCATATAAATGATTTGTGGAGAAAACGTTGACAAATCTGTAGAAAATGACAGGAAGTGACATCACACCAGGGACATTCCTCATTCCAGTCAAAGTTTATGCAGAATTTACACAAAAGAAACTACTTTTTTGACTCTCTAAACATGAAATCAACAAAATAAAGTCGCTCTCATATATTTTTATATTTGACAAAAATAATAGTGACATTAGATGAGTTGTGGCCCAGTGTTTGCTGGGTAATTTCCTACTGTGATGTCATCGATTACAAAACAGGAAGTGAAATTATTAACCTAAAAAACTTTCTGTGACGAAAAATATATTTGTCTTTAACTGCATTTTAGTTCAATGAGTCGTCTGACCTGTAGGGGGCGCTTTAACAGAGTTTACTGACGCTGCTTCTGTCCGTGTTCCTCCAGCCTGTGCCCGCCAGCAGAGGGCATCGTGCTCTGTCCTCTCATGAGCCGCTTGTACAGAACGGGCCGTTATGACTTCATCCGGTCCGAATCCGCCGTGAAACCGTGGTTACAGCGCCGTAGTTCGGGTATTGCGGCTGCTGAAAGTACGTTCACATGAGAGGAAGCACAGGTAAAACTCATACGAAGACTAAAATAGAATAAGACGACTATCTTCTTGAATAATTTACAGAGTTGTTAATGTTCTAGGAATACAGTGTGAGGAATACATTATGAGCACTGAGCCTGCAGCTGAGAAGATTAAATATCAGCAAAATAACGCCACAAAACACCAGAATGCAGGATTTACTTGGGTTCATTTCTTGTGATTTTCTTTTTTTAATGATTTCTCTGACCTGTGGCTTTTACCAGGCCGGTCTCTGCAGCAAACTGTCGCGAGCCGGACTCGTGTGGCACTCGGAACTTAGTTTTTAACCACGCGATGGAATCTGGGTCTCACGGTGGCACACGTGAACTTTTCAAAGTGGCACCGAAGCCAGAGAGTTTGCCGAACCCCCCCACCCCCACCCCCCGTTTTAACTGTCATGGCGGAAAACTCTCCAAATGTCATATTTCCAAACTAAATAAGGCAAAACATGTCTTCTTCACATCCGCGTCTTTACCCCGGTGAATCCTCCGTGTGGAAGTGTCATTGGCGGTCCGGGGCACTTCCACACACACTCCCCCTCCCTCGCTCTCGGCCCCTCGCGGCAGCTGCCCTTGAGTGGATCCAGTTTCCACTCTGCCAATACCGGCGTGATTAATGACTGCGGCGGTCTCATTCTCCTCTTAGTCTGAGAGACGACTTTCCAAGCCTCCAGAGAGCAAACGGGCGCCTTAACCGTTTAGCGCCTCCGGTGCGCGTGGCTCCGTCCGCCCACCTGCGTTCGTCCCGGGCGGCGCGGTCCACCGGGGGCGCGCGGCGGGGAGGCCGGATCTGACGGCGGCGTGCTTCATCGTCTTAAAACATCTCAGCGACTCAGAGGTTGCCACGGAGAAGTCGCACGCACGCTGCAGTGGGCAACTCCAGACTAATGGGTTTGACGGAGGTCGACGGAACGGTCGGCGAAACTTCTGCTGGAGGGATGTCGTTCCCGAATGTGTTGGACGCAAAAGGTTCTGCTGGGGTTACGGGTCGGATGTGTGGAGAGGCGGGCGGAACGCATCCTTTACAAGTCTATTTTATGACTTTGTAGCAACAGAAATGCAAATAATTGATTAAAACGCGACGTGTTTAGTGCCATACTTTGCAACGTTCCGAGCGAGGGTCTCAACATTATTCACCTTGGCCTTTTTGTGCTTTTTTCACACTGTTCCGGCGATGTCGGGCTGTAATCGTTTTTCAACAGCAAGTTGGGGGGGTCGCGAAATGGAAGATGTTGATTTTCTAATCATGACACATGTGCATTTTAGTGTCTGATAAGAAACTCAAAAAATAAACACGATTCAATCTGATTTGAGATGTTCTGAAACTTGGCAGTGGGGGTCCCGGGTCTGTTCCATGGTTCTTTCGGAGGTCCCGGCCTGAAAAGTGTGGGAACTCTTGACCTCTAACATAAAAAGGCCCTGTTTACTTGTACTTTTCTGTATAAATGAACTCCTGAGCTGTTTTAAGAAATCCTTAAATGGAGTGTTTTCTTCCTCTGACTCGTGTGCTTTTATTTATTTGAATTAATCCTACTTATTTACTGCCGTTTTATAGTTATCTGATTTGATTTAGCGGCTTTTACTGTTTTTGGGCCCGGTTATCACATTGAGCACTTGTGAAACCCTTCGTTTTGTTGTTGTGTGTTGTGTGTTTTTTTTTGTGTTTTTTTTAAATTAAATGTGCCATATAAATAATAGAGTAGATTTGGATAGAGCACGTCTTTAGTCCAAGAATTCATTTTCATAAGATTGGCTTTTCACGACCGTTACCTCCTCGTTTGTGCAGCTCTTTTCAGTTTAGATCGTTTAACGTGTCCCGCGGAGTGACGTTTGCAGTGCAGCACTTTCATTTGTTTATTTGAATTTCTCTTGGATTTCAAGTAGAGCTGGACGTGCAGTTTTAGCAAATAATCCATGTTTATTATGTCAACATCTTTATTCAGTCGTAAAGTTTGGGAAAAAGAGTGTTATAGTCACATCACTGGACATTGTTTGCTCCAAAAATATACAAAAGCGAAACATAACTTCATTCTAAAACTATGTGTTATTTATGTGCAGCGTTTAGTTGAATAAAAATAATATTTAGAAAGTAAAAATGCACTAAATGGGACATATACATAGGACTATATTTTATTATTATTATTATTATTTTGTTTTAGTTTGTGCCTTTTGTTTGCTGTTAATATTACTTTTATTTTTCTCTTTTCGTAGCTCCTGCTCTCTGATCGTGTTCGTTGTGTTGTATATGTTTATATTTCAAACATTTAAAAATGCAAAAAATGGTCGTCACATCAAGTTGAACCTTAGAACAACAACTCGCCTCTCCACAGATCTGACCTGCCACCTGCTTATCATAATTTCAAGGGCCGGAGTTCTGAACGTCGGCAGTTTTCGCTCTCGCCTTGCTCTGTTGCGTGATACGAGAGACGCTACAACTTTATCGACCTCGCACTGGACAAACTCCCAGTAAACACGATGAATGTAACGCAACGTGATACTGTGGCGTCAGTATCGACACCAGGCGCACACGACCGACACACAATCCCCCCGCACGATGAAGGCGCGCATCCGTCTTCTGCACAAAAGTCCCCCGTGCAGCGCCGGTGATTCATTTGTGCCGCGCCGGCTCCGGCAGACAACAGGACGCGTCTCTCTCTCCGTCGCTTTAATCATGCTTTACAATAAATCTCCATCAGGGGCAGCGCTGAGATGGCGCGGGCCGATAGTCCTGACACGTTACAACTCAATCAGCGGTAAACAAGTCGCGGCGGTGTCCTCGGAGAGAGAGGCGGCAGAGGAGGCAAACGCAGGTTATGTAACGGGTAATTGTGTGTGTGTCAACAGGTGGAACGTGTTTGTGCGGGCTTGTTGACTTTGTAGGGTAGTGTGTCCTCTGCATTTGACCCGGTCTGCAGCGTCTCTGGGGTTAGAGGTGCACTGTCTAGCTGCTTGTATGGAGCTCTTTATTGATTCGAACAGGGCACAAGTATTTTTGAAAAGGACGTTTATCTAACACTGCGATGACCTCCCACGTGGGGTGCCGCAGGGGAGTTGCATGGGCCCACTTTTATTTTCTATATTTATTCATGGTTTTCCGAGGACAGCTAAAAAGGCCAACATTGTATTGTATGCCGATGATGCTGCACTATATAATTCTGCACCAACCATATCTTCCATCTCTGCACGTTCAGGACCTGTACGTCTCCAGGGCTCTGGGACGAGCAGGTGGGATCACAGCTGACCCTTCTCACCCTGGACACGGACTATTTGAGCCACTCCCCTCAGGCAGGAGGCCACTCCCCTCAGGCAGGAGGCTACGGTCCATCCGGACCAGAACCTCCCGCCACAAGAATAGTTTCTTTCCCTCTGCCGTTGGACTCATGAACACCTCTAAACTCCTCCCACTTTAACTGCAACTCTTCATCACTCACTGTCACTTTCTGCACTAAAACTGTAACTTTAACTCTAATCTTGTGTACATAGTAATGCCTATTTTTATTTTATACTATAGTCATTTTAAATAGTTTCTTAATTCATGCCCTTTGGATTTCATTTGTGTTGTTGTTATTATTGCTCAGTGTTTTATGTTGCGCCTTAATGGCGAGATGCTGGATATTAGATTAGATCAGATCAAGTGAATCATATTGTCAGCATGATGGGGAAAAGGCATTGCATGTCCAAAAAGTGCTTCTACTGTTCAAGGTATTGTTGTAACTCTCCTGCGGTGTAGTCCAGTCGTGTGGTCTAAAGCTGCGCAGAAGCTTCAGACCGCTCAGAACAGAGCAGCCCGAGGGGCACTTCGCTGTTCTTATCGCACTAATGTCAGAGAAAAGCATCAGAGGCCGTCTTGGTCAATGGTGGAGGACAAATTACAAGCAAGGCCAGTTTTTTTTCATGCTAAACTTTTATTCAGTGGGTTTTGTGACCCGCCAAGTTCCGTCAGGCAAACGGATTGTCCCCAGACCGGGAAGTGAATTCATGAACAGCACTGCTCGCTGCAGAGGAGCTGCTGCTTGGAATGCACTTTCCACCCGTTTAAAAATAATTGAATATAGATCCTCTTTTCGAAAGAAAATTAAACTTCTGTTTCTACAGAACAAATTATGTTAAAGATGAGGTCGTGCAGAATATTTAATGTTACTATTTTTTGTGTTTTTGTATTGTTAATGTGCAACGTAAATCAATAACAATCTCCTTTTAAATTGTATAATGTAATGTATATGGTTTGTACTGTTGAATGTTACATTTTTGGACCCCAGGAAGACCACTTGGTGGAAGCTAATGTGGACTGAAAGAAAGAAAGGAAAGATGGAATGAAGCAGGGAAGGAAAGGAAACTGAATATGTACAGCGCTCTGTACAGGGGAGTCTTTATTATAAATAAAGCTTGGCCTTGACTTAAGAATGGGTTCTTTAGTTGAATAAATGCCAGATGGATATGTTTAATGCCATGTGTGGCGGACCCTGAGTTAAATGGAGTCAAGGTTTTATTAACTAAAGGCTTTGATAAAACATTTTAAAAGAACATTGTATGAATGATTGAACATACTTTTAATAACAAATTTTTTAGTCAAACGATTATTTAATGCAATGACAAAACCCTTTTGGAAAACCTTTGGAAAACCTTTTGCTAACTGCGTTCTGTATTTTCCCTCGAGGGCAAAGTCAAGTCTAAAAATGTCTGTATTAGCCTTTAGCTTCTCAGTTTAGCCTCTGGGTTTAGCTTCTCAGTTTAGCCTCTGGGTTTAGCTTCTCAGTTTAGCCTCTGGGTTTAGCTTCTCAGTTTAGCCTCTGGGTTTAGCTTCTCGGTTTAACTTCTCGGTTTAACTTTGCGGTTTAGCTTCCCGGTGTAGCCTCTGGGTTTAGCCTCTGGGTTTAGCCTCTGGGTTTAGCTTCTCGGTTTAGCTTCTCGGTGGCTCTAAAGATAGAGGAGGTTCCACTTCGTCACATCCGGTGGCAAAAAACAAAATAAATAATAAAAAAACGATTAATTAATGTGGCACTTCTCGGCCGTCCTGGTTCTCCTGACTTGGGTAAAGAATAAAAATGAACTAATAAGGAACGCTCTGATTGGTTTGATCAACTTTAGACTATCGACCGATTCATCGCAGATTAAAATAATGCAGCCCTACTATTTTCCCAAAATGAACTTTATTGCATATATAGTTTTTAAAAAGCTCAGATAAAAAAGTGCAGATAATGCCGGTGTTTTCTGGGATCGCCCTTTGGATCAGTTTACACGTGTTTTTTTTCTCCACCACGAGGGTAAATACGCAGAGCTGTAGATTTGTAAGAGTAAGCCTGGTTCTGCTCCGGCCGCCGTCGCACCGATTGGTCTGAAGAAAGAAATGTTTGGTCTCAAGCGAGCTCAGTCCATTGAAACCAATACAACGCCATCTTTGATTTATCTTCCAGGTCTCTTTATACTTCCAGGTTCTCCAACACATACAGTTATATTTTCCCCGAGTCTCAACTTGACACTTTGACGTAGCGTTTGGGAATAAACTTTTGGTGGTTAAAGCTCTTTGGATGGACACAACGCGGTCCTGATCTGAAGTAAATCAAAGAAAGTTGGTTTAATGTACCAAAAAAAAAAAAAACATTCTTCATTATCAGCAGCGAGGGTATGCCACACAAACTACAGCATCAGTTCAAATTATTCAGTCACGGAACAAATTAAACAATTGAACAAAGTCATATTTTGAACCGTGTTTATAAAGAGCAGAAACTGTGTGGAGTGAAACTGTCAGAAAGTTCACAAAGAATAATTAATCGCCGCTAATGGTGTTGATTTTCAGCATATTTTAGACAATACTATTTTAATTAGAGCCTCATTAGAGTAATAATGTTTTGCCAAGTTAAACGAACACGGTAAGTACGCAGTTCTTCAGTCGCGCAGTGGAACATTCCAGGCAACGCAATAAACAATGAACCAGTTTTCCAAGGAAGCCAGCAGACGGCAGACAACAATGGAATAAAGGTTTTCTTATCTTATAAACGCGTCACAAAAACACAAAGATGTTTTAATCCTATGTCATGTTTAAGTGTTCTTCCCAGACGTGATGAACAGTGTCATAGCGTCAATTAAATCGTTTTCTTTCATATTGTGATCAGCGTTTTAGGCTATTCTCGTTGCTACTGCCATCTTGAGGACGAAAGCCGCATGATCACTGTGGGCTGTGTCAACAAACCGGTTCAAAACAAAGGATTCTGTCGCCCAAAGACCCCGTTTGTCTTTGAAATGTTTTGTTTCAGACGTTAGCAGCTATTGCTATTGCTAGTGGCTACACTAGTAAAGGTTAGCTTACTCGTACACAGTTTTAAGGAGCCTCGTTATCAACTGTCCGGGTCAGGATCAGACGCAAAGTCCGTGCTCTTGAAAGCTTTGAGGGCGTCTGGACGAGGGGGAGCAGGGGGAAACGTCCACAAAGTTTGTCGCGGCAAGTTCGGGTGCGGATCAAAGCCCAGAACTTCTGTCTTAACGCCTTTTTTATTTTCAGTTTGATGTGCTGTTTTTCATGACTCTCCAACAGCGAGAGGCGACGGCATGTGGTGACTTCACGCGGTCTTCAAAACGGCGGCCACGAGACTGAAACCCATGGATCTCACCCCGTGCGACATCATTTGACATTTTTCTGTAAACTCTTAGCCTGCCATACACATAACTTCTAAGCCATACTGTTAATGCGTCAAACATTTAAACAAAACGATGCATTTCCTCGCACAGAAGGAGGATGAAAGAGGTGTCTATGCATGGGTTTCAGAATTATGCCGTAGCTTTCAATGATTTAAAACAAAATATCGGGGGAAAAAACTTCAAAATGTTGCATATAAAGCTGAAACCCATTAATTGAAAAGAAGAAAAGACGGACCAATTATCCTTAGAAGACAAAAAGCGACTACTCCTCTTGTGATCGGTTCAAACGGGGCCAGAACAATCCCAGAAACGTGGATCGTGCCCGGAGTTAAAGCCGATCGAGTTCCCCATTGTGTCGCTGTTTAAGTGCCGCTCGCCCGTCCATTTTTCTACTTCCTGCCTCGGCGCGCCATTCAGCTCCCGAAGCGCTCTAACCTAATCGCCGAAATGAAAGGTCCCATTCAGATCCCCGTCCGTTCCGCGTGTCCTTGTCCGTCCGATGTCGTCCCGATGCCGCCGTTTTCAATAGAGCCGTCGCAACACGAGACAATGGCCACTTCAGGGAGGACAAACGGCGTGTCACTCTCGCTCCCACGGCGAAGTCGAGGGAAAACCGAGCCTCAGATTTAGCGTCTTTCCACCATGAGAAATGTACCAACCGGGATTTCCTTTCACCACCTTTTGGACTGCTTCTTATTTGCACAAAATCCACACATAAAGCGCATTTGTAGATCTTTTTTTCCGTAAAAAATTTACTATATTGCGTTCACATGACATCACAATACTCTAATCCAGGGCTATTCAACATAAGGCCTGGGGGTCAAATCAGGCCCGCCAAGCGATTAAATTCAGCCCACAACTCATCTTCCAAATGTAAAAAAATAAAATATCTTGTTTGCTGGTTTAGCACTTGTTTAGACCTGGTTTGGTTTAGTCCTTGTTAAATTCTGCTTTAGACCTGTTTTGATTCTGGGTTAGTCCGGACCTGGTACTAGTGCAGTCCTGGTTTAATTCTAGTTCAGTACTAGATGGACAATTTTGTTATTTCTCCAAAAAATCTATAATCTATCAGTATTTTACTAACTTCATTGTTTTAATTAGTGTTGGGGTTATTTGTGCAACCCAAAATGTTGTCACAGTATTGGCGCATTGTGCACCTCCGGCCCAGAGGCCTTGGACCTCCGAAATATCCCGCCCTGGGGAAAATAAAGTTGAATAGCCCTGCTCTATTCTCTGTAGTTTAGATTCAAGGTTAAAGTTCAAAGGTAGAATTAGCTGCTAACTTGATTTCTTTGTGGTTCATGTGAGTCTCTGGGCTTGTCCACGTGAAACAAAACCGGGCGCACACTTCCACAAGCAAAAATTTTATCCCGTTGTAGGTTTATAGTTGTACTTCCTGTTTGTGATTGATGATGTCACACTAGGAAATTAGCCAGCAAACACTGGGTAACAGCGAATAAATCTGACAAATAAAAATATATAAGCGCTCCTTTATATTGTTGGATTAATATTTAGAGCAAGGGTGTCCAAACTATGGCCCGGGAGCCAAATGCGGCCCTCAGGCGTCTTACTAACTTGGTCTAGTACAATTCTACAAGTCGAGTACAATTTTACACAAGGCAATTCAAAGTGCTTCACACAACAGGAAAAAAAAGGAATTAAAATCGAAACCTTCATTTCTATTCATTCAATTTAACAATTTTGCTGACATGAATATTTATTTGACATTGCCAGAGTAACAGATGTCTCCGGGATGGACACATCGCTTTATTCTTTCGCGCTATCTAAAAGTATAATTTTTATTGTACAATTGGAAGCATTATATTGTTGGATTAAGATTTTAGAATCCAAATCTTAATCCAACTACTTTTTTGACCCTTTAAACTTTAGAGGGTCAAAAAAGTCGTTCATTTTGTTTCAATTCTACACAAACTTCGGATGGTGTGATGCCACTTCCTGTCATTTTCTTCAGATTTTCTCCACAAATAGCAACTCGATCGGTGTAAAACTGGGTTCAAAAACGCCAAATCGAGTTGAAATTAGAACGCCATAAACACCCGTCGCCCACGGCCTTTAATATTGCACCGTCAAACTCTGTGTCTACAATATTTGACTCAAGTAGGAGTGAAATGGGCTCCGAAAACCATTTCTCAAGTAAATGTGACCGAGTTCAGGCCCACTCTGGCTCTCGTCCAAGCACCACTTACACCGTCCCTTATTTAGATTTGCTCCAGCCTCTAAAACATTCTATTATTATCCACATTTCTGCTTGTTTCCAATCTCTGCCGCTCGTTGGCATTTGGGTTTTTCCGGCGGGCGTCGGGGCGAGATGCCAGCGCCACTGTTATTCTCCGTTATTCTTTGTCCGAGCTAAAATTTATAAATTGAAAAAGCGACAAAAATGACCTTAATCCGCTTCTCCTTCATTCAGCGGCGCTCTGCAGGGACGCGCTTTTACAACCGCCATCTGTTGCTTCTCCTTTTTTTTTTTTCCATTAACAAAATCTATTTCTCCGTTTAAACCGGGCGCGCTCAGACAATGCCACGACTCCCACGACGCGCCTAAATCCCAGGCAGGGGCGGGGTGTTTTTTTCTTTTCTTTTTTTTTTTTTTTTTTAAGATTAGCGCTGTAATTGCGAGGATAATGCCGGGAATTTCCATTGCGGATTATGGTCGCGGCGGCGTTTGCAGGTGACGGTGGGCTGAGTCAGAGCGGCCAGGAATGACTTGTGACCGTCGTTTGTGTTTTTGCCAAGTCCCGTCCAGGTCTTGTCCAGGTCTTGTCCAAGTCTTTGCCAGGTCTAGTCCAAGTCTTTGCCAGGTCTAGTCCAAGTCTTTGCCAGGTCTAGTCCAAGTCTTTGCCAGGTCTAGTCCAAGTCTTTGCCAGGTCAGGTCTAGCCCAGGTCCTAGCCCAGGTCTAGCCCAGGTCTAGCCCAGGTCTAGCCCAGGTCTAGCCCAGGTCTAGCCCAGGGCTAGCCCAGGTCTAGTCCAGGTCTTGTCCAAGTCTTGTCCAGGTCTAGTCCAAGTCTTTGCCAGGTTAGCCAGGTCTAGCCCAGGTCTAGCCCAGGTCTAGCCCAGGTCTAGCCCAGGTCTAGTCCAGGTCTTGTCCAGGTCTAGTCCAGGTCTTGTCCAGGTCTTGTCCAGGTCTTGCCCAGGTCTAGTCCAAGTCTTTGCCAGGTCTAGTCCAAGTCTTTGCCAGGTCTAGCCCAGGTCTAGCCCAGGTCTAGCCCAGGTCTAGCCCAGGTCTAGCCCAGGGCTAGCCCAGGTCTAGTCCAGGTCTTGTCCAAGTCTTCTCCAGGTCTAGTCCAAGTCTTTGCCAGGTCTAGCCCAGGTCTAGCCCAGGTCTAGCCCAGGTCTAGCCCAGGTCTAGCCCAGGTCTAGTCCAGGTCTTGTCCAGGTCTTGTCCAGTCTTGTCCAGGTCTTGTCCAGGTCTTGTCCAGGTCTTGCCCAGGTCTTGTCCAGGTCATGTCCAGGTCTAGCCCAGGTCTAGTGCAAGTCTAGTCCAAGTCTAGTCCAGGTCTTGTCCAGGTCTAGCTCAAGTCTTGTCCAAGTTTTGTACGGCAAATGTTGCAACAGGGGGAGACAGCAGGGGGCGACAATTGACAGTTCAGACACCCCAAAAATACATATTTAATAACCACAGGGTCTTACAAAGGCGTTCAATAAGGGGAGAAATGTTACTTAGTTCTGCTTTAAAACTGACCACATCTGAGACTTTTAGTGACGTGAAGAATCAGAATCAGAATCAGAATCAGAAAGAGTTTATTGCCATTGTCAATGAACAAAATTCAAAAACGTAGGAACTTGTCTCGGCCTTAAGGTGCAACATAAAACACTGAGTAATAATAAAACAACATATATTCAATCAAAAAAGGGCATGCATTAGGAAACAATTTAAAATTACTATACAATAAAAATAAAAATAGGCATTTCTATGTACACAAGTTTACAGTTATGTTTAGCCCCGATACATCACTTTTTAGTCCAAAAATAATCAAATATAAAAGCTCAAAGTTTTTTTGTTTCTTCTTTTTATATATATTATTCCACTGTATGGCATTAGACTTAACGATCTCCATGGACAATTTTCAGAAGTATGGTTTTAACTTTCTAATTGCACTTTCTGAATGGAACGGTTCTTCATCTGCCTCGAAGAACCGGTTCTCCTCCTGTTGCCCTTCGAGGCCTCTGCTGTTGTGATTTTGGGCGGTTTCCAGACTTTCTTCACCTGGGGCCACACATTATTACAATTACAGAGTATTTATTTTGCGTTTTTTTCACCTCCAAGCGCTTTACCAGGCAGTGTAGGTGAAGTGTCTTGCCTTAGGACACAGCAACATTTCTTGTAGCGCCCCCCTGTGGCACCTGGCGTCCCAGCTGTCTCCCGCCCAAGTACTAACCAACATCGATATTGAATAAAGACGAAGTGGAGGGCCATGAACTGATACAATAAAGTGGGTTATTCAGATTTGAGTGCGTGGAACGTAATAAAGTCTTTATTTTACTGACATTGAACCTTTTATTTATTTTTTTTTTTTAATGCCATGACGGTAGAGAACTTTCTACTCACAGTAAAATGGAATACTTATAGTAATCTCACTTTCAAGCAGGAAGAAAACTAGGTCTGAGGGCCGCATTAGCTTGGAGACACCCCTGCTCTTGATGGTTCCAAACCCGCTGTGTGCGCGGGCAAACGCTAACAGCCATTGAAAAAAAAAATACAGTTGACGGGTTCTAGAGTTCTAAAAGTATCATGAGCATCGAGCTAAGCGTGTCGGCCGCGTGATGGCGGTCCACTGTGCTTCAGTTCTCCGTTCTAAAGCTCTTCTGTCGTGCGACGTGCAAACGGGTTTTTGAGCGCTAGGAAATGGGTTTAGCTTTGAAAATAAGCCACTCGCGCTTTAAATCCAGGCATCGCCGAAGAATAAATACATTTGGACACGTCAACTTAAGGGTTAAAAACGTGCGTTAGAACTTGAAAAAAACCCCACACTACAGCTTTTTAAAATGTGCAAAACTGGTCACTAACTGCACATCCGGCTAATGTCTGAAGTTGCTGGAAAGACACTTGGTGGAAAACTTCTATAGTCCTATTTCCTTGGTCCGGTTGATGACATTTTCAACCTTGGATGGCTCTGTTTTTGACCGTTTTTATTTCACCCCCGTCTTGCTAAGGTTCATTTGCGGACCGCCTATCTGGGGCTGCGGTTGCTAACGTGTAATGGTTCCATTTTTACTGCGGATAGGACAAAAAAAGCGGTGGGCGGGTGGGTAGGTTGGGGGGGGGGGGTGAGCGAAAAGGACTGGGAGAGGGAAGGGAGCGAGGGAGAGCGGCGGCTTTAATGGAAACTATAAACGAGATTAGAAAGTGTTGAGACGAGCGGGGAGGATGCAGGATTCGGGACAAGCAAACGCGTCGAAACTAGAACAACGCGCGGACTTTTATTAGCGCCGCGCGTGTCGACGGGTTTAAGACCGCCATATTTTTAGAAGCCATCAACCTGGACCTAATATAGCCCGGATTGAAATGGGCCCTTTTACAATCGCGCTTTCAAATGGAGATCGGGAAGGAGTTACGACGGAGGAAAGAGCGCGCGGGCGAAAAAAAAACGTGGATATGACGATTTGGCGACGAAGCGAGATCGCAATTTGGATGGCGGCAGTTTTTTGGAACGATCATTTCCGACAAACGGCATAAAAAAAACTACCTAGCCCTGTAGTCTGAGTCTGTTCTGAAATACGTCGTTTGTCAGTTGGTAGTTCAATCGTTTGGTCCATCCTCCGGAACGTTGAACGGACCCCGACGATCGAAACGCCAATCTCATCGCGATCGTTTTGACGGAAAAAAATTGCGATTCGATATTGTTTTTGTTTTTTTCTCCGAATTGCTCAGCTCTAATCGGGAATTACGAGAGGCGATATCGCAATTTATGTAAATACTACGCTAAATATATCTTAGGCATATGGAAGTGTTGAAACAGCGTGACGGTGCTGAAATCCGATTACGAATAAGCAACATGGCTAATGCTAAACGTTATACAAATGTGTTCTGTTCTGATTCACTGGAAGAATCGGGACTTGTTGACTTCTAAAATAACTGTAGATGTATTTTTGTTTGTTGTCTGGACGGGACAGATCCAAAAACACGTGCAAAAAGAGGTTTTATCACTAAAAAAGCAGCATTTTTAAATCAAAATATAATGACCAATGTGAGATATTTGTTTAGCAATAACACACTTAACAACAGTCTAGTCCAGGTCTAGTCCAGGTCTAGTCCAGGTCTAGTCCAGGTCTAGTCCAGGTCTAGTCCAGGTCCAGTCCAGGTCCAGTCCCGGTCCTGTCCAGGTCTAGTGCAGGTCTTGTCCAGGTCAAGTGCAGGTCTAGTGTAGATCTAGTGTAGGTCTTGACCAGGTCCAGTGCAGATCTTGTCCAGGTCAAGTGCAGGTCTAGTGCAGGTCTAGTGTAGGTCTTGTCCAGGTCAAGTGCAGGTCTAGTGCAGGTCTCGTCCAGGTCTAACCCAGCTCCACACCAGTGCAAACCGCCCTCTCTGGTCCCGCTGTCTCAACCCCCCGGCTCTGGGGGAGGACAGCGAGGCGGGGGAAACAGCGGCAGATCTGAGTTGGATTGATGGAAGCGTCTGCGGCTGTCACAGACTCCACCTGTGTGCGTCTGCCAGCGAAACGAAGCAGAGGCCACCAAAAGAAGATGAAACGCTGGATCGGACTGTTCATCCCGAGTACAAAGCTGGGAGTACAAAGCTGGGAGTACATCTGCGCGTCCGTTCTTATTGAGATGAATCTTAGTTTAAAAATGCTAAATATGATGAATGCTCAACGTTTCGCAGAGTAAGGTTATTTATGTTTGTGTGGTGACGTCTGCATGGAGGTTCCAGAGGGGGCGTCACTTTGGCATAATTAAACGTCTTTAGCTCAAGGTGCAACGACAACACGGGTGAGATTCAAACCTGAAAACCTTCTGTTATCAAGCGAACACTGTCACCCACCGATGGTAAATTATGGGGGGGAAATATCATCGATGTTTGAAATGCGTCAATAGGTTGGGAAAATATTGGATTTTATTTTTGGAAATTGAAGCTGTGACTTATTATTTGTCGCAGTCGGGCCTAGAACTATGTTCTAATTTATACATTTTGTGTAAAATATAGTAGCTTTTTCGTAATCTTAATCAATCAAAAACAATAACTCATTTTCGTGCAAATCGACGACTTCTCATGTACATTTTTTAGACTATTGACCCTTTGCACGTGTCGTCACGCTCGTCAGAGGAACGCCCACTCTGCCACGACGGGCGGCAGAAGTATTTCCTGTGCGCGGTAAAGGTGTAGAAAGTCTTCCAAAAACCTGTCCCTTGTTAAGCTAAATTTCATTGATTTGACTTGTAAAATAGTGATGTCATGTTTTGAGGTTGTCTGCACTCACAGGCAAGGCTGTAAACCCAATGTAGCTTTTTAGACCTGACGATGACAGAAGACGGCGACGGGTAACGGCAATAAATCGTAAAAATTGGAAACCCTCCAAGTACGCACGGATTTACAGTGAGCACTTTTTACAAGACAAATCAAATGTATGACATTTTACAGAACGCCGATTGTTTGGTTGTGTTTTTATGCGTGGCACGTCTTTAGCTCTCTATTTACAGGGAGCCAAGTGACTGAATGTGTACAATGTACATACAATGACTTTGATTCTTATGAGGATGATTCTTATTCCATTATGAGGACTCTCATGCCTCCTCTGTACCAGTAGGACCGAGTCCCAGAGACCCGGCCAGCAGTGAAAAACTGGTACGTGTCCAGACTTGTACGCTTTTAAATCTGCTCCAGTGTAAGGGGGCACATTGTTTACAACATAATGGTACAAATCGTGGGGGGTGAATTTGGGTAAAGTTGGGGACAGTTTTTAAGATGGCGAATCTTAACTTTCTCCAAATATCGCGCTTTGTGAACGCCTAAAAGATGACTGACTTCCACCGACAACCGAACTCAACATGCCCCAGAAGAAGCCATTGTTTGGTCGTCAAAAATAATAGTTGCGATCGCAGTAAGTTTTGGTCAGTTTTGCGCTCCCTGCAACGCTTCGTTCACTCACTCTTGCCGTCCAGCATGGCAGTGATTTCATAGGTCGATGAATCAATTCATTGTTTCCATTGTAAAAAGCCTTTGACATTTCTGTTCAATCTGATAATGAAGTTACAGAGTGGAATTTATTTACAGAAAATGAGTTGTTTAATTATGTTCCCGGTGTCATTTGGGGTTAATTGCTGCTCTGTGTCAGTTCATCGACTCTCATATTAGTTGTGATTAATCGATGAACTGGTTTTCCTGCAGTGTTTGACTTTGGCGTTGGCATGGCAACCCAGTAATTAGACGTTAAGCTAAAAATAAACAGCTTTTCGTGTCACTTTGACCTGTGCTCCACCTCAAAACCAAACCGTCAGCTCTTTAAAACAATGCAATGACATAGAAAAATATATAAATGTGAAAGATATTGTAGCTTCCGTGAAAACGTGTGAACCGGACCACCACAAAATCCCCCCTGACGGCTCCAAACGCCTCTAATTGTGGACCTCAGAACCGCTGGATGTGACCTGCCTGAAGGCCCTGACCGCACACTGGGACTGAACCATCGCCACGTGAGACCCATCTGCAGCGCCCCCTGCTGTGAGCGCCGTGTTTCATCCTCCAGGGAGTTCATTAAACGCTCTGCCGAATCTGTTTGAGGCTGAGGGTGGGCCTTGTTGTCAGTGTTACTCTGCGTTTTTACATGCACGCCAGGGAAAAAAAGACCTGGAAAAAAAAAATCTGGTTTAAAATTGGACTGGGCCAAACTGCATGTGCCGCGTAGGTTTGTGGTGCGGCCCTAAAGTGTCACCGGCCCGATTTTGGCACGCTATGACGTCAAATCTGTTTTACCCCAGTGCACATGTGTTGTAAAAGCTTCTGTTCCGTTCTGTTCTGCGTAAAAAATTAGAGCAAAGCGCGTTCTCCACATCGAATTGAAGAGCGTCGAATTCGCCAAGAAGCAGGAAGTGCGTCGTTAGCATGCTAATGTTTGTTAGCTTTACTGAGTTTCCAGACATTTTTATGCACTCAAATCTGTCAAATCATGGCTCATTCACACCTCTTTTACGGCTAACTTGTGTGTGCAATTTAAATTATCTGGTTGTTCTAAAGACAGATTTTCTCCATTTTAGCTTAAGAAACAACAATATATCCCCCTCTTTACTGTTGGCAGGTCTCCATGTGGTCAAAAACGGGGACAACCGGGACATTTCTTGTATAAAACTGGGATAAATCAGTGGTTTTGGACGCATCTGCTGGGACATGGTACAAGGGGGCGTCTGGTCACCCTACTTTTACTGTGATGGCCAAACTCGCGCTGGGCTCATAGACTCGTGGAGAGCGTTTATAAAATATATATGGGATACAGCAGTAGACCCTTCTCTAGATCGTTTCAACTTAAAATGATTGCCACCGTCTCCTTGAAGACTAGTTCCACTTTTCTCCTCTGCAGCGACAGGTTTTGGCGATTACTTCTTTAGTTGCAAGTCGGCTGCAAGTCTCCTCCATCACTGGAAATCAATGAATGTTCCGTCCAGTACACAGTGGATTAATTACGTTATTTCCTTTTTGAGAGTAGAAAAGATCAGGTATTTTAAAAAAAAGTATCAAACACATTTTTCAGGAAATGGCAATCGTTTATTGACTTTTTTTGAAGCAGTCTAACCAACCAACCCACCTTTTTTAATGTTAGTTTCTCTATTTTACGTATGTTATTGATTTATTTTTGAGTATCGTCATCAATAGTTGCGTTACTGCTTTTGTCATTCACAATTGTCCGTCTGACTTGTTGTTTTATTATATTTATTTCACGCTGCATAAAACGAAAATGTGTGTGAATATATTGTTACTACTTTTGTCCAATGGGGTTTTATATTTGCTGCGCATCAAAAATAAAGATATGAAACAGAAAATGATGTTTGCAACAAAAACATCTCTCAAGAAGAAGAAGAAATAATATTGTGGGGGTTTTTTTATGCAGTAAAATGCAGTAAATAACTAATTATCTGAACTTGAAATGACATATTTGCTCTTGATTTTGCGTGTTTTTTGTTTAGTTTTGAACAGGTTTGAGCTCATTATTATTCTTATTATGATTAATATATTGTGCGAGTGGAATGTGTAGATGTTTTCTGAAGATTTGAACACTTCTTTTCTGTTGTAAATGAATCCATAAACGCACGAGACGGATTCTTCCACAATTCAACACTTTCCAGAGCACGCCGCGGCGGCAGGACGGCCCACGACCCGAGGCTCACTTCACTCGTTCCGTCCCCGGAGTCTTGAGTTACACCTTCCGTCTCGTGGAGAAAAACAAAAAAAAAGGGTTGTTCCTGTTTCGGAGGTGTAGATCCGGGGACCCACCGCTGAGCCGCCGTCTCCGCGCCGCCTTCGCTCGCTGGCGCCCGGAGCTGACGGCGCGTCCTGGAGATGGGGGGCGGGGAACGCGCAAGAGGCGGGAAGGTTTTGACAGTCGAGGGGAGGAGCGCGGAGGTGAAACGTCACGGAGTTAGGTCGGACCACTCGCTGAACTAAAATGCAGTTAAATTGTAAGATCAAATGTTTACTTGTTTTAATGGCATTTTCGTGTTTCGTTTTTGTTGCAATAAAGTTATTTTGAAAAAGAACCGTCCATAGACATTCATGTTGGTCCTGTATATATGATGACGCAAATCAACTGAGCACGATGGTGAATATGGCAATTTTATCGATAAAATTCACTGTAATAAGAAATCTCCGTACAATCGTGAGCTAAAAGCGTAGACTTATTTTTAGTAGTTTTATTTTTCTTTCTTTTAATGATCAAATGGCTGTAATAAAGTTGAACATTTTGCCTTTCGGTGCCAGTTTGTATTGAATCAAGTCGACATGTAGGTTTATTTTGTTTTTCTGAATCTTTATAGGCCCATAGACATTCATTCACTTGTAATTCTCTCTTCCTGGCTAATGTGGCTAGCCGATGCTAACCGGGGATACGTCAACACTCCTTTACATACAAATCAATGGTGAATGCCCAAATTAAAGTTTATAAAACATTTTATTTCACGATATTTATGTCATGTATCTGCTCTTCAAAGAGGATGTTTTGGACTTTACCAGAAGTACAGAAATCTCCACTTAAAGTCAGTTAGCCTTTAGCTTCGACGGCAGTTAGCCTTTAGCTCCAACGCCACGCCAATTATCATCTATAATAAAAAGGTTTACACGCTCAACAGTGACGTTTAACACGGCTTTGACCCCACCTAAATGTGCTCGGCGGCGGGTCAGTACCTGCGGACACGCTCTGGAGTATTCATAACGTTTGTGTTTCGTGGGCTAATGCTAACGGCTAAAGTGAAACTACATGAGAATGCCGCCGGAGTCCTTCAAATCTTACCGGACTAGCCGAGTTGCTTATGGGAAATGTATTTAGACGTTTGTATCTCGCGTTTCATGAACGTAAACGCTCTGAAAATGTGTTTAATGAATGTGACAATCCCATTTACTCACTTCACACGGCGACGGTGATTTGTTTGGATCCAATCAGCTCCGTAAATTACCTGTGCGATCGTCGTCTGCCCCGAGCCGTGCGATTTCACATTAAAGTGAGTGATAGTGATGATGTGCACGTCCTGTCATCAAATCCACATTATGGCGATGGGCCCATAACGCCAGATCTCGCACCAACACCGCGAGACAACGGTGATTACACTGGGCTAGGTCAGGACTAAACCAGGACTAAACCAGGACTAAACCAGGACTAAACCAGGACTAAACCAGGACCGGAGCAGGAGTCGATATCAGAACTAAACCAGGACCGGAGCAGGAGTCGATATCAGAACTAAACCAGGACCGGAGCAGGAGTCGATATCAGAACTAAACCAGGACCGGAGCAGGAGTCGATATCGGGACTAAACCTATTTACAATATTATTATTTTTTATTTTTATTTATTTTTTTTAATTCACCATCATCTTTAATCAAACATGGTTTTTTTTACATGTTTTGACCAAGTTTGAAGTGTTTTTGATGAAAACTGTCAAAAAAATTATGTGAGACTTTGTAATTCTCGGGTCTGATCCAATATGGACGACTTCCTGTAAGGTTTAGGGCGGGGTCATAATATCATTTTTTACATGTTTTAACATAACCTATTTTTATGCCTAGTTTCGTTTGTCTCCGTTGAAATTTTTTCCCATTTCCCCCCATCGCTGGCATGTAAAATCGATTTTTGAGACGTTTTTATGTTTTTTCACTCACAATTAAAGCTCACTGAACTCTGTTCTGCACTGAACATTTACTTTTTTACCATATTGATCATTGTATACTACTTGATTTGTGCGTTTTCTTTCAAAATCTTAGTTGCAATAGGGTACAAAACAGCGCGCAAATACGTAAAACAACTGGTTCCGTGGCCGGTCGTTAAAGGGTTGCCAAATACTACACTTTAAAAGGGGCTGAGCGTGTGTGGCTGGGACAGGTGACGGTGATTAGTCCAAATGAGGCCGGAGCATCACAAACACATCTCCGTAGTTAACCTAATCGAGCCGCTCGGTAAATGCGCCATAAATAACGCCTTAGTGCCAATTAGAAGGCGGCGTGTTGCTTTTGTGCGGCGCCTCCATCTGTTAAACCGGAGAGTCCTGACCTTACAGCGCGGCAGGTCAGAGCGCGCCGCAACTCGCGGGGATTTGACGGAAATACGCGCCGAAAACTCAGGTCAGTGTTGGTTCAAAACGCTGGAACAATTGGAGTTTTAACCAGTTGTTTTTTCTTTTCTTTTTTTTTTGCTAATTAGGCCTATGGTTTGTTTGTTTTTAATGTGTTTCTGACTCAATCAACCACATTTATCTGGAAAGTGCAATTGATCCAAAAGGCAATTTAAAAATACATTAAAATAAACCACACAATATAAAACCCTAACTCATATAAAAAATATTTATATATATAACTGTATAAATAATCAAGTTTAAATGGGTTTTAAGGCAAGACGCTGCAGGTGAATAGGAAAAAATCTTAAATTTAAAGTCCTTCTGTTGTTTACTCACATAAATGTAAGAAAAAAAATGTATTAAAACATTTTCATGATGTCATGTTTTCATATTAAAATAAAGCATTTTATGTGTAAAAACATAAATCAAAATGTCACATTTGGGACATTTAAATGAACAAATAAAATAATCTTGAGACATTTTATGTGTAAAAACATAAATCAAAATTTGTCACATTTGGGACATTTAAATCAAATGAACAAATGCACAGAGCAGGTTTGAACTTCTTGCTTCATTTCGTGGACATATTAAATAGAAGAAAAATTATTGAAAGGATTATGGATTTCTTATTTTGTTTTTTATTTAAACTAGATCTGACTGAAAATTGGTCTAAAAAATTCTAATTTTGGCTAATTCTTTTAGACTTTTAACTTGAATAAATTAGGCTTGGAATTAGATTAGAACAAATCCTTGTGTTACTTCTGTCCAAATCAGGTTAAGTCCAAGACCAGAGAAAACGATGGATGAAATTGATTAAATGGAAGAATTAAAAAAAGGAGGAACAGATTTGGACAGTTTTGTTGTTTCCACATGTTGATGTTGATGAGCAAAACTAACACCAGTTTTTCCTGGAATGTCTCGCCTTTAATAGAGAAAAATGCTGTAAATAAAGTTATAAGCAGAAGTAAACTGTCAAGCAGCGGTGGAAGAAATACTCATTTTGGTAAATAAAAGTACAGATACTGGATCTTCAAGTAACTCAAGTAAAAGTAAAACTATGAGACGAAAAGGGCTGTTTTTAAAAATTGTGTACGTGTAAAACGTAAAAATATTTCAGATTTTGAGAACTACTAATGCATCAAACGTAGTGAAAATTGTGCTGATTTTTTTGTATTTTTTTCATTATATTTTTTATTTGTATATTTTTGTTTGCATCTCAAACCATAAAAGTGCAGAATAACTCCTCAAACCTTTCAGCTGGTCTAAAACAGTAAAGAAAAGTACTTCTTTGTCCTGTTTTTAAAAAAAATGTCAAGTACAGATAAATGTAGTAAAGTGCAGTACTTTTACTTTTGTACTTTCCGACGCTGCAATTGAAAACAAAATCATTTACTGGTGGAAGAAAGAAAACTGCTCAATTTCTACATCAGACAATAAAACCAAATGAAAGAAAGCGGATTAACATCAAGGGACCGAAAGCACGTTTTGAAAGCAAATTAAAGTCCAATTTAAATGACACACGTTTGGCGTCACGGGCCTGTCAAAACGCATAATGCACCTTTAAAAACCCAACACGTGGCACAGTCCATTAGTCTTACACGTCGTCGTCTTCCTCGGATAACCTCGCTCAAAAGCCATTGTTTGATCGTCAAAAGAGCGCCGTAATCACAAGCGCGTCTCTCTGAATCACCGCGGCGCCCAAACGCAGCGCTGGTGTAATGTCGTGAAATTAAAGGCGTCTGTTTGTTGTTGTTGTTTGTTTTTTTTTCGGCTTTGTTTTCCGTCTGTACTCGTCGCGACCCTGACGCTCCCGGCGGATTCGCCCGCCGCGCTCCCTTTTTTGTCTGGTTCATTTTTGCGATATTAAAACTGACAGCGACGAGATGGTGGCAGCGCGTCGGACGGGGCTGATTTCTGCCGGGAATCGTCCTCCCGGGGGCGCCGCGGAGGTAGTTTTACGGAGAATACGGCGAGGCAAAGGCTGTTTTCTTTTTTTTTTTTTTTTTTTAAGGCGGCGATCGCAGAAGTTGGATCTTAACGCTCGGGTCCCTGCACTCTTCCTCTTAAAGCCATTTTGGGACATAGGGTCCTACTTTAAATGTGCTTTTGATAAATACAAAAAGGTTCATTTTACTAGTTTTATCAATTGAAATGTCACATGCCGAAAAATCAAAACATGCTGTATTTCCCAATTTAAATGCTGCAAAATGATTTGTTTTTTGGAGGAAAATATGTAGAAAATACGGAACTTTTATTTTTATTTCTTTTTGATTTATTGCGCATTTTAGCTATTTGCAATGCACATGGTTTGGTGTGTTTTGGGACTGTCCTGTTGCGCAGAAATATCGTTCAAACAAAGCGATGCAGTCAAATTTTCGACATCCCACTCCACTTCAGGGCCTCAAAACTCCTGCAATGGACGTAATGAATGGATACATGAGACAAACTGTACCAACAATCAAAAAGACTGGACTTCTGCAATGTCGATCTGAAAAAAAAAAAAAAAAAAAAAAGCAGGACTTTTTTTTATTGTTATCCTGAATAACACGTGATTCATGATCTTTTACTAGAAATGCCACATCAAATATAGTTATCACAAGTAAAATAAAATGTCAAAAAGCCAAATAATTGTGCCAGGATGTCCAAGTTTAGGGGTGTGTGTGTGTATATATATATATATATATGTGTGTGTGTGTGTATGTATGTGTGTATATATATATATATATATATATATATATGTATATATATGTATATATATATATATATATATATATATATATATATATATATATATATTATATATATTATATATATATATATATATATATATATATATATATATATATATATATATATATATATATATATATATATCCAGTCAAAGTATTTAGTATAAGTCCATTTTTATCTTATTTCGTTTTTTATTTTGAATTCATGTCTTATTTTATTTATATATTTTTTGCTTTTTATTATTTTTTTTTTAAGTTGCACCATTCCTAGTTTGTGAATCTTTGTTTTTGACACTGGCAATAAACCATTGACTTTTTCGGATTCCTATGTCTTGCTTGGAATATTCCTCAGTATGGCATTAAACATACATTTATTCAATTTGTGTTTTATTTTTTTTGATTGCTGAAAAACACACATTCCTCCCGCGACTGTTGGCATCTGGTCTCCACAGGGATACGTTTAATGCCGTGCTGCGGAACATTCAGCGTTCCAACCATTTCCACGGAGACGAGCTGTTGAAAGAGTCCCACCTCTAAAATAACCCATCATGAGCTGAGATACTTGGCATGACTCCAGTCGGATTGCGTAAAAGAAAATCACGGCGTTTAAAAAAAACAAACAAAAAGATAAAATCGCGCATTTTTCTTTTTTTTTTTCTTTTTTTTTTTTTGCGGTTGAATAAAGTCTGCTCCTTTTTTAGGTGCCGTCTCGATGAACCTCTCTGACCCGCTGCGGTTTTCTCTAAAAAAAAACCCCACATTTGTCTTTTAAATTTGAGCTCAGACCTGCTCAAGGTGCCTCAGGTGCACTCTCCCCGAACGCGCTCAGAACATACTCCACGCAGCGCTCGTGCTTTTTGCTTTTTATTGCTAATCACAGCCGCGGCAAACGTGTATTTTTTTATTTTTTTTTTTTCTCCTTTACTTTAGTCGTATTTTTAACTCGATTTTCTCAAGCGATTTGGGTCGGCGAACGCACAAGCCTCGCAGTAATAAACTCCGGATTAGCCGTGATCGGTCGCGCGTCGCTAATGCCGGCGGACAACGCATCGCCACGTAGCATCAAGCTAACGCTAAAAAGATGACATTCAAAGTGGGCGAAACCTGGAGGTCAGCTGTCCGAACGATGGACGGGAACGTTTGATCAGGAGAGAAAGACGAGCGGGGAGGGTTTTAAATGTAACGCCGCGGGGAGGAGGGGGGGGGGGGGAGAGCGATGCGAGCGCTGATGTGAACGGACACACACACTTATAGCCCACGTGCGACGTCAGGTGCTTCACACGGCAAGAGGGGCCGTTATGTTGGCATGAGATTGCAGGTTTATTTAACGGTGAAGAAACGAGGGGAAGCGCGGGTGTCGTGCCCGAGGAAACTGGGATTGCACTACCAACCCTTTCGACTTTTCCCACAGGTTTTATTTTTATATTTTTCTCGGAGAAGAAGGGTCAAAGGACGGGGGGGATGCTGGGACAGTTATCCATTTCCTGTCATTTGGGAGTTACAAAAATAAATTGAAAAATCCTTGCGTTTCGTTTATCATTTCCATGTTTTTTTTTGTTTTTTTTGTTTGCTCTGTTCATGTTGTTTTTGTTTACTTTATTCATTTATACTTTCTAATGGTATTAAATGACATGTACGATGCAATATTTCCTTTTTTTTTTAGCTTTTTAATCATGCTATAACGTCGTTCTCTGGTGAAAAACATGTCTATAGTTGTGTTGAGCTTCATTCACACTTTGGTTCATTTAATCATGATTGCGAGGTCATCTTCTCTGAGCCTCAGTAGGGCACTCAAATTTCCCAGATGTGTGACATCAAAAGGTGGAGATCTGGAGGTGTGTTTTTTAAGTCCATGGTCATCACCAGACTCGTGCTGAGCATTTTTTGCCACAAATTAGTATTTTTACTTCTTATTTATACTGTGACTTAAATTATACTGTGACCTAAATAATCACAATTATCGATTCTACTAATGAGCTTGACATCCCGAATTGAGACAGCAGAGGTTCAATTTATGTTGTTGAAAACAAATTATGAAAATATCTGTGTTTTGACACTTAAAGTTCTAAATGTTCTCCTGTTTTTCTAAATTCTGACTTAGTTTGGTGGTGTAGAACCTGTGGTATTATAGTTTTTACTTCGTTAAGTGGCAGTTTGTGAAGACTTTGTGAAATTTTGAAAAATAAAGTGTTTAAAAAATGTCAAGGAAAAGAGCTGAATCCCTCTGTGATGTCATCATCAGCGTGCGACAGACAGTTGACACTTCAACTGAGACACTTTTCTGACAGTTTTAAACCGACAAAATACAGGTGTTCTGTGGTGTTGTGTGTCAAATCAGAACTGTCGTGTCATTTATGTGGATTTTGGCTCTTGTTTGCAGTCTGGTTGCTAGGTAACAGCTGTGGAATTACCTCTGCCTATGTCACATTTGCTGCCCATGTCCAACCAGGAAGTACAGTTATAAACTTCAAGAAACTGGGAACAAACGGAGCGTAAAAGCTGAAATATAATTGTTTCAGTACGTTTTTAGTCGAATCCAGACCCGTTCTCGTGTTGAACTCGCGTCATAAAACCTCGTCCAGTTGAAGTTGGTGTTCTCCTCGCTCCACCTTCTGATCATTACACGCCCGACCTCTGAAAAGTGTCAGGACTAATACAGTACGACTTTGGGAAGACGTTGTGATGGCGACAAAGCTCGCGTCTCCTCAGGCGGCCCCGGGCCCCGCTCCTGTCTGAACCTGTCGGAAGATGGAGCAGGAACCGATAATGAGGTGAAAGACGGAGCCCGGCGTTGAACAGGTGAGTCACGGGAACGGGGGGGGGGGGGGGAAACTAAAAAACAAGATTTGAACCGACTCTGAGAAGCTCCAGCGACACCGCGCCGACTGTCGCTGGGGATTTTACGCGCAGGAAGCAGGACAACTCGGACGCATTTTCAGTCAATCCGTTAAGGGGCGTGTCACAGGGTTTTTAGGATTTGCACATTTGGACTGCATCTGGTGTGTTTGATAGTTTTACACCAATCGAGCAGGTATTTGTGGAGAAAACGTTGAAAATTGTGACAGGAAGTGACATCACACCAGGGACAATCATTCCATACAAGAAAAACACTTTTTGTTGTTGTTATTATTTTTGTTATTATTTTTTCCCAATTTTTTTACAATGAAAAAAAAAGAGGATAAATAAATAACTGACACAAACCAAAAAATCAACCGACATCCAACAAAACTATAGAAACTAAAGCACAAAAAAGGCCAAACGATCGGTCAAATTTGTCCCTTTTCAAATTGAGTCAGAATGTGATTTTTTTTTTTCCGAATGTCCAGTAAAATATTAGTCCAGCCAATGATTGTCGGAGCAATTTGTGTCCTCCAGATTTTTGTGAGTGGAAAGAAGAAGAAGAAGAAGAAGAATAAACACAAAAAAAGAGAAAAAAGGATAATAATATGCCAAAAAAACATTTATTTTTCCCGGCTGCCAAAAGTGTGTTCCAAAGGTATCCATCTATATCAGGGCTTTTCAGCTTCATTTTCCCGAGGCCCATATTTTTCGGAGGTGCACAACACGCACTGTAACGACATTTTGGGTCGCACAGAACATCCCCGAAACTGTTTCAATAAATTGTGTTCATACAATAATACAATGATGGAGTTGGTTGTTGGGAGAAATGACCAACAAAATGCTAACATTGCTTTGCCAACATTGCCAGGACTAGACTAGTGCCACCCAGGACTGACCTAGGACTAAAGCAGAATTAAAAAAGGACTAAACCAAAACCAAACCAGGTCTAAACTGGTGCTAACCCATAATTAAACCAGTCATTTTTGTTTCTATATTTGGAAGATGGGTTGTGGGCCGTATTCAATCACTTGTAGTGCCTGATTTGGCCCCCGGGCCTTAAGTTGAATAGTCCTGATGTTTATTGTCCGTGGAGATATGTCTTCTATCTTCAACCCAAAAGGCGTGATTGTTCTCCATTTGCTTTCTTTCATGACGTCATCGACCCGTACGGCGCGAACGCAGCCGTTTGTGGCGCCGCGCGGCACACGTGCGCTCCCCGAATAGCCTCGCTTCTCGCTAAACCGCGCGCAGGCTTTTCTCTCCGCTCGCGCACGAAAAAAAACGCTTGTGACCTCGGGAACATCTGCCGGTGGTTTTCTCCGGCGCAGTAGCCCGACGACGCTCTTCCAAAAAACCAAAAAAAAAAGCCCGATTTGAGCTGTGCGCCGCAGGCTTATGGGAACCATACGGGGGCTGCGGAATGACCCCCGCCGCTCAATGTGCAGAGGATTTGAGATGAGTTTTAAAAAAGGGAAAAACTGCAGCTGTGCCGTTCCCCAAAAGCCCCTCGCCACAAGTGGACTTTAGTTTGTTTCAAAGCTACAAAAGTGCGTCATTGTGGGCCCAACAGACATTTGCTTTTTGTTTGAGTTTTCGTGTGTTGAATACATTGTTTTTTTACGTTTTCTTCATTGTAAAACGCCATATTTATCCAAAGCAGCTGAATAATATAACAGAGATCTGATGGAACTTAGAAGCTTCCCTTTCATTCATTTCTGTTGGACACGAATAAAAGGAAGTAAAGATGCTAAAATTAACAGTATAAAAGTTGTTTCTTCTGTGGCAAAGTAAGAAAATATAAAACTTCCACTGGAGGAAGAAGTGCTCAGTTTGGTTACTCCAATAAAAGTACAGTGGCAAAACTAATATATATATATAAATAATAGTCCTCCACAGAGCTCTGACAGAGCCCTCCCCACAGAGCTCTGAAAGACCTGTCCCCACAGAGCTCTGAAAGACCTGTCCCCACAGAGCTCTAACGGAACCCTCCCCCACAGAGCTCTAACCCACAGCCCTAAAGTCATTCGGAGACTGTCGCTGCACGATCTGCGGTGGGATCCATTTTAAACACCGTTTTAACCGACTTTGAGCAAATATTTGACAGTAAAGAAGTCTATATTAGTATACGTGTTTTTCGATGCTATGGTGACGCTATAGCAACAAAATAATATAAATATCACTGTCATGGACGTTGATGTAGCACTGCTCATGCCCAGTTCTTATTTCCTCTGCAGATGATAGTTTGTCCTCATAAATTTGCCTCTCAAGTTGTAAAAAAAAGCCATTTATCTCGAAGCTCCTCCAAGTGTCTTATTCCACGTTCTTTCACCTCAGTGGTCTTCTGCGGTCGATCCCTCCCACTTTAGACTTGGGCGTGTTGCTGACTCCGACAGACACCCGCTCCTCAACCACAAAGGCTTCTGGGAAACTGGGCGCGTTGGGTTTTATTTACGGCTGAAAATCAAAACAGATGGAGTCAGAAGCCACGAGGCGAACGTCACGGCTGGATTCTGTTAAGACGAATCAGAACGCGCGAAACCTGCTCACATGTGACAGTCGTTTGGGATTGTTCTGTGTGCGCGTATTCTGTGTGCGCATATTCTGTGTGCGCATATTCTGTGTGCGCGTATTCTGTGTGCGCATATTCTGTCCCGTTCTGAACGAGGCTGGTGCTCGTGGTAATGGTGGTAATGGTGGTAATGGTGGTAATGGTGATGGTAGTGATGGTAATGGTAGTAATGGTGGTAGTAGTAATAATGGTAGTAGTAAAAATGATGGTGGTAGTAGTAGTAAAAGTAGTGGTAATAATGGTAATAGTAATAGTAATAGTAGTGGTAGTGGTAGTGGTAATGGTAATAGTAGTGGTAATAGTAGTGATAATAATAATGGTAATAGTAGTAGTAGTAGTAGTAGTAATAATGGTAATAGTAATAGTGGTAATAATAATAATAATGGTAATGATAATAGTGGTAATAATAATAATGGTAATAGTAATAGTGGTAATAATAATAATAATGGTAATAGTGGTGATGATGATAATTAACTTTTCTTTACTTCTAGTTCAAGAAAACACCTTTTATTCACTAAAATGCAAGTTTTATCCAAATGTGCAAATTTAGTCATATTTATCTTAGTAAATATATTAAAATGATCTTAAAAAAAGGTTTGCCAATGGAACAAGCTGTTATTTTTTGCTCATTTCAAGTGAGAAAATGGTTGTTCTTATTTTGACGAAAGCTTGTTCCATTGGCAAATCTTATAAGACTGTCCAAATATCCTCAAACCAATCAAATAAATACTGCTAATTCAAGCACTTATTTACATATTATCTTACGATTGTAATTTCCAGTGAAGTCACAATAAGTAAACTTTATTTGTTTCACAGTAATAAAATACAAGTTCAAATACAAATGTACAATAAAAAACATTTGATTTGAACATCTCTGACAGTCAATAAAGCTGTAATTCTTGATTTTTAAAAAGTCTTTAGATTATTTTGAAAGGCACTGAGTCTAAGGGAGCTTGTTACAGAGCCTGATTGTGTGGAGGAACCATCAGCAGGTTCTAGGGCTGATGGTTCCTCCAAGTTATTGACCAACGACATCTTAATCGATTAGTCTAAAAAAGAAAACTGACTAAAGGCCAAAACCTGCTGAAGGCAAAACCTGGAGGCTGAAGGCCAAAACTGGAGGCTGAAGGCCAAAACCTGCTAAACCTGGGCTGAAGGCCAAAACCTGGAGGCTGAAGGCCAAAACCTGGAGGGCCAAAACCTGGAGGCTGAAGGCCAAAACCTGGAGGCTGAAGGCCAAAACCTGGAGGCTGAAGGCCAAAACCTGGAGGCTGAAGGCTGGCCAAAACCTGGAGGCTGAAGGCCAAAACCTGGAGGCTGCCAAAACCTGGAGGCTCAAGGCCAAAACCTGGAGGCTAAAGGCCAAAACCTGGAGGCTCAAGACTGACAGCCCTAGCAGGTTCTGTCCGAGAACCCGAGGCTCCGGGTCGAGCGTAGGGTTTGATCAGGTCAGCTGCCTATGGACTACTCAAAAGGTCAAAACCAAGAGTTTGAAGTGGGCATGATTCTGCAGGGAGCCAAAGAAGACTTTGTAGAAGGTGTGAAGTCCTTCTGTTACTGTGGGCCAGGAGCCTCGCAGCAGAGTTCATGAATGAGACATGATTCAGGACAGGCCTTTGAAATAGTTTAAGTGTTTTATTCAAGGGCCTTTTTGATAATGAACTGACATTTTGAAGCTTTTAATTCTGTAATATTTTGTTTCTGAATGATGCTAATGTTCCAGCATCAAAAACACCTGGAGCCCTCTCCCTCCGAGCCTCAAAAACGATGTGTGACGTTGTGTTCTGCCTGTGACGTGCCTCAGCGAGCTCCTGTGCTGTTTTCAAGTCCACAAATCATCGCAAATAAATCATTTCTGGCTCAAATCGCGACCAGAACTGCGCGCTACCATTAGTATGTCGGAGAAAAGCTGGCGTTTGTTTCTCTCTTCTATGTAATTCCTTCTGCAGCCAGAAGATGGAGCTCCAAGGTCAGTTTTTAGCACGGGAAGAGCCACGCTTAATCATGAGACGCCAAAGTAATATTTATCTTATTTGTCTTATTTGTCTCGTCGCCAGAGAAGCTCCGCGTTCATCCTCTGCTCGTCGCTTTCACCGCAACAAGCGTTTTGTCGTTGGGGCCGTGCTACTTTTTTAAATTTGGATTGCTGGCAGTGAGGAAGAGGAGGAGGAGGAAGGGACAAGCGACACGTTTTAATTGGTCTAGAAGTGTAGGCGCTGAGGTGGTCTCCCGGGGATAAGGATTCACAGAGGAATGGGAGAAGACACTGGACTAGAAACGCGGGGTAGCCACTGTAAAGCTAAGGCGCTAACAAGAGTCAAGACAAGTGACCGGAAAGCTGTGGCGTGGACTGTCTTATCCTCTCAGTGACTTTAAGAATGTTTCTCAAGGTATTTTTTAAGCAGTAACAACTCGAATGTGATAAAGCAAATGCCACAAAGTGACGTGATGACATTTCGAGGACACATACCAAGCTTTATTTGTGTTATTGGCCTTTTTTGAAACGTGAAAACTCATGAAAATCTCTTGCATTAATGTATGTGTTGAAAACCAGACATGACTTTCTATTTGTTGGCGTTCCATCATCAGGATTTGGTGTTTGCGCTCCATCTACTGGCAGCCGAGGGGAATTAACAAGGGGGAAATGCACAAAAGCTAGCTTGCCCCGTCATGCTGATGTAGAAAAGGCAAAAGCAGAAAAGGCAAACACTTCTGAGTTTTGTTGAATGACGCTGAGAGGGAAAAACACATGCTGAAAGTGTTTACGTTCTGCCACATAATTATACAGGGATCAAAAGAACCTGCGAACATGTGTCACAACGTTTGTTACGTGGCATTTGTGATCATTTCTGAGTCCTCCAGTAGAAATAAGGACATGGGCGGGGCGCTCATGTACATCTCCTTCTCGACAAGTGGTATTCGTCATAATTCCGACCGCGCATGAAGGCAGCGTAGGTCCAGGGTGAGCTTCTGGGTCATTTCCTTTCCTAAACCAGAGCTGACCTGTCCTTCATGGCTGTTTTTTAAATTCTAGCTCTTCAGACAAGTACCTTCAGATTGTAAATTACTTTCGGGGTGGGAGACGAAACTTGATTTCAAAAACTTTGTCCAGGAGACTTCCTTTTGACTTTCTATTTACACTTTTTTTTTTTTTTTTTTTTTAAACGGGACGGAAGACGGGAAAGTCTGGAGGCCTTTTCCGTTCCGCCTTCCGTCGCGTTCCGGTGATGAACGTTCTCACTTATGGCGTCTCTGGAGGTGGAAAGTCACCTGCCTGATTCATGGGTGTAGCAGGGTAAAACCGTTCTCCACGGAGATCGGTATGTTTTATGCCGTACTGTGGAACATTAGAGCCAAAGGAACAGCGATTCCATGGTAACGAGCGGCACTCCTCCAGCTCCCAGTCAGGTGTGTGGAGACTCAAGCCCGCTCTATCTAGTCCTGGGCTAAAACGCAAAGTGCTGAGGCTTTAAAAAGGTTCCGGAGAAGTGTTTTGTCCGGCGAAGTGTTTTGTCCGTACGCACAGTTTTATAAATCAGATGACCCCTTTTTGAAACCTTTTCTAACCCTTTGACGTGTGACAGGAAAGCATTTTGCCCTCGTTAACGCAGAACTACGGCTCATTTGAACCAACAATGCTCTTTGCATATTTATTAACTGTTGCTTTTTATTACCATCTGTAAAATATTGATCGACTTTCTTGCACGTGCCCCTCCTCACGACATTGAAAACAAGCAGCCACATTTGATAAACTTTGGACTCAATGGGACTCGACTGTTGGACTTGCTGTGCCTTCATTTTATTCGTCATATTGTACCATTATGATTTTTCTTTAATGTTTTTAATTTAATTTATAATTATTTTTAAACTTTTTTAATTTGATTTATTTAAATAATTTTATTTATTATATTGTCCAGCTCTCTGGTCCTGTTGTTTTTTACATGGGGGGGATTAATTGGAAAGAAATGGTCATAACTTAATAGTTGAAAATCTTAATTTATAAATCAATCTGCTTTTAAATAATAGGCCAATTATAAGGTTACATGGACTTTTCTTTATTATTATTATTATTATTATTATTATTATTATTATTATTATTATTATTGTTTTTTATTATTAAATTATTTTTTATATATTTTGGTGAACCTTACTTTCAGTTATTAAATTTTTTCTCATTTCCATCACCAGAGTTTATGCATTATTTCAGGTTTTGTCCTTCTAATTACTTATAATAATAATAATAATAATAAGTTATCCAACATACTGGGACATCACAATTCAAAATCTGTCATCCGTTTTTGTTTTTCTTTTTATAAGTATTTTATTGAGTGTGACACAACTTGACTCCACCCTTTTTTTCTTTTTTTTTCTTCTTTTTGGAAGCATCAATCACTGAGTTTAGTCACGCTTCATAATCTCTCGTTTTATAAATTGCCAGAGTCTTGCTCCACGCTGTGACATTTGAGTGGCACCAGACGGAGATATACGGCCCACATATTAGCCGAGTTAATTTTGTGGCCCGCCGCCGCCTCTGGGCCCGTTCTTCTGACTGTTTCAGGCTGTGAACGACGTCCTCGCTGCTGTAATTTATAGCCCGGAGTTGGACGTTCTCCAAAGCCGACACGCCCTGCAGTGGTGGGAGCTTTGGAGGGGATATACAAACTTGGGGGTGCTGGGTTCACGAAGGCTGCGTTTATACTTAAATACAGACATAAATCGAGCTCATTTTAGTCCTGATGTTGGCTTGGTTTGGTCCTGTTCTTGTCCTTGTTTTGTCCTGGTTTAGTTTTGAGTTTTGATCCTGGTTTAGTTCCCATTTTGGTGCGTTGAATGGGCCAATGTGAACGCACCATCAATCAATCCATCCGAGTTTATTAGTGCAGCACCTTTCGAACGTCACTACGAGCGACAGACAAAACAATTCAAAAAAACAAAAACACTAATGAATTGTACACGTCTTGTGCTGAGTTTTGGGCCAACAACACCGCTTCGGGCCCACTTTTAATACCTGGGCCTGGGAGGTGAACCCTCAACGTCTGAGGTAGACCGGGTTCACGCCTTGAACTCCAAACCAAAGCGGCAGGTACGACAGTTGTGATGTCGGCCGTGTTTGGAAGCGCTCTGTACGCGTTGAAGTCTGCGGACGGGGGATTTGATTAAGGGATTGATTAAGTATAAAGGGCATTACAAAGGGCGCTGCACGATTGAACATGTACAAGTATGATTGGTCTTTTCAATGTCGGCACAGGGACAAAAAGGAAAGGGGGAAAAAAAGCCTTCACTTTTGCTCGGAATCTGATTTTAAAAAATAAATTAAAGGCACTACCCTGTTTGTCGTTGTTGTTGTTGAAGACCAAATTTCTCACAGCGATGCAGAAAGGTGCCCCGAGAGGAGGGTCCGGGCTTACAATCATGTCTTTCCCTGTTTTAAGAGCCCTGGAGGCAGCTGTGGGTGCAGTGTCGTAGTTTGGGTCAGAACCGAAGGAAAGAAAAGTTGAACGTCATCACAGTAGAGGTGAAAACTGGAAATGACTTCTTCCAGAGAAAAAGGGAGAAAAGAGCCGGTCCGAGAACTGAGCCTTGTGGTACGCCTGAAGAAAAGTGGAGCTGCTGTACAGGTCAAATAATGTCTGTGTGTGAGGTAAAAGTACAAAAAACAGGCTTGGACTAGCATACATTTTCCTTTTTTTGACAAATTAAAACAGCTTCACATCATTTTGTTGTAATCCAAAAAAAAAAATCCTGTGTTTTTTGCAAATTGTCTAGCATTTACACACAACTGGGACTAAAATCAGGCCTGGACCCAAGACTAAAACGCGTCTTGAACAGGATCAAATCAAGTCTACATCCGGACTAAACTGAGCTCAAACGAGGACAATTGTTTGGTAGTTCTTAAATGGGGGGATAAAAAAAATCAATCAATGCAGAGCAAAATTCCAAATTAATCTGAGAAACTACAGCCGGCCATTTGTCAGTACCGGTAGATTATCCCGCTTTATATTTTAAAATTGCTTATTTCTTCATGAAGGGAATTACCACGACACAGTAGCTCAAAAATACAATATAAATACAATTCTTGTTGTAAAAGAGCGAATACGAAAATTCTTTAGAAACTGGTCTGAATGGGACACCTGTGTTGGTCTTTATGTGCCTAAACCTTTTTTCATTTTTTATGTATTATTATTATTTAATGTATTATATTTTATTATTATTATTATTATTATTATTATTATTATTATTATTATTATTATTATTATTATTAATAATATTTTGTCTTCTTGTCCTGTTTGTTGTTGTTTATATTTTTTATTTTGGTCTGTTTTTTTGGTTTTTACTTTATGTTGAAAAATGAAAACGAATGTATCTACAGTATATAAAAGAGAATGGGCTTGCTAATGGGGTGGGCAGAAAACCCCCCAAAGAAAAGTCTGGAACTCGTTAGCTGGTGTGGTTCTGACCAGTTTGTTCGTGGCGTTTGTTTTGTCCTTTTTTCTCCCGACGCATTTGAACGTGACTCTCTCCTTCAGATCCTGCTCTTTGCCCCATTAGCATTCGAGCGCGGGTGGGCCCTGACAGCTGACACGCCCCCCCCCCCTCCACTCCTCCACTGCAGAGGCTTGTTCCCCTGTTCCCTCCGCGGTCCCAGCCGGGTGCTCCCGCGGGTGCCACGCTTCACCCGCACATGCAGATGGGCCTGACCTCGCCGCACCTTCTGCGCATGTTTAAAGTGACGGAGGGAGACAAAGAGTTTAGAAAGTCTGAGGCTCGCGCGTTCGCCACAGAGCGAACCCCCGGGAGTCGAATGGGTGTGAGGGGAAACTGTGACGGCGAGAGGGCGCAGACCACCTGTCGCTCGCTCGCAGCGTCCTAATTATTCCCCGCGAAGATGAGTTTCTAAGTGCTTTTCACAGTTTTGTGTCGATAGTGTTTAGAATCTGTTTACTGAGGCTGAAGTTACTTTACATGACGCTCGTGTGTGTGTGTGTGTGTGTGTCCTGTAAATGTAGTTATTGGAAAACAAATCCTTCCACAAAATGATGTATGTCAAAATACATTTATTTTATTCACTGTATTTCAATGTATTTGTGTTTGTTTTAGGACAAACGTAATGAGAGAGACTTCATGCGTGGCCTAAAACCAAGTACAGATTAAATGCAGAATATCCAGCTAAAACCACAAACCAAACCATCAATAAGACGATAACATTTATAAAGACACAAACGCACTTTCACCAACAATACGGGATACAAATAATGCAGAACGAGAGCATTGTGGGTAATCTTTAACCCGCGCTTTCGAAATCATTAGAAGGCATAAAATAACGGTCTGTTTTTAAAGCACTTAAAAGGATTAGCACAAAGAGAGAGACTTTCATAGTTGGTTTGTGAGTGATTTTACCGGGAAAATAAAATGAAATCGAATGACAATAATATTGATATTAATAATAATATTAATAATATTAATAATATTAATAACGCTGCTTTGTTTTTCCATGCGATCAATCAAAAGACGAATAACTGTGAAAAGATAGAGGACTTTTTAAATGAAGAGAAACAACTATTAAATGTAGATAAAAAATATTAAGTCATGATTAAAAAACTATTGAATCAAGAGGCATAACTATTGAAATCGAGATGCATAACTATTGAAATTGAGATGCATAACTATTGAAATTGAGATGCAACTATTGAAATCGAGAGGCATAACTATTGAAATTGAGATGCATAACTATTGAAATCGAGATTCAACTATTGGAATCGAGAGGCATAACTATTGAAATCGAGATGCATAACTATTGAAATCGAGATGCATAACTATTGAAATCGAGAGGCATAACTATTGGAATCGAGAGGCATAACTATTGAAATGGTGACGACTATGACACTAATGTACAATACGTGGCTCTAAATGACTGTTGTCATGGTTAAGCTGTATTTCAGTTCAAACTCCTCGTCCGTGACCACCACAGGGTCCCGCCTGTTTAGATTTGGGAAATGGGAAAGTTCTTATCTCCTCAAACCGTCCGACCTCTCGACCTTCTGCAGACTTAAGTCGCTGCGACCCGCGTCACCTGCGCAAAGTAAAAGAGCTTAAAGTGTCCAGGAAATGAATCTGTTTGTGCAAAAGGACGGTAAAAAGTGTGTGATTTTTGTGTCCCAAGAACGTAAATACAGACGAACCAAAGTCACGAGACGCTGCATTCTGAATCAATCATCTCGAGTCTTTTCTCTTTCACGAAATGGGCACATTCTGAAACGTTTGGTCATCATTTCAGACGGAGCATTGTATCGCATTTCTATTGATTTATTTTCACTTATAAATACAGAAGTTTGCTTAAAATAAAATGACAGAAAATAAAAGTGTGTCATCCTTAAGGCCACACCTACAATTCATTGTTTAGCTCAAATTGACAAAGCTTTTTTATTTTATTTTTTTGGACAGATGTTTTAAAGATGAAAATCACATTAAACAGAAAATAGATTTTACCTTAAAAAAAAATCTCTTCAAGAAACATTTATTTTTAAAAATATGTTTTATTTATCAATTTTCTGTTTCTGCTTTATTATAATCGTACAAAAAACACACCTAAACTTAATAATAATATTTTTATTTGTATTGAGCAATATTTCTTTCAGATACCTTTTACTGTTTGGTTCTGAAAGGTTCATAAATTCACCAGAATCATTCCATTTGGCTCCACGATGTCGTAAAGAAAACTGCTTTTTGAGTTTTTGCCTGTCGAGTTTGAGGAGAATGAACTTGGCATTTCCTGTCAAAGTCGTTGTCAAATATTCGAGGAGATTGACCATGTTCTATCATAAGAACAAAGGTACATATTTGATTGGAAATTCATGTCATAAATATAAAATTTTCATGAGCACATACTTGGCCACGCACTGTATAAGCCAGGGATATTCAACATAAGGCCCGGGGGCCAAATCAGGCCCTCCAAGCGGTTTAATTTGGCCCACGAGCCATTTTACAAATATTGAAAAAAGTTTGTTTACTGGTTTCATTCTGTGTTAACACTGCTTGGTTTGGTCTTGGTTTGGTCTTGGTCTTGGTTTGGTCTTGGTCTTGGTTTGGTCTTGGTCTTGGTTTGGTCTTGGTTCTTGGTTTGGTCTTGGTTTGGTCTTGGTTTGGTCTTGGTTTGGTCTTGGTTTGGTCTTGGTTTGGTCTTGGTTTGGTCCTTGTTTAATGCGGCTTCAGACCAGTTTTGATTCTGGGTCAGTGCTGGCTCAGACCTGGTTTGGTCCCAGTATAATTCTGGTTCAGAATTGGAAGGACAATTTGGCAAAGCAAAGTTGGTAAAGCATTTTGTATGTTGTTTCTCACTCAAAACTAATCGTTGGTCGTAAAGTATTAACCACTAAATCCCCCCCAAAAAACAGAGTTGACTCGTCCTGGAATAAACCAATGGGAGATTCACTGTTTATGAAAGAAAGATCTAAATTTATGAGCCACAAATCTTGAACAATTGAACAAACACTTTTGAGTCGTTCGGACAAAAAAACCTGACGAGATAATTACGGAAATCCGACGAAGGCTTCGCGCGTCACGGTTAATTACGGCGCTGAAACCGGAGGATCTGTTTACAGCCCGCCACATCCGCGCGTTCTTGACTCCTTTTTTTTCTTTTTTTCTACAAGCTCCGTCGTAATTAATCAAAAAGCAATTACCGCGCTCTGGAGACGCGCAAATGATTTCTGACAATTTCCGTCGAGGTTTTTCTGTTCTGTTTTTTTTTGTCTAAACGGACCTGACGTGACAAAATAGTTTGTAATTGTACATGAATTTACCTTGATTTGATTTGTAACGACCGCAAATGTGGTTTTATTGGAAGACAGCTGTGTTTTTGGGTTTATTGACACTTTTTAGAAGGAAATACATTGCTAAAAATTTATCTGCAAAGCCTAAAAGTAATTGAATTTAGATATTATTCTTAATATTTGTAGTTATTTCCATTGACAAAATTCATCGATTACATTTTGAACTTGTTGAAATTTCAAAAATATTGAAAAATGTCAAATGATCTAAAGCATTGTTACATTTTTAAAGGGTCAAATTATGTAAAAATCAACTTTAATGAGCGTTAAGGCTTGTTTCATCATCATCTTACTTGATTCATTCCTGAATGTTTGAGTTAATCCTGTATTTTCCTGCAACTAAAGCGCCGTTTTCACCTACCCCCTATCCCCGCCCACGTCTTTTGTGTGATTATTCGAAAACTTAAGACTCATGTAGAGTTCTGAAATGCCCCGTAACTACTTTTCGAAAATTAAAAACACGTAAATGACAAGTTGCTGTCTGTGAAGAGGAGGGGTTTTATCACTGTGAAGAGGCGGGGTTTATCACTGTGAAGAGGCGGGGTTTATCACTGTGAAGAGGCGGGGTTTATCACTGTGACGAGGCGGGGTTTGTCTCTGTGACGAGGCGGGGTTTGTCTCTGTGACGAGGCGGGGTTTGTCACTGTGACGAGGCGGGGTTTGTCACTGTGACGACGAGGCGGGGTTTGTCACTGTGACGAGGCGGGGTTTGTCACTGTGACGAGGCGGGTTTGTCACTGTGACGAGGCGGGGTTTGTCTCTGTGACGAGGCGGGGTTTGTCACTGTGACGAGGCGGGGTTTGTCACTGTTTGTGACGAGGCGGGTTTTGTCACTGTGACGAGGCGGGGTTTGTCACTGTGACGAGGCGGGGTTTATCACTGTGACGAGGCGGGGTTTGTCTCTGTGACGAGGCGGGGTTTGTCTCTGTGACGAGGCGGGTTTGTCTCTGACGAGGCGGGGTTTGTCTCTGTGACGAGGCGGGGTTTATCAGTGTGACGAGGCGGGGTTTGTCTCTGTGACGAGGCGGGGTTTTTGTCCTCTGTGACGAGGCGAGGTTTGTCTCTGTGACGAGGCGAGGTTTGTCTCTGTTGACGAGGCGGGGTTTATCAGTGTGACGAGGCGGGGTTTGTCTCTGTGACGAGGCGAGGTTTGTCTCTGTGACGAGGCGGGGTTTATCAGTGTGACGAGGCGGGGTTTGTCTCTGTGACGAGGGGTTTGTCTCTGTGACGAGGCGGGGTTTGTCTCTGTGACGAGGCGAGGTTGTCTCTGTGACGAGGCGGCGCTTGAACATGCGAAACGGGACTAAACCAGATTGAAACCGAACTAAACCAGGGCAAAGCGGGACTAGATTGAAACTGAGCTAAACTAGGACTAAACCAGATTGAAAAACTGGACTAAACCAGGGAAGAACGGGACTAAAACCAGTTCTAAACCAGGTCTAAAAAAGCAGGTCTAAACCAGGTCTAAACCAGGTCTAAACCAGCAGGTCTAAACCAGGTCTAAACCAGCTAAACCAGGGCTCTAAACCAGGTCTAAACCAGGTCTAACCAGCCCTCAGTTATAACCCCTGTGGACTAGACCATGTAAACCCCCATAAATGTTCTGAATGTTGACGTTCTGAACTTGGTGGTGTTGTTGTAGTCCAGATTACCCTTCGTTTGGTTTTTTTCATAAAAAGAGGCTTTGTAAAATATGAAAGTGTATTTATCCGACCACAATACGTCGTGTAACTGAAGTATTTGTGCCTTTTTTATCCGTCTGCGTCAAACACGACTGGATTTAAGGGATAAAAACATCATCTCAAAGCAGAAGAGTCTCCACATCCTCCGCAGACCCCCCCCTCTCTGCTCTCCTGCCAAGCCCACCCGCCTCGCTCGTCTAAAAGTGTCTGCAAAAAGGGCTGAAGCGGCGGAGAGGAGCTTTGCCTCGGGTGCAGTCCCCTGAACGGGAGGGCTTTTGGGGTCAGTACTTGTTCAAAACGAGGCTTCACTTACTCTGCTCTAATGAGGGTCCGCTCTCCTCCTCTCACCGTTTCTATGGCGCCAGCAGACGAAACAGGAAAGGCGGACTCCGCTGACGACTCACTGGATGAAGGGATTATTCATGTCGGCCATTTTGGTTTCATGTTCTTCATTCAATCATACGTTTGTCACGAATTTGAAATGACTCTAAAATAACCTGTTTATGTCTCAGAACTAACCAGGTCTAACCCGAGTTAACCCAGGTCTAACCCGAGTTAAACCAGGTCTAACCCGAGTTAAACCAGGTCAAACCCGAGTTAACCCAGGTCTAACCCGAGTTAAACCCAGGAGTTAAACCCAGGGTCTAACCGAGTTAACCCAGGTCTAACCCGAGTTAACCCAGAGTTAACCCAGGTCTAACCCGAGTTAAACCAGGTCTAACCCGAGTTAAACCAGGTCTTTATTCAGGACTAAAAAAGAATGAACCCAGAACTAAACCAGGTCTAACCGAGTTAAACCAGGTCTAACCCGAGTTAAACCAGGTCTAACCCGAGTTAAACCAGGTCTTATTCAGGACTAAAAACAGAATGAACCCAGAACTAACCCAGGTCTAACCAGAGTTAAACCAGGTCTAATTCAGGACTAAATTAAACTTGAGAATAAATCAGGTCTAACCCAGGACTGAACCAGGTCTTACTTACAGGTCAAAACCAAGACTCCCTGAGAATAAATCAGGTCTAACCCAACTAAACCAGTTCAGAATAGACCCGGTTTAGTTGGGTTTAACCAAATCAGAATTAATCCAGGACTAAATCAGGTTTTAACAAAACTAGCCTGGTCTAATCCCAGGACAAGATTAGGTCTGACCCTGGACTGAACCAGGTGGAACCAAGGATTTAAGTGAGGTCCAACCCAAGACATTATATGGTCCATCCCAGGACTAAACCAGGTCTAATCGAAGACTAAACCAGATATAACCCAAAACCAGTTCCAACCCAAGATTAAACATTGTCGGAACCAGGTCTAATTCAGAACAAACCAGGTCTAAACCGTGGACTAAACTGTCTGACCTACTGTAACAGGCCTAACGAAGACGAAACATGGTCCAAGCCAACTGAACCAGGTCTTTCCCAGAACTAAACCAGGTCTAAAACACCTGGCAACCATAAGTCACATCAGAAGCGTCCGTGTGAGCCACATCTGAAGCCGTCTTTATGAAAATGAGCCAAAAGTTTAATTAGTCCGGCGCATTAGAAACGATACGCTGAGTGCGCCGAGCCTGTGCCAGGGCCGACGCGAGCCAACGCCGAGCGCACGGCGACAGCACGGGGTTAACGGCGTCGGCCGCGGCAGATAACGGCCCCCGGCTCCCGGCCCCGGCCCCGGAGCCAGCTCCGTCCCGGCGGTCGCATTAGCGCTGAAGGACGACGTTCCGAAATCCTGGGAAACTGCCACAGCCTCGCGCCGCCGACCATTTATTTACTCAAGACGCAGGGGTTCACGGGCAGGGTTAGCAATTAGCATTTAGCAATTAGCGCCGAGCATGTACAGACACCTCCAGGGCTGCGAGGGGCGGCGGAGGGGGGCGAGTGAAGGGCGCCAGATGTGCTCCGGAGGTGAGACGCAGGGGCATCGGTAAAAGATTTCACACGGACATTTAAAAAGATGCGATTTCTGCAAAGAAATTCAAATTGACTGCAGACTTTCCCGGTTGCGTCCCCGCTCGGCGGCGGTCCGGATGTCACGCGCTGATATTTCAACAGAACATGAAGAGAACATCCATTGGGTTTTACTTCCGGGTCCAAGCAGTGCAACAGAACCACCGATTACCAAACGGTGCTTCGTTTTGTTCCCGTGTTAAACAAAAGAATTAGCCAAACGAGCTGTATTTTTTAAAATTAGCAGCGATCCAAATTACCGTATTTTGCGGACTATTAGCCGCTACTTTTGTCAGATGTTTTGAGCCATGCGGCTTATTTAGAGGCTGCGGCTTTTCTGTGGTTTTTTTTCTTTCACCGCTAGGGGCGAACTAACCGGAATTAGAATCAAAACTACAGAAAAGTTAAGCAAAGAAGCAGATGTTGCTTTTTTATTCTGCTAGCAAATAGAACACGGACGACAAATTACCAACTATAAATTATTTTCAAATTCTTGCCCCATCATTATGGAACCCAAACGAAGAAGTTCGTATGAAGCAAGTTTTAAGCTGAAGGCCATCGATCTTGCTAGGAAACCGCGCGGCTGCACGCAAGCTTAACATCAATTGAATGTACGGTGAGACGCTGGAGGGACGGAGGGGACAGCGGGACGAGCTCATGCGATGCCAAAAGTCAAGGAAAGAGTTCTGCGGCCTATACAAAAGGTGCGGCCTATGTATTGTTTTATTATCGTTTTTTTTAAAAATAGAGCAAATGCGGCTTATATAGGGGAGCGGCTAAAAGTCAGGAAAATGCGGTAAGTATTTCTCACGTACTCTTCATTACGAGCATGCTAATTATTCTTTTTACAAGTAGAATTTACCGTCACAGTGACGCTAACAACAGCTAGCGTGCTAATGACGCACTTGCGGTTTCGCTGCGACTAAAACGCTCTTTGAATAGAAGCAGAGGGATTACAACGGTCTCAGAAATACTTTTACAATATATACAGGTGTACTGAGTTAAAATAGATATTATAATTTGATTTGAATTGCGCTATTGCTCTGACATAACATCGCAGACGAAACCGCGCAATCAGATTTATTTTATTTACATTGTTTTGCAGTTCCTTTTGCGAGATTCTTTCCCCGTTCTTTTGTCCCGCCATATTTCGTTTTGAGACGCACCACGAGTGTCCGCGATTGGCTCTCACCCGAACTCGCGGAGATGAAACCGGAGACGTTGCAAAGCGGTGGAAACGTGTCGCGCGGTCGATAGACTTTTCGCTGAACTGAGTCGGGCCTGAATCGTTGTAAATCAGATCCACTCAGCAGTTCTTTTCGACCTCCCCCCAAGTTCTTTTTCAATAATGACACTACTTATTCTCGTTGACCATTACAATTATCGGCGAACGTGCAGGACTCTACATTTTCTACGACTTCTTCGTTTTGCTTGGGAGATTTCACAGGTTTTTTATCGTTTTAATTGTAGACGATACACTCAATATTCTAATTTTGCATTTCTCCAACACAACAAATACGATATTATCCCTTTTTGATACGTCTTCCACGTGTAGACTGGCCTTGACCCTGTTCACAAGCTCGTCGTCTTCGTTTCTCCATCTCAGAGCCTCGGTTTTCAAATTCCCCAAATTTGTGACGTCAAAGGTCGAGATCTGGAGCCGCTTTCAATGAAGATAATAAGTCCGGGAGCAGGACCGCACCCCTTTCACTTCCTGCAGCTACACTATTTAAGCATCCAGGTCACACACATCGGTGTTCGTGACTTCGTGCCCCTCCCTCCGACCCTCTTCTAATTATTATTCTTATTTATCTCCTTGATGGGGGGTGTCGAGGCCCGGGAGCCGACAGCCCTCATCGCCAGACGCCCCAAAACCGCATCCCTCTCTGTACTCTCGTGTTGTTCATGCTTCTCGTATGTCAATAAACACTTAGCATCGTAGCTGGGGTCGCGGCCCTCGCCAGTGACAGTCCATAAATCATTCCCAGACTCGTTCGGAGCGTTTCTGCCGCAAATCACGTTCATTAGAGCTGTGTGCTGGCATTAACATGTCGGGGCAAGCTAGCTTTTGTTTATTTCCCCATGATAATTCTCTCTGCTGCCTGTAGATGGAGCGCTGACGCCAATCCTGATGCTAGAACTATTTGACTGATAGACAATCATGTGTGGCTTTCAATATAGACATTATTTTGAGTTCTAGAACATTTTACGGCAAAGTAAAAATGTAAAAAAAATTATGATTTTAAAATTTGTAACTTTTTTTTGTGTATTTATACCTGTTGTACATGTAAATGATAGTTTTACTCTAGGTGTTTGTGGAGAAAAGTAAAAAAAATCTTAAGAAAAATGACAGGAAGTGACATCACACCACAGTTTATGCCTAATTTACTCAAAGAAACCACTTTTTTGACTCGAATCATGAATTCAAAATCAAGTCGCTCGCATATATTTTTATTTGTCAAATAATTATTTTTTTTTAACAAATTGTAATATGCAATTCTGCTCATTTTATAATTTTTTTTTTTATTTGAGCAATTCTGTTTTTTTTGTGTGTGTGCAAAATTCTAAATCTAATTACCTTAACTGCATTTTAGTTCAATGAGTCGACCTGTGAGACACTTAAAGGGTACTTGAGGTCTAACGACTCAGTAACAATACACGTGTCCTTTGACTGCCGAGGGAGCGTGTTCTTAGCGTGTTGCGTAGGCGGGCGCACACGGACCATTGACCGCCGTGTACAGCGCGCGCACACACTCCGCGAACAGACGCCGTTGTGAATAGTCTCCGTAAACGTCGAGTCGGAGATTGCGTCGCGGACAATGGGGTCCAGCCGCCCCCGCGACCCGACCGTTTTTTGTATTTTTTCAAAGTCTGCTAAAAAAAAAAAAACCCGACCGAACGCTCCGCCGGTCGTAATTGGTTGACCTCAGACGCGGGCGGGGGCGGGCGGGGTCCATAATCGAGAAATCTATCAACAGTTCGCAGATGATAAATGGAGGTAATCAAAGGCAAACTTATAGACGTGTTCGGGTCGGTTTGATTTTGTATTTGTATTTTTTCGATGCCGTTACATTGTGATGAATGGCGCTCGTCGCGGACGCGGCGCGGGTCAACAACGTCAACATCAACGGGGGAGAGATTTGCTCTATGAAATTGTGTTCTTCGCAAGTAAAAATACCGACTTGTATACTCTAATACCTTTCAGTTTTCTGCTATATTTTGTTGTCGTTTCCGATTGGGCGTGAAGCCAAAGGTGAAGCGCCCAAAACAAACATGGTTGACGTGTTTGAACCCATTTCAGTGGAAAATACAGATTCTTTAGTTAAAAAACATGCACAATGATGTCGGTGCTTTTCTCTAAACTGGATCCAAAGTTTGATTTCGCTGCTCGTTCCTCGAAGTGTTTGTCTTTTCCCAAGAGTCTCTTCCTGATTGATGAGCGTTCTAATCAGTAAATCAGTTCGAGAGCTGCACGTATCGATCTGGCACCAGCTCCAGTCCGTGCGTAGATGACCAGCTTTACGAAAATCAAACTTTCAGAGCGATAAAGTTCATGCAACATAAACACCCTTCGCTTTTAAAGTTACTTGTTTACTGAGTGTAGATTTACCTAATCAGTTAAATTAAAAAAGTATAGATTGTTCCTGTATTTTTATTTTTTTTATTTTTTTTATTTAGTTTATCAAGCTAATATGTTTTTGGGGGTTTTCTTCAAATCCAGTGACTCCCAAATATTTATTTAATTTATTTAATTTATTTAATTTATTTAATTTATTTAATTTATTTAATTTATTTATTTATTTATTTTTTTTTATTTTATTTTTACTTTATTTTACTTTATTTTACTTTATTTCAGGGACAGTGCATATTAATAAACAGCTCTGTAAATAAACCAGAATTAGCCAAAAGGCAATTTTTGTTTATTACACTTTCACGCATTTGAATTCATCCGATTACATTTTTGTCACCTCTGTGTTCGTCCGACACTTTCCAAGCAGTAAAGTTGTAATTCTGATACATTTTGTAAGGTACTACTTGTCTTTTGTGGTACATTTTTGGGGAAATTCCCTTTATAATTGAACACAACTGTCAAGATGGTACTCGTCGGCCTTCCACTGATTCTGGCCCATTTTAACCACAGCTTGAGCCCATCGTTTCCACCACTGCCATCATCAGAAAACAGTAGGAAATTAACTTGCAGAGGAACCTCCACGTTCTCAAGAAAAAGCCTGAAAATCACCCCCCCCCCAAAAAAGATGGCGAAAATAGAGCTGAGAATTACCAGGCCAAGTGAACGCGCCGCCCCATGTCTCCAGCGCCAAACGGGCCTTGTTAGCGGAAAGGTCGTCCCATTAGCAGCGGGTTAACGGCCACAGTCACAGCTACAGGAGGAAAAACGGGACGGTGTGAAAAACGGCTGGTGCGTAAGACGCCTGACGGTGCAAGGAAATGTAGGAGACCACGAAAAAAGCGTCAGACGGCTCAAACTGTGTTCACGTTGGATGCGTCGCAGTCACGTTGCCTAAGGGCTTCATTAATTTAGTTTTTTTTAATTGTTGATTCATACTTAAATAGTATAGTTTGTAGTTAGAAAACGTGAAAGCTAACCAAAAACATGTTAAAAGCCAATTAAAGCAGTAAGAATGCATCACATTTCCATTTTTATACATGTTTTTAACCTTGCTGGCACATAAATGACTCTTCAAAAATGAACTTTATTTAGAATAAATTAAATGAGTGATACCTATTTAGTTTGAGCTGATTTAGATTTGTATCATTTTTCTGTCTTTTTTTAAAAACTGCTTTCTATATAATTCTCATTTTAAGCTACACTTTTGCAAATAAATTAATGCAAAAAAAATGCAGTAAAGCCAAGTCAAAAATGGTATTGCTCAACGATACCGTCAGTCAATTGTCCTCATTCAAAGCATGCAAAATGATTAACACCAACTTGATTGTCTTTTTATTCTTTCCTTAAAGTCGGATACGTACAGCCTTAATTGGAGTAATATTTCTCAAATTAAGTCTTTGACACTAGTTTGCACCTTTTTTATTATGAATGGCTAAAAAAGTGTGATTGAGTTTTAATTGGAGTTCCAAATCTTTCTTTTTTCTTTTTTTTTTTTTTTTTTTTTGGATTCTTGATTTCCCTTTTTTTTACGTGCAAAAAAGAAAAATGGGGTAAATGATCTGATTTTGAAAACGGTAAAAATCAGGTACCGCACCTTTTCTTGGTCTGATGAATTGTGAAGAAGCTCGGTCGCGGTCTTGTTCCTTCTGCGGTTGGACTTGCGGGGGGGGTGGGGAGGCGGGGGGGCGTGAGATTGAGGGGGGAGAGGAGGTGTGGGGCAGGGGTGGAGATGGGTGGAGCCGCACGGTCGTGGGAGGTGGGGGGGATGGGGGGGTGTTGGTAGTGGGGGAGGGGTGGGGTGGAGGGTGGGGGTGGGGCAAACAACCATCTACGCGAAAAGACAAAATCAGACCACAAGTGCTTGGTACTGCGATGTTTTGGTGTGTTGTCTTGCGCGTTCATGCGTGTGAAGTTGTCGTCCCGTTGTGCCTTGCGTTGTCGTCGCGTCACCGATTGTTGTGGTGAGAATCGACAAAATAAAAATAGAACAAAGAATTAGTTAGTTAATAGAAATAAGAAGAGGTTTGCATATTGCCGTTAGGTCGGGGGGACGCGACCGTGGCGCCTTCCCCCTGCCCGTTGTTGTTGTTGTTTGTTGTTTTGGCTGTATCGCATCCGAAGAGAGAGAAGCTTCCGACGATGTGGTCCAGGCTCTTAAGAAGTGTAGACTTTTAAACCGAACCCTTCGAATCGCTCACGAATCCCGAGCCAGCAATCATTCTATCACAAGTAAAACCTCTCGTCGCGCTAAAAGCTTCTGCCCCACAAACAGTCACAAGCCTGAACTTTCCTATTGAAAGTGACGTTAACAGGGTTTTTACAACTTTCAAATTTTGACTTTATTCTTTGGTGTATTTAAACCGGTTGTACTTATAAATGATAGTTTTACACCAATCGAGCAGCCGGTATTTTGTGAAGAAAACGTTAAAATGTGTTAGAAAATGACAGGAAGTGACATCACAGCAGAATTTACACAAAATAAACGCCTTTTTTGACTCTAAACATGAATTAAATAAAATAGTCGCTCTCCATTTACTTTTATTTGTCAAATCTAAAAAATGTCACATTAGATGAGTTTTGGCCCAGTGTTTGGCTGGGTAATTTCCAAGTGTGATGTCATCAATTACAAACAGGAAGTGAAATTATAAACCAAAAAAAAAAAAAAAAGAACTATTCTGGGATCACATTTTTTATAATTTTTCGCCAAACTCAAAATATATTTATCTCAACTGCGTTTTTAGTTCAATGAGTTGTCTGACCTGTAGGGGGCACTTTAACAATTGTACTTACTCTTTTTAGCTCACTTCAGTGTTTTTTCCATAGTTTTTTGTGTGGTTGGTTTCGATGTTTTGTCGTGCGCTTTGGGCTTTGTTGCACACGTCTTTCCAACCTGGTTTTTAACGGCAAATGCCAAACTAAACTCAAAGCAGACTTCGCAAACGGTTCCATATCCAGGATGAATTTGGTTCCGTCGAGGTTTTGTTTCCGACGTATCTCTCCTCCTCCGCGGACGGTCAGATAACGGCGAGCTCCGTAATTACCTCGGGGCTCGGGCTAATCGCGGCTGTTAAAAAGGTGACGGATAACAAGCGAAGGCGCCGGCAGTAAAAGCGAAGTATCGGGCCGTGAGACGAGCGCTTTGGAACGACTCCGCTCCACCCCGGATCCGCAAGCGACGCAATTATCGCCTTTACACAGACTTCTAATGGTGCGACGTACAAGACTCGCGGTGGGTTTTTTTTGCGATCCGTCCGTGGTAAAGACGAGAAGATGAACTCAATTTGAATCGCTGCAATTGGCTAATCGTAAAGACTGCCATTGCGTTGGTTAATGCAATCTCCGAAGTACGCGGTCTAGTTTGGGAAGGTATTAAACAGAACCAAGTATCATAGTACCTGTGTAAAAATGTACTGTATTTGTACGGAAAAGCTCGTCTTATTTAAGAGTGAAAAGCAGTGATCTTTGGAGAGACGGAAGAATTCTCCTGGTTTTTCATTTTGCTGTACATATATTGGTTTGCTCAAAGTACTTGTACTTCAAACCTTTTTTCAGGATGTCAAAGTAGAACGTGTGTTTTTCCATCTGTGTAGCTCGACCCATTGGCACGTCGTTCATTTTCGGTCGCGTCCGCGGCTTTGAAACGGGCGGTGATGTGAAGCTTGGTTGTGGACCCGAGCGCAGCCAATCGGAACGCTGCATTCGGCTCTTATTTCTTAGTGTGCTTGTCACATGACGCAGACGTCACGTGTGCTGCCGCCTCTCACTGTCACGGGAGTCATGAAAAACAGAGCATAAGCGTGTAAAGCCCTTCTGCACCGGACACGCCCTCTGCACCGGACACGCCCTCTGCACCGGACACGCCCTCTGCACCTTTGCGTCTGATCCTAAAATATAACACCCGGACAGTTGGAAATGAGGCTCCTTAAAACTGTCTGCGAGCAGGCTAACGCTTATTAGCATAGCCACTAGCATTCGCATTAGCTGCTAACGACTTGAAACAAACGGCTCCGCCTCAGTCTGGAGTGATCTCTGCAAGTCCACTGGTCGCTCCTGACCACAGTCACACACTTCTGGACAGACGGGGTCTTTGGGGGCGTGGCAGGAGAGAAAGAATCTCTTGTTGGCACTGCCCAGAGTGAGCATGTAGCTTCCGTCCTCAAGATGGCAGACGCATGGGCAGACGCATGAATATCTTTTGAGGGGAAAACAAAAACATTTCTAATTCTAAGTGTTTCGTTTTCCATTACTTTTCAACAACAACTTTGACGACCAAGCATCTAATCATCGTCACAGTCAATGTCAGAAATACTGCTTGGCCTTAATGCACCACTTCGCTGTAAAGTCTTCGGAAAATGAAGTGCGAGCGGCGACATCTGACTCATGTGACCGGACTGAGGTACCTTTCCATGGCTGCTGCTGATTTGAGTGAGGAGCATTAGCATGAGGCGGGTTTAGCTGACGCGCCGGGAAGCGAGCGAGCTGGCGGGAGAACGGGCGGGGGGTTTGTCCCGTTCAAGGGCAACGCGACAGAGACAGCGGACTGTAAACGCGGCGCCGAAACCCCCCCACACACACACGACCTCTGTGTCTGAGGACAGGCGGCGAGTTTTTCACCCAAACCCAGTGAAATCTGATGCCGCGATAACGTTTTAGTCAAACATCTGCAGGAATGATGGATGGAGGTAAACGCCAGTGTCCTAGAGGTGCACTTTGGCAATGAAAGGGAAACCAAACGACCTAATTCTGCCCGTACAGACAATGGTGGGAGTCTTGAAGCGCGTAATAATAAAGAAATGTCTCATCATAATGTAACGGATGGGATTTTTGCCGTTTGTCAGGGAAACGATATTGACCACGAGCCGCTGATGTTGCGCTCGCCCTTAACCTGAAACAAAAGTCAAAGGAAGAAAGAAAAAGTACAATCAAATGACAGTTTATGAAACATACTCAAAATGCACCACACACAACTTACACACCCACACTACCACTCTACACCCCATCTATTTTATGTTAAGTGATACTATATAGATTTCTATACAGAGCTAAATTCTAATTTAAAATATGTTCTGAACTAGGCACAAATCACGCCTTCGCTGCTTGTGCGTGAGACTGGCTTATTCGGCATTGAATGAGTCCTGAGGAGAGGAGGCGGGGGAGGAGGAGGCAAGAGAGGAAGGAGGAGGAGGAGGAGGAGGAGGAGGAGGAGGAGGTAAGAGGAGGAGGAGGACGGAAGGCGAGGAGGAGGAGGAGGAGGAGGGAGAGGAGAGGAGGAGGAGGGGGAGGAGGAGGTTTAGGCGAGAAGAGGGAGAGAAAAGGAGGGGAGGTAGGCGGAGGAGGAGGAGGAGGAGGAGGAGGAGGAGGAGCAAGGAGGAGGAGGAGGAGGAGGAGGAGGGGAGGAGGAGGTCCCAGGTGAGGAGGAGGGAGGAAGGTCGGAAAGGAGGAAGGGTTGAGGAGGAGGCGGAGGAGCGTCCGAGTTTCAGTCTGGTGCTTGGGACGACTGGACACACAGACTTGGCCTTGAAACTCGACGCCTTCGACGCCGCGTGTGTGAACACATGACTTGATGGACACATGATGCAGAACTGACTTTTCCTCGTTTTAACCCTGTTCTAACCTTGTTCGCCTCGTCAAAAACATAAAAACGTACCTGGAGTTGTATTTGGAGGGGACTTCATCTACCTGCACGTCAGCTCTGTTCACGAGCTCCCTCTGGCACCTTCTCTGAGCCTCAGAAAAACTGTCTCGAGCTGTAAATCCTCACCAAGTCTCAAATCAGCTTCATTCACATCTGAGTACAGAACAATGTAATGAGAATGCTGAATCAATAAACACACAGGAGCAAGTGCTAAAGGGATGTGAACGATAGAAATAATACAGAATGTGTCTTTAAAGTCTTGAGCTCAAAATGTCAGGAGCGTCTTACTTTCCGTTGCTGACAGATTCGCGCCGTGACGTTTCTGTCGACGTTCTACGGTCGGATCACGGAAAGTGCCGACTCATCCACAAAGCTTGACACAGTTTGGTTGAGTTGCCCCCCCCCCGCACAACACCCCCACACCACACTTCTCCCCCGTACGGAAGTGAGTCGGGCGTGCGGCGGCGGAGACCCTGAGTCAGGCCGGGAGACCGCAGCGCACGTTAATAATTCAATCACAGGTTTTTAGATATGCAAGTCAAGTGAACGCTAATACGAGTGAGGAGAACGCGGCTTAACACCGTGAGACGGGTTCTTTAACGGGTTCCTTTAACGGAGAGCGGCTTCTTGTGCTGACAATGTGCAGAGGAAACGGCCGTCGCGACTGCGGATCGAGACTATGTGGATTTAGAGGTTTTTTTTTAAATCAAATATCGCTTTTTCGGCAAAAAAACCCCTAAACATTTATCGCTGATTTATTCTACGAAAACACTGGACATGGTTTTTTGGAAGCAGAAGCAAAAACCCAGAACTAAACCAGGTCTGAGCAGTTTTGAACCGGGACTGACCCAGGGCGGAGTCTGGTCCAGGGCGGAGTCTGGTCCAGGGCGGAGTCTGGTCCAGGGCGGAGTCTGGTCCAGGGCGGAGTCTGGTCCAGGGCGGAGTCTGACCCAGGGCGGAGTCTGGTCTAACCCAAGGGACCAAACCAAGGCTCGTTGAGTGTTTGGTCGTCGTCTTGAGGAGAGACTTTAATGTACTCAAATGTTCATGTGAAACTTTTCTAATCGTAGAACCTGTGGTAAATATTTATCATAGCTTTACTTTGGTAAAAAAAATAAAATGAAATAAAATGAAATAAAATGAAATAAAATGAAATAAAATGAAATAAAATTAAATAAAATTAAATAAAATTAATAAATAAATAAAATCCTTTTTAAATCACTGTTTTGTTCTAATAACTCACATGCTTAAAGTTTGTTTTCTGATGTGTCACAAATAAAATCACTTAAATAAATAAACATTCATTCATTCATTTTCTACCGCTTGTTCCCGTTAGGGGTCGCGGGTGACTGGGGCCTATCCCAGTGCCTTTGGGCCTTAGGCGGGGTACGCCAGCTCGTCGCAGGGCTAACACAGAGACAAACATTCACTCTCTCATTCTTTCACTAGGGCAAATTTACAGCTGACAATTGACCTAACACATGCATGTGTTTGGGCGGTGGGAGGAACCCGGAGACCCCAGAGAGAACCCACGGTAACACGGGGAGGACATGCAGACTCCACCCAGAGAGATCATGTGATGTGGTGATTGCCAGGGGATCGAAACATCCATAAACTTAAACAACTTAAATAAATCAAATAAATGAAACGAATTAAACAAATGAAAACAATGAAATAACTTTACCTTTAACCTTAAAAAAAAAAAAAAAAAAAAAAAAAATAGATATAAAGAAAAGACAAGAAAAGAAAAATCACTGTTTTGTTCTAATAACTCCCTGATTTAAAGTTTGTGTCACAAATGCATAACAAATGTCCCACACGGGTAAAAAAAATCATTTAAATAATTGAAATTCATTAAATAATATATATATATTTTTTAAAATAACTTAAATAAATACAATTAAATAATGTAAATACCTTTCAAATAAATACAAATAAAATAAAAGATATTTACTGTTTTGTTCACTGCTTTAAAGTCCTTTTAAAAGCAAATGTCCCACACGTGCACAACTGACTCTCTAAAACGGGCCACCTTTTACCCAGATGCCCGTCCCACCACACGGCCGCCTTCACTGCGCTACGGGCTTGGACCTGGATCAGTTTGCAGTTTGCTTTTGTCGCTGTAATTGCCTTTTCCCCTTGTACTCTGTGAAAAAAACAAACGGCGAACAGTATCAGTGGCCCGTGGCAGCTTTGGCCCGGGCCCACAACATGTTCATCTGAGCTGCTGCCAAACTGCAGAATGTCACCAAATTACCACGAGGCAAATTTCATTACTCATCGCGGATTTGTCCTTCGGGTTTTAGCTGTTTGCAAATAAATTCGTTAATGCTGGTATCTCTTGTGGAGCGCCGATGACAAGTTTCTCATCTTTTCATCCCGTGCTTTTCCCGGCTCTGAATCACGTGTCCTCACTCGTGTCCTCGATGGAACCAACTCGTGTTCTTATCACTAAAGCTCTGTTGTGTGTCTGAGGCTTTTACACTGTTTCTGTGCACTTTGCGTGGCTGAAGGGTCCATTTAAAGACCATGCCGTGCACACACTCCACACACAGGCTCCATTACGCTCGTTGCGTTCACGGGCTTTACACCCAGCACGTTACACAAGCGCTCGTTGGGACTTTGTTTGACGACGGTTCTGATTCATTTACAGTCCATTTTACTGAAGAATATTGGATAAACCGTGTACGGTTTGAATCTGCTTCGGCGTTTGACTCGTTTGACCTGTTTAGTCCTGAATACTGATTCACACTCATTGTTTCTGAAATGGGACCAAACCTCGACTAGACCAGGACTAGACCAGGACCGAAACAGTCGCTTTGAGGACTGAAAAGGGGCTCAAACCAGGACCAGAGTTTACTCCTCGTGTCACATGTTTTAGTCCTGTTTAAACAAATGAAACAGTAATGCACGTCATGTACATGAAGAGGTGCAAATGCAAGGTGGTTGTTGTTGTTGTTGTTATTATTATTATTATTATTATTATTATTATTATTATTATTATTATTATTAATTTATTTTTTTAATTTTAATTTTAATTTATTTTATTTTTTTGTATTACATTTATTTGATTTACCATGACTGAAGTAAAACTATGATTACTGATTGCAATCCCAACAAACAATAATGCATACCAAAGTCAAGTGTCCAAAATGTTTTTAAATCATCTCGATCTCGTTTCAGAAAATAGCCTTCGTCAGATTTATGTATTTTTCCGGACTGGGACGTCGTGTAATCATGATATTGCTCAGATATTGCTCAGTTTAATCCGTCTGTTTAACTGTAATGTTTAAAATAGTTTAAAAAAATGACAAACACCGACAGCTAATCACCAGCAGAGGGAGCACCTCATCAGCAATCCAACTACAAATTGAATTATTTACACTTCACATCGTTCTTACAGACAAATCACTGTAACAACACACCAAATGATCTTTTAAGACACTTTTTAAGGTTGAATTTGGCGCAAAAAAAAATCTTATTTATTAGACTAATATTTGCTGCTAAGATTTTTATGTTTGTTGACAATAATACAATAATGCGATCAGTGACATTCAATCCAAACATTCAAAATGAAAGGGAAAGTTGTATAAAAAACAACACAATTCCAAATATGTTTGTGTAAATGATCTAAAAGTGTTTAAAAAGCCACAATAAAACGCCCGTCTTTGCACCAAACGGCTTTAGAAAGACTTGAAGCGAAAGGCAAAAGTTGCTGATGACGGCGGTGTGAGTGCTTAAATATTAAGCGTGTACAGTGCAGGGGAAAACGCAGCAGATGAGATGCACCCCCCCCCCGCCCCACCAACGCCCCCCCCCCCCCCCCGAGGTGCTCCATTCTGCAACAGTCGCCAAAGTTAATTGTTAATACAGTGATTCTCGGCGGAGTCTAATCATAGATCGCTCTTTTTTACGCCGGGTTCTTCGAGGAACGTTGCCGCTCGCAGATGTGAAAGTGGGTGAGCGCCGGAGGGTTCGGATTCAAATAGGTCAGGACGGACGTGACGGTTACGTTTTGTGGAAGTATTACTGAGATTGAATAATGGGACGCGTTTTGAATGAGGAAAAATATGACAAAAAGATCAGGTCCATCGTCCAACGTCCATCCTGCTCCTCTGCTCCTCCTCCTCCTGTTCTTCTCCAAAAGGGATCCAACGTCCATCCTGCCTTCTCCTGTCTTTCCTCCGCTGTTCTTCTCCAAAAGGGATCCAACGTCCATCCTGCTCCTCTGTTCCTCCTGTTCTTCTCCAAAAGGGATCCAACGTCCATCCTGCTCCTCTGTTCCTCCTGTTCTTCTCCAAAAGGGATCCAACGTCCATCCTGCTCTTCTGTTCCTCCTGTTCTTCTCCAAAAGGGATGCCACCATGTCAAACGTCAGTGTTACGATTGTTGTGGGAAAAAACATCACGATTTAGCGATTATTCACGATTTAATAAGACCAAAACACAGTGAAATCTTGAATTTTCCTTCATTCTGGTGGTCTGACATGTTATTTCACAAGTTTGTGAACGACTTTACAAAGTTTTACTCTCTGAAAAAGAAATTAAAGTTAAATTTGACAAAAACGGCCAGATGAAAACAGTCCTTAACATTTATGTCTCTTTTTGGGCTTTAAATTGAACAAAAAATACTTAAATGTGCTTCTAAAATACTTAATTTGCTTCTAAAATACTTAATTTGCTTCTAAAATATTTAAATTTGCTTCTAAAATATTTAATTTGCTTCTAAAATATTTAAATTTGCTCCTACAATACTTAATTTGCTTCTAAAATATTTAAATTTGCTTCTAAAATATTTAATATAGCTTCTAAAATACTGAATGTGCACTCTTTTAATAAATAACATAGATAACATAAATAAAATACATAAAATACATAAAATAAAATAAATAAAATACATAAAATAAATGAAATACATTAAAATAAATGAAGTAAATGAAATACAATAAATTCAAATGAAATACAAAACAATACAATAAAATAATACTGGGCATAACCTCTGCCAGCTCCTGCCTTCAGGCCTCAAGTACCAGACCCTGAAATGGAAGCTTTTTACCTTCATCCGTCTGCGTCCCGAACAAACTGGCTCATGTGTCATCTTCACCTGTCACTGTCAGCATCTATTTTTATCAAGAAGGGACGGAACAATACTTTGAAAACATCACGCTTGCAAACACAAAGAGGAAACTACAAGCATTAGCATTTCTCTGTTTGAAATTGTGTTCCGTCGGTAGTTTTTACTTCTACTCGAGTGTTCTTACTTCAGTAAAAGTACGCAGACAGTAGCAATAAACCTTTTCCTGATTCTGACTCTGAGTGATTGAAGCTCTTTGACAGTACAAAAGGATTTGAAGATTTGTGTCATGGTTTACTCTTAAAATGACACTTCAAATTATAAATCCGATGTAACGTTCACACAGTTACTCTTACTTTAGTTGCAGTTTACTCTCTCTTGGACCACTGCTTTGCTCTTCTACGAGAGTATTATTACTTTGAAGTAGCATTACTCCTCCTCGAGTACATGTGTGCCAACTTTACCCACCTCTGGCAAACATTCTGATTTCAGCGAGTCGGTATCTAAACCCTCGCGGGAAATATCGTCCCTCTTGCTTAAACTTGGCGTCTCTTTTGTCTTTTGCCGGGCGTAGGCGTTTTTCCGAAACGTGCCGCGCCGTTCCGCGCCGGTCCCCCTTTCGCCAACCGCGCCGGCGCCGTCTCCGTGAACTCTGGCGCCGGTTCAGCCTCCTCCAAAAACTCCTCCTCGCCAAAGACAATCGAACGCCGCCGCAATCGAGGAGCCAATCGAGCGGCCAAGGCGGGATGGTCTTTTTACTTTTTTTGTTTTTGTTTTGGACGGCTTCTCGGCCCAGATGGATTTTGAACGCTGCAATAAACTTACATATGCGCGGCTACAAAAGTTTTCCCTTTCAAAATGGGCAGCAAACAACCACGCGGACAGATGCAATCGCACTCCCGGCTAATTTTGCCGTTCGCAGCATATGATTATCGATTCCCGTCTCTGCGATTCACCTCGGTCCGACGCGCTTAATGTTTCCACAGATTTTTCAGGTTGATTGCTTGTGCGGGCAGTAAACTCCTGAAATTTTGAAGGTACTTTTTTTGGGTGTTTTTTGTAGCGGAGGCAGCGCCGTGTGTCGGAAAGTCAAACTGTGGGGGCTCACCGCTGGGCTAGAGCTGTCAACAACAACCGCTGCTGCAAAGATTTCCATATCGCGCCGCAGCCAAGGTCTTCAGTGCGGACGGAGCGGGCAGAGCGAGTAAAGGTGGAATAACATCGTGCGTTTTGAGCTTGTGAGGCCGTAGCCTGGACGTGTGTCATGTCGTGTTTGTGTTTAAGAGGGGCCTTGACCGCAGTTTGTTTACAGTCTGGGGTCACGGAGCGATCTTCACTCCTATGATAGAAAAGGAGGACTTAAAAAGCTGGGGTTGCAGAGGGGAATGTACAGGACCACCATTTGACATGTGCATTTTTGTGATGCGTGCCGTAAACGATGATGATCACATGATAAAGGATGATGATCACATGATGAACGATGATGATGATCACATGATGAACGATGATGATGATGCACATGATTAAAGGATGATGATCACATGATGAACGATGATTGATGATCACATGATGAACGAATGATGTATGAACGATGATGGAATGATGATCAACATTGATAAAGGTATTGATGATTAGATCACATATTAGATAATAACGATTGATGATCACATGATAACGATGACGATCACATGATAAACGATGACGATCACATGATATAACGATGTCGACGATCACATGATAAACGACTGTCGATGATCACATGATAATATGATTTCACGTGAAACAATGCATCGATCATGTGATAAACGATGATTTTCATGCCAATAAACGATGACGATCTTACATAAACAATATTTTGATTGTTTCTGGAATGAGTGTTCCTGGTGATGTGATGTCACTTCCTGTCATTTTCTACAGATTTTTCAACGTTTATCCACAAATACCTGCTCGATTGGAGTAAAACTATCATTTATATGTACAACAGGTTTAAATACACCCAATGAGGTCAAAATTAGAAAATGTTAAAATACGTCATACGTCACTTTAAGAGTCACATAATAAAATAATACGAGGTGGATTTGACTTTACGTCCGATTGTATAAGCCTACACTCACAGTTATGGCGCGCGCACTGGGCACAGCGATTCGGGCCGTTACCTCAGAACCCTCTCATTAGCCACAGCCGCTGAATAAAACATCAGCCACTAATTTGGGAAGGATTTCAAATTGTATCTGCTTTATCTCCACCTGAAACTGCAGCCCTTTCATAATTCATCCGCCGAGCCCTGTAGTTACGCCGCCTAAGCCTCAGATCCGGGGAAAGGAATGTCAAATTAGCCTCATTTGGAGAGTTACGACCCGCGTGTGTTTTTTTTACTGCGTCGAGAAAAGGGATGAAAAGGCAGTTCTTTGGAAGAAATCCTTTTTTTTTTTTTTTACACAACTAAATCTGAAAGTCAAATAGCAATGCCGCTCTGTTATCGAACGCGAGTTTAACCCGGAACAACCCCGGGAGTCGTGTAGCGGCGAATCCTGCGCTAACTTCTGACAAGCTAGTTAGCTCGTGTTGTGAATGTTACAAAACGAATCATACGCTCGTCGTCTCTCCTGACGTTAACAGAAGTACGCTCCACTGTGAGTCAGAGGTTTTGCGCTGAATGTTTTGTGACGGATCGAGATTCAAGGGTGAGTTACTGTCAATAGTGTCGCGTTACAGCGAGCGAGAAACGGCTGTAACAGAAGATGCGTTTCATGGTCGTCGTCGTGTGCCGTGATACAAATGTGATTTTTCCAGAGGGGGTTCAGTGGAGATGATGGGAATTTTTAAGTGATAGGAAATGAGAAGCAACAATTATGAACGTTAATTGAAAAGTTACTAGTTTATGTAAAAAAAATTCTTTACTTGGTTTAATTCTGAGTTAGCACTAGTTTGGACCTAGTTTGGTCTTGGTTTAGTCCATGTTTAATTCTGCTTTAGACCTGTTTTGATTCAGAGTTAGTCCTGGCTCAGACCTGGTTGGTACTAGTCTAGTCCTAGTTGGATTCTCGTTCAGTCCTGGATGGGCAAAGAAATGTTGGTTTCTAATCAAATCTCTCTCTAGTGTTTTCATTGAATTAACTCCATTTATTGAATCTGTGTTGGGGATATTTTGTGCGACCCAAAATGTCGTTACAGAGGCGTGCTGGGCACCTCCGGCCCAGAAGCCTTGGCCCTGGAAATTGTGGTGAATCCAGATGAAGTTAGCTGGGTGTCATTAGTTGGGAATCAATAAGTTTGCGCTGCTTCCCATTCCTCTTGGAGATGCGTTGAACTGTACCAAGGGAAGAATTGCGAGTATCTTTTTATTTTGTCTTTCCCACTTGAACATAACTCAAATAAATGCATTCATTCAAGTTAAGGGCGTCAAAGATTATTTTGCTTCAGACGTTTGTCCAATATCGATTGGATTGAAGGTTGTGGCTCCGCTCAGACACTCCCTGTGCGCTGGAAACACCCTTAAGTCAACAGATTTTTTTAATGGAAATGGTTGGAAGTATAAATGCGGAGATGTTAACTGCACTTGGAATAGACTGATCTATGTACGAAAAATGGAACCAAAATGAGCCTTTGAAGACGTACAATTTCAAGAAAATGATGTTTTGTTTTTTTGGCCTGAAGACTTTATTAGACAGGAACGTTTAGCGTGAAATGGGATGAGCGAGAAGGGAGGACATGCAGCAAATTATCATGGCATGTGTGCTGCCGCCTTAACCACTCCACCACTTGGCAACACTCATTTGGATAGTTCAACAACAACGTCGAAAAAGGTATAGGCTGAAGCTTAACGTTACACATCCTTATACTGTTCTCACTGAGAGATTTTAAAATAATACATCTGTCCATAATCCAGAAGAACATGACAATACAACTTCATCATTTTCACAGTTCAGTATTTTCATTTAAAACAATATTTTAAACATAAACAACAAAGTACAGGACATCAGAACTTAAAGTGCCTATGACAGGTTTTTACGATTTTCGAATTTTGACTTAAATCTGTAGAAAAATGACATCACACTCATTCCATCCAAATTTTATGCAGAATTTACACAAAAGAAACTGTTTTGACTCTTTTTAACATGAATTCAGCAAAATAAAGTTGCTCTCATATATTTTTATTTGTCAAAACAAAACAAAAAAACTGACATTAGATGAGTTTTTGCCCAGTAGTTGCTGGGTAATTTCCTAGTGTGATGTCATCAATTACAAACGGGAAGTGAAACTAAGAACAGCTTCTGGAATGTCCGAAATTATCATGTTTTTTACTTCACTAATTAAAGAAGAACTAAGTAACATTTGGACTGTTAAGTGTTTGTTGTCGCCCCCTGCTGTCTCTGGGCAGAAAACCAGCCTTATTACTTTTTCCGACATCGACCAGAAGACGACTCTCCTGAGAAACCCTGGCTCTTTTATTTATTTTTTATTTTTTTATTTGACAATGTTAAATGTTTTTGTGTGTGATTACTTCTTATTGCAATAAAGAAAAAAAGCATTTGCGTCTGTTCTCTGACAATGTATTTTCAAAAGAGAGCTGCAGGGGGAGCTCTTTCGCCAGAGGTACCTATGCCGTACTGTGGAACATTCAAGCCGAAGCAATAACATCTCCACGACGTGAGGAGCAGGCCTTCCACCGGAAATGTTACAAAGTGCACTTAAAATACCTTCGCCTGCCAAAACCCCCCTGAGCTTTTGGACAAACCCATGTGAAACTGGTCTGTAAATCCCAGCTGCGTGCTCCTGATCCGGGCTATAATATGATCTAATCTGGGTCTTCGCTCTGAGCCAGGAGGAGATGGAGACACCTCGGCCGACGGGGCTGATATTGGCTCTGCGATGGCGCCCTGAACCTCGATCTCCTCTGTTTGTAGACCCTTCCATCACCTTCACCTGGAGCTGTGATGAGCTCGGGGACCAGGCCGAAGTCCCGTGCGAGTCCAGTCCGATCCCAGTCAGAGATATTACGCCTTATTACGTACGAACCACGTGTTTTGGTAGCCAGGCTGAGCAAACAAGAAATTGCCAAAGGGTTTTAGTGTGTCGTGGATTTACAAGAGCTTCATCGAATGTCAGGAATCAACCATTGTTTGCAAAATTGGTCATCTTTGTTGGAGGAAATAAAAAATGTACACATGAGATGCATTAGCCAAAACAATATAAACATGGAATAGCCCCATAAATGGTTGGGTTTGACTCCAGTTTAGTCCAAACAAACCAGGTCTACGTCAGATCATCTTCTAGTTCATGTTCAGTGCTGATTAGTTTAGATTGTTGTCAGCTTGGTAGAAGTTTTGCTTTGGGTTTTTGGATTCTCTACTATTTGAGTACGTACAGTATGTCAATGTAGAAATATACAAGCAATTCCGTCATTATGCAACCAGGATAGAAATGTTACTGCAGTAATATAAGTTAATAAGATAAGTTAGTTGAAAAGAATTAAATACCATAAATAAGTTATACATATAGTTTAAAAGTATAATTTATTTGTTAATGTGTTTAAAAACTCTAAAAAATAACTTTAAAGGTTGTACTATGTAAATTATAGTATATGTATTTTATTTCCTTTTATTTTGAGTCTTTAGGAAGTGCGATGTGTGTCTACTACTTTTGCTAGTCTATCTTTGCATTAGCTTTACACATGCTAAACCGGAAGTGAGTGATGTGCTATGCGCTAGCTTAACCGCGAGAAACGGAGAGAAAAAAGAAAACATGTCTTATGTTTTGTGGCGCGTATGGACGTTTTTCAGCCCGAAAAATGGACTTGCAGCTACGTATTTGGACAGGGTTTATGTCATTAGCTACAGTTTATTAGCATCTGCTGGCTAAGTGGACGTGACCCTGACGTGACCCCGCCGCCATCTTGGGACACGCCATGGCCTTTCTTCATCCAAAACGTGGAGTAAACAAATAATTGAACCGCAAAACCAGGTTCTACTGAACTATTTTATTTTACTCATAGTGAAGCGGCTGCTAAGTTTCAGGCCTCACCGCTCCCACGCGACGCACAGGCCGGTAACTATAACTGCAGTACAACCTAATAATACTCAAATATTTAGCACAGTATTTGAGTAGAGACCTTTCCAATGTTGTTCTAAATTAGCTAATTCAGTACATTTAAAGTGAATTCATTATTTGTTTGGTATTATCTATTACCACTGTGTCATTAAAGGTGCTTTTGGTTAGACTTTAAGGGTGAATGTAAAGAGTGAAATGTAGGACCTAAATAGTAAGTATTTGATTTCTACACGTTTATAGTTTTATTAGTAGTTTTAGAGTTAGTAAAGATCTCAGCGGCCCTCATCTCATTACACTGGGTTTAGGTGGGCTACATGAATAAGGCAAGGCAAGTTTATTTGTAGAGCACAATTCGTACACAAGGCAATTCAAAGTGCTTCACACAACAGGAAAAAATGCATTAAAATCACAAAGACATGGCAGAAATCACAAAAATCTTAGTTCAAGACATACAAGAGAAGAGTGCAAAGAAAAGCATTTCAGTCGTATGCACAGCCAAACAAAACAGTTTTTACACCCCACGCCTTTTCTCCATGTTCAAACTTTAAAAACCACCTCCTTTTGAACGATAGCTTTATCTTGGGACATTGCCAAGTCCCTATGAACATTGTTTAATCTGTTTTTCACGGTCGCCCCTCGAGGCATCCGCTGTTGTGACTGTGGGCGTTACGAAAATGAATTAAAAATGTTTGGTACGATTGGAGAATCAACCGTCGCACCATAATCGGGCAAAAGATGGTGGATGTTACCAGGTATTATAACAAAGACCGGACCCTCATTGACTTTGGGCGCAGATAGTTAACTTGACATTGTTTTTTCACTCAACAAGGATTTAACAAGAACCACCAAACTTTATTAGATAGACATACGCACATTAGTATAAATAAAGTATTTCATTTGCCGTAAACCCGTAAATTAGACTTGTACCCAGCTCCAGGATTGCCCCCCACTGTTTGAAAAGGTTGTTCTGAAGCTGAACACACGCCGGTAAATGTGTGTACGTGAAAAATAATCCATGCGCCGAAGGAACTCGATTTAAATACGTACAATATCCTTTTGTGGTTTTATGCAGCTTTAAAGGACAAATTACGCAAAGTTAACTTTTTATCTCTTACCCTGTTCTCACATTGTTCCTCATCACAAACACAGCTTGAGTAGCATTTAGCTTCGTTCACCCTAGTTTGATGAATCCTGGTTAGAAATTCCTCTCCTCCGAGCCTCACAAACACTCCGTTCTGAATCTCCTCGATAACTGACCTTTTCTCCATCTGTGACGTGGCTCTGAGAACCTTCTGTTTTTTAACGCCATAAATCATCTCCAGACTCGTTCTGTGCATTTCCCTCTGTGTGCAAGGACCAGGAAGTGATCATTAGGGGAATGAAGTAGTTTAACTGTTTAAACAGAATTGACTGATTAAAGGGGGAAATGATAATGTTTAAAAATCCTAGATTATGTGTCCGTCTGTCCGTCCGAGGGAGTCGGGTTTCTCCTTCACTGTGGAACTCCTCCAGGTTTCTACCTTTTCCTGAAAGAGGTTTTGTAGTTTTCCTGGCCGAGAAGGAGGGTCTAAGGACAGGGGAGCAATACTTATCACTATTTTATTATTACTATTTTTTTATTTACTTAATACTACTCTTTACTATTTTTTATATCACAATTTTTATTATTACTATTTTATTATTACTTATCACTTATTACTTACTTTTTTACATTTATATTATGCTTATTATTGATTAAGGTTCTTATCAGGATCAGGAATCAGGATTCTTATTAATCAAATGCTAATTTTGCGGTAATGTGAGGATGAGATACTCAGTGGTCAAAAGGACCAGGGCAAAATGGAATTTCTACCCTGTACATTTGTGTTCAAGGTTTCTCCTAATTTTTAATAGTAAAAAAAAAAAAAATATAATATATATATATATATATATATATATATATATAATATATATATATAATGTATATATATATATTATATATATATATATATATATATGTATGATATATATATATATTATATATATGTGTGTATATATATGTGTATATATGTTTATTATGGTATATATATGTATAATATATGTATATATGTATTATATGTATATATGTATTATATATATATATTAATATATATATATATGTATATATTTTTTTTTACTATCTCTTTGGGTTTGAAGTTATTAATTGACTGATTATGATTTTTTTTTTTTTAATGTGATTTATATAAAACAGGGTTCATAATTATCAGAAGAGGGGATTGTAATGGAAAAATGTCTCTCAACAAAGTGGCAAATCAGGTCATCTCTGTGTATCATATAATATTATCTTAGCTCCGCCAAGTCGTGGGTCAAAACCTTGAGGGGTGTCCTCAATTGATTAGAGCTGATTTGATTGTAACAATGTGCGTACGTGTCGATGTTTATGTTCGGAAAAGAGGAAGGGAGAAGCTGCTCGTGCAGGGAAAGTGTTTCTATTTACTGTGCACAAGTAAATAAAGATCCACCTGTTGAGAACGACAAACTCTGTTTACCTCTCTATTTCTTGGTACTTTTCCACAGAAATGCCACAACAGAGGCCGTCTTGAAACGTGCTTTGAAATGCTAGTTAAACTGTCTTCAATCCCCTCAACTAGTCCCGTGGGAAACAGCAGAGATCCGAATACTTAAAAACCTTCCACTTTCTCAAAAAACGACATGCGCTTTATAATCCAGTACGCCCTATATATGGATTAATTCTGGTTGAGCGTTATTGTGAATAAGCTAATGTGTGTTTTAGCGGTATCAGACTGTGTTATTTCACGTGTTGCAACTGAACAAGGTTTATTAGGAGTTATTGTGAATACGCGCATTAACGTTTGAACAATGTTGCGCTGAATGAGTTGAATGCGTTTAATAAAGTTTAACTGACTTATCTGACTGTTTTGTTTGCCTTATAGTCCGGTGCGCTTTATATATATGAAAAATGATTGAAAATTGACCATTCATTGACAGTGCGCCCTATAATGCGGAAAATACGGTAATCTTGTTTGTTTTTTTTCTAAAACGCGTCATGCCAAACTAAAGGTACTGGAGCATGTTTAAAGGCTGATAACGATACAAATAATGCATATTAGTTGTCCTTTTTATGGTTGATATGTAAAAATAACGCTCTTCAAAATGTGTCTGTACGTTTCATTTTCGCTGCCGTCGGAGCGTCCACGTGAGGCCGCGAGAGAGAGTTGGAGAGAGCGACCGCCGCTGTAACGGGATTTCGGCGATTACACTCGTAGAGATGGAGGCGCCGCCGTGAATCTTCCGTCTCAATTACGAGCAGAATAGAGCCGCGCGTTCTGTTTTCGTGTGCCGAGAAAAACTGCTAGAAGTTCGTTTGGCACTTTGGAGATCCTGACAGCGCATTTCCATACCGCGGAGAGCCGGGATGAATGAGAATGCCGTGTTGAAGTGTTTGGCGGCGCGTTGTGTGGTAATCAAGGACGCACAGAAGAGTTTCTTTTTCAAGGAATAGAATTTATTTCGTGCAATCAAAACCTTCAAATGGTTGTTTGTATAAATCGACTTTATTGTATTATATATATTTTTTTAATTAACTAAACACATTTTAGGAGGGATGATAGTGTCTATCTTAAAGTGTCTCTGACAGAATTGAACTAAAATGTAGTTAAGATAAATATATTTAGAATTTAGCTACAAATTATACAAATGTTTTCACGGAATAGCACATTTCTTAGGTTTAGAATTTCACTTCCTGTTTGTAATTGGTGACGCCACACTAGGAAACTACCCGGCGAACTCTGGTCCAAAACTGTTTAGAGAGTCAAAAAAGTTGTAAATTATGCATAAACTTTGACTGGAATGAGTGTCCCAAGTGTGATTTGTGGGGAAAACTTCGGAAAAATCAGTAGAACATGGCAGGAAGTGACAAACGATTTCGGAACACGAGCATCCAAGAACCACACGAACGCAGCGATGGAGCTTTGGTTCTCAACTGGTGAGTCGGGAAACGAAATCGGGTCATTTTCAGAGATTTGTCAAAACTCTTGTGCTTGGATCAACAAAAATAACGTTTTAGTGTATTATCTACTACACTGAACGTAGATCTGTTGTTCTCTCTCTCCATTGCGTGATGCTAATGGACATACTAATGCTTTGTCCGGAACTTTCCACTGTATGAAGTCCTTGTAGGTTTAGGTTGCTTTATTTATGTCGCGTAAATGTGTTTTGCAGCTTTAGAGTGCTGATTATAGTCAAATAAATACATACAAAAAAGGTAAAACACCTGTTTAAATAGAGCTCCACAATGCGAAAGAAAGCTGAGGTAATGTACATTTTGTTCATGGAAGAAATAGCTGCTGGAACAAAACTTTTCATACAGCGTTTTGGACCAAAAACCCTTGTCCAGAAGGCAGTGACTAAAGCGTCTACAAAGGCAGTGGCTAAGTATGTTTCATTAGCTTTGATAAACATTATAATTACGTCCCAACGCAGCCACTTAACCATTATCAACACATTTACAAAGCCACTTAATTCTGTTGTCATTTTACCGACACATTAATCACCCCGACACGCCGATAAAACGCGGCGTCGGTTCGTCCTCTCCTCTGTGGACTTTGGCAGTTCAGCTCGCCGCGGGTTTGTTTGTCCAATTACAAGGCCGACGGCGCTCCCCAAAACAAAAGGCCTGTTAGCTTGTTAGCGCGTTAGCTGGACGCGGCGGCCGGTTAAACTGTCATGCTGCCAGGTAGCGATTGGAACAGATCCCAGTCCGGAGCCCATCGTCTCTGTAACTACTGGAGCTTTCCACGCTAATTTAGCTCCGGCGAGAGAGACGACGCGTGGCCTGAATGTTTGTTTTTTACCGCGGTTACTCTCGTGGTTTACACAAGATGCTGCGCCAGACGTTTTTAAAGTTTCTTTATCGAAATACAGCGTTTCCCATTCTGATTAGGGATAGCCAAACTGTTGTGATAGCGCGTCGTCAATAGTCAGCGTTGTGTTCTGTCACTATAATATAATATCCAATTACGAGCGCCTTTGTTTACATTAGAACTACGCAGACCAAGATCCTTTGCTGCATTTCTGTGCAGACGACATGAAGAAATACTTTTATTTATTTTTTAGCACTTTTATACCTAATTCTTTGTATGTGTATGTGACGGTAATGATTTGTACAATTCTGTAAACCTCCCCACAGTGTCACGAGCGGGATTTGCTTATCGTTGCATCCCTAATTCTGATGATGGTACTTAAAGGTGCACTGTGTAACATTTCGTGTGGAGTGTCGGCCACCTTGCTCGCCTTGCTTTGCCTAGATTTGCCTAAAAAAAATGTCTGTAAACTGCACAAAAGCAGTATTTAAATATAATACAGGTATAAAACAGTTCATCCATTAGACATACAGTAACTAAAAACACCCGGCTGTAAACAACTAGCTTGTTAGTTTCTGTGTAGTTAGCGCCTCCTTCAGACAGATATAAAATGACTGTCCAGTTCTGTCCAGCCCCTCGAGGCAACTACTGTTGTGATTTTGGGCGTTACAAAAATAAATTGAATTGAAATTGAATTCTGAATGAACTGAAGAAGTTTCTTGGATGAGTGGCAAACGTCTTCACGCTTCAAACTTTTGTCCAGATGACAGAGTTAAATTTTCTGTTGCAATGGAACCAGTGACTGAGGCATTACAGATATCTTTGCCTAGAATGTTCCACAATATGACATTAAACAATTAAATGTATCATTGCATATCATGCATTTATTCACTTGCACCTGCTTGTCACTTTTTTGTCATTCGACTTATCTCCATGGAGATATAGTGCACCTTTTAATACATGCCACATTTTGCCCACCAACCCAAAAGTTTGCCGTTTGACCCATGCACAGACAAGTGCAGTTGTGTCCTTGAGCAAGACACTTCACTCAGCCTTGTTTTTGTCAGTCAACCCCAGGGCGACTGTGGCTACAAAAGTCACTTTCACCATCACTGAGAATGAATGACTGAAGCTGGATAAATATTATGCTTAGTATTATATAATATTAGCATCAGAATGAAAGTGTGAGTCGTGTTGTGCCGTAGTAACTAAGCTCCTGAAGGCCTTAACACTTTTAAAAAAGGTTTTGACATAATACTCAAAATCTGAAAATGTGACAATAAATGTATGTCATTAGGACTTCAAACCCCTCTGCTCTGACTCTTGTCCAGATCCTGCTTGACGGTAGAGCAGCAGCTATCGATTATTTTAGTAATCGAGTAATCTATCGATTATTTTCTTCGATTAATCGAGGTATCGGTAAATTTTTTTGTACATTCCATAAACCATTTAAAAGCATATTTAATCATTTTTTTAAATAAACGTTATAGTTCATAGTAATAACCAAATACAAAATAAGTGGTTTCTGTTTAAAAATAACACATTTTATTCTTAATTTCACATATATTTGTCCCCAAAACAGCAACATTTCACTTCAGTCTGTTTGTGTATAAAGAATATATATAAAGGACTAATTAACTTGTCACAGACTTTGTAAACAGTTACAGTCACTATGAATGAATTAGCGTTCGTCACGTCACTTTAAATAAGACATTTGTTTGTAATCTTTATGTTGGGTGGGCTCAGTGGTCCTGGTGTTTGGAGCTCTGCGTTTTGCATTCTGTCGTTTTGCAGCGTTGGCTCGTGTGTCGTTCACTTTGGCCTCCGTGTCGTCGCCATGGACTCTCTGTTTCACAACAGATTATTATTACACGGTCGCGGTCCTCCGTGCTGTTTCCATGTGCATTGATGGTTTAAAAGTACGAGTGTGACTGGGAGTTGTTGTGTGGGGGAGCGCGGGGGTCCGCTGGGGTGGGCGGTGCGCGGAGCTATATGTGGTGTTTAGAGACTGCATCTGCTCACCACAGTGCTCATCAAAACTGTTCCTGGTCGCACTCATGGACATTATCGGGTCGCACTCGTGAGTTTCAAACGCGCCGCTCACTTCCTGTCGCGCCTTCGTCCGAGCGGAACAAGCTCCGTGTGAAACAAAAGCGCCACAAGTCGTTCCGTGCGCTCACGTGTTTTTGATTAAATACGTAAATTAAATGAATCATCGAGGCAATAAAATAATAATCAAAGCTCTTTTGTAATCGAATTATTTGATTTACTCGAGTAATTGTTGCAGCCCTACTTGACGGCATCATTTGTATCATCATCGGCCCATTTTGGCCCCGTAAAGGCAGTGCGCGGAACTAAAAATAGACTTATGACACGATACAGAAGCTCCACACTAGGGCATTAAATAAACACGGCCCACAAATGCATCAGTCGTTGGAAACAAACAAAAGTGTGCGAGTTCTCACGTTTTCTCCACTATATTTCGCGCTATAGTGTGAATTGTCTTGTGTGTCCAGGTATCTCGGGCTTTTCCCGACTCATAAAATAACTGAAATTCCTGAGATTGTTTTGATCCCAAATTACGCCGCGGCAGATTGAAAACCGCCGACAAAATAAATAAATAAATAAAATAAAAACTCCCACGACGCTCTTCTTCCGCTGGTTAATTATAATTTCTTCATAACTTTCAAAAACAGCTGAGCCCCCCCCCTTTCACAAACAGCTGAGCCCCCCCCCCTCCCCTCTTTGGAAAAAACCACAGACGATATTCCCTCAGATTACATCCGCGGCGAGGAAACATCGCGGAAATATGAACAAAACATTATCTCCCCGAAGTCTAGGTGTAATTTTCACCGGCGAACTCGGAACGCGCGGCTTTTTTTCTTCGTGAATCTCGGAGAATGCCCATTTGATTTGGCCTAAGTGGATGATTATGCAAACACTGTACACCCATCTAAAGTATATAATTACAATCTAGAACGGAGATAAGGAAGCGGCTGCACTTGTCGCCTCGAAGCGAAGCGTGCCAAGAATATGAAGGACTCGTTTCAGTGTTTTTGGGGGAAAAAAATTGTGTGTGACTTTGACTGCGACTGAAACTTTTTAGCTTTTTTCTCCGTTGGTATGTGACTAGGGCTGTCACGTTTATCCGGTGAAATGAAAATCATGCTTGTACAGGTCACAATGTAATCCTAAGAACCAAGAAATAATAATAAAAGTGACAGTTTTCAAATTAAAATTAAATTTTTTTTTTTTTTTAGTTCATTCTATCATCCAAAAAATAGATCTAAATGTAAATAACTTTCTTTCTCTGGCTGGTTTTGTCTCATTTAACTTTATTTTGTCTTTCAGACAGTTAAATTTCATAGTCGTTCACAAACTTGAGGAACAGGCACATGTCAGACCACGACAATGGAAGAGATTTATAGATTTCACTGTTTGGTCTCAATAATCGTGAATAATCGTTAAATCGTGATGTTTTTTTAATCAGAATAAATGTAACACTAACATTTGATATTGTGACATCCCTAATTGTTAATTAATTGTTACTAATTAATTCTGATGTTGTGGTTGGATCTAGGCAATATTACACTCGAGTAACACCAGAGTTTCTTTAGAAAACCACGTGCCCTGGACAAAAATGCACCGAAAACATATCGGGCCGCAACAATTTGACAAGAACATGTTGGTTTTTTAGATATTGGTAGTTGTTATTCATTTTCCAATGTAATGAACATACAAACAACATCCATGTGTCTGCGCTGTCTACAAACAACTTTTAATTTTTTTTTATTTGCTGCCTCATTAAAATGAATGGGTGTTTACATAAGTACCAGGCTGTGTGTGCAGCTGTTCTAAACACTTTTCTCCTTGAAGGGTCCATAAAGATCTTTTTTCGGACACTCCAGGGCGTTTTATTTTAAGAAACAATAGATGTATATATATATTTTTTTTACATCATTGTTGTCGTTTTACTTTTGAGTTTGGAGCATGGATTCGAAGTTCTCGAATGAGTTCCTGATGGGTTGTGGGTGTTTGTTACACTTTTCCTCGAATGCTTCGCAGTGTGGCGTTAAACCCTTCTGAAAATCGGGTATTCTACTGTGAGCAGGTACTCCTTTTCCCAGATCTGACCCGTAACTTGGCCTTGTGGTTGGATCTAGGCAATATTACACACGAGTAACACCAGAGTCTCTTTAGAAAAGCACGTGACATGTAACTTGACCTTGTGGTGGCACCTACTCGTCTCCGGGCAAGCTACAAACAACAATTATTATTATTATTATTTTTTTTAATTTGCTGCCTCATTAAAACGAATGGGATAGAGTGTTTACATAAGCACCAGGCTGTGTCTCTCCTGGAAGGTTTCATAAAGAGCTTTTTTGGACACTCAAAGATGTTTTTAGTTTAAGAAACGCAAGTAAAACGACAACAATGGTGTAAAACAAAAATCAAGGACATGGCAAGTGTAAAAAGCGAGTTTTGGATTTGAATTTCTGTGATGAGTTCCTGATGGTCGATTCGGTTCACAACTACAGTTCGGATCGTGGACGCATGAAATGGTATTTGTCTTCTTGGTTTTCACATCTGAATCGTCTGCCTCTGCTTTCCCAAAACCCCCCCACTTCAAAAATAATGGCGGTGTTCTGTTTTGGTGAGTTTCTATATCGGCGTTTGAGCCCTGTTGAATTATGGGTAACTGGCTCCACAATGGAAGGAGCGCAGCTGAGCAGTGAATGGAATTTGATTTAGGTTTAATTGGGCTTGTCTGCTCCTCTGGCTGCACCCGACTCCTGGACAAAAGGCTCGGGGAAGGGAACGGCGGCCGCAGGCGCCTAAAGTCGCATAATCTTGTAGAAATATGCCGCATTGTCCTCGTTTTGGTCCAGATTGAAGTGTTGTGGCGATTTCTGAACAGCTTTGAGGAGCGACGGAGAGCGTTCAGCAGCTGCTTCTCCAGTTTGAACGTCACAATGGCGTTTGCGCGGATCAGAAAAACACGGGAAATTCGAGGTTTTTCATCGAGAGCGCAGGTTTGTCGTGACGGGGCAGTCGGCGCGGCTTTCAGGACTTTTGAGCAGCTTTTTCAGGACTGTACACAGACTTGTAACTGTCAAAGTAAGCACCAAAAACATCATATGTAGTACGGCGCTCTTGTGGTGAAACAGTGCAATTTCACAGTGATGCTTTTCAGAGCATGTATCTGTACATTTCTTTACTGTACTGAAGGTTAAAGTACAATCCCTCATAGTTACTGCCTGAAATGTCTTTTTTTTTGTGACATCCTGTTTTAAGAATTTTAGTAAGTTTGGGTTTGAGCAAACAAACTAAAATCGTCTCTTTGCGTTAACATCTCTCAAAAGCGGCGTGAAATACTCCTGCTTTTTACTCTTCAATGCTTCACTGAATGGAAGTCGAATTATTATTTTTTTAAATTTTCATTCATTTTCTCCCGCTTGTTCCCGTTAAGGGTCGCGGGTGACTGGAGCCTATCCCAGTGCCTTTGGGCCTTAGGTGGGGTACACCCTGGACAGTGGGGTTTGATTTATTTTTACGTGATACTTATCATTTTGCTTCTGAATCTGGACTTTTACATTAACATAATTCTTCCAACACAATATGTAAGAATAATCTCTGCATTTGACCCATACTTCCTTGAACCTCGTTTGGTTAAGACTGAAATCATCGTCTTTGGCCCACAGAACAAAGAATGAAATTGTTACTGTCACCTCCAGAGTCTCGCTCTAAAACTACCATTCAAGTTAGAAATCTGGGGTAATAATGGACTCAGATTTGAATTTTTAACAGCCACGTCGATCAACACATCAGCAGCTTTTTACCATCTAAAAAACATTGCCCAAAATCAAAAGTATTGTTGTTCTAAACCAGACCTGGAGAGACTTATCCATGCGTTTTGTCTCTAGTAGATTAGATACTGTAACGCCTGCTCACTGGCCCTCAACGAGCTGCTAAAACAGCTGCAGTACATCCAGAACGCTGCTGCTCGTGTGTCCTGATCTAAACAGGAAGTACGATCACATTAGTCCTGTGCTCAGGTCTCTGCACTGCCCCCTGTGGCTCAGAGAATAGACTTCAAAGCAGCTCTGTCGAACCTGTATACAGTCTCTCTCCATGGCCGGCACCAAAGTACATCTCGGACATGATATATATATACATCTCGGACTCTGAGACCTCAGGGACGGCCTCCTTGGTGCCCGAAGTAGGACTAAACATGGGGGAATGTGCGTTCAGTTTTATGCAGCTAAAAATTCTGGAACATCTTTCCTGAGTATGGAGACAGGCCGCTACTCTGGCCATGTTCAAATCTAAACTAAAAACTGTTTTGTATTAGCTGTGCATATGACCTGAAATGCTTTCTTTGGCACACTCTTCTCTTTATGTCTTGAACCTAGATTGTTGATTCCTTGCCTGTCTTTGTATTTTAATTGCATTTTTTCCTGGTGTGAAGCACTTTGAATTGCCTTGTGTACGAAATTGTGCTCTACAAAATAAACTTGCCTTTGCCTTGCCTTAAAACCCGTCAGAGCCTTCAGACTTTGAGCCAAGATCTTTCTTTGTATTGGTTCGGCTTCCTGGTTGACCAGCGACTATTAGCCTCAGGTTTTACTTCAGACTTAAGAATCGAACATTCTTCTTGTGCTCTCATTGACGAGGACTATCAATGTGCCACGCCCCTTTTTTTTTCTACTTTTACTCCTTTACTTCCTTATTCTACTGGTCCAGCCATTCTTTGTGTGGGTTTTGTACGTCTTTTTGTGTTTGTTTTTTGTCTGTTGTGTTTGTTTTTGTTGTTCCATGTTCAATAAAATAAAAATGGCAAAAATCAACATGCACAGAAATTTAACTTGACCGCACTGGGATTTCTAGGGGTCTTGAAGTGAGCATATTATTTAAACCCTCACCATATTAGTTTTTCAATTAAAACTAACAAAAATACAGCATGTTGTAGTTTTTGTTTTATCGCCCCAAAAATGACAAGATTAGAACTATCGCAGACCAAAGCGCAATGTCTTTTTTTAAAACTTGTCATATAGTTTGCCACCAAACACTCATTCATCTGAAATCACTTAAATACCAATAACGCCCGCGCTCTCGCTCTCCAGTCTTGCGGTGCGTCTTTCCCGCCCGGCGTGGGCCCCACGTGCGCTGCAGTCCGCTCCCCCTCGCTTTGTCTCTCTCACCGCCTCGCCGCGGCCCGACTGCAGCTGGCCTGGCCCGACGTCCAAAAAGCGCGTTGACGTGCGGCGCTGTGATGGAGAGCGGGAGTTAAACTGCGTCAGAACCGCCAGAATGCGCTGAACATCTGCGGAGTGAGGACGAGGTGGTGGAGGAGGAGGAAGAGGAAGGGCCCGGGGGTCGCGTTACGCTGTGAGGTGGAGGCCACATGACGTTTCTTGCACAAACTTCAGAGCGTTGTATTTTTCCATTCGGTTTCCAAATACTTTTACTGTATTTTTTTATTTGAAGTGGTTTACTGCGACCGGCAAAGGGCAAAGCAGAATTAGGACGTCATAACCATCGCGAAAGAAGAGAATGGACACACAGATAAAGTAGATAAAGATGGAGAATCGGAGAAATATATTTTATTAAACATAAAACCACAAACTTACATATAATAAACTGACTTATGAAAGAAAGAGGAAATAATATATACATATATAAAATATACACCCTTGTATAGTTTACACCTATTGTATATATACCCCAAAACATTATTGAATAATAATAATAATAAATAATAAAAAATTAATTTCAATGGACAATTTAATATAAAATCCTGTTATTCACCTATAATATGTCTAATCGTGTGTGTTTCATTGATCTTTGTCTTTAGATTGAGTTTGTGAACAAATTCGAGCATGTAATATTTTATATTTTAACCTTTCTACAAATATACTAGCGGTGTTTATTTGTGGACGAACAATTCCACCCTGTTTTTTTTTCAGTTATATTTTTGCTGATTACGCTAAATAAAACTATAAAAGTAATCATACGACTAAAATGATGGCTGAAATCATGTGTGAGTGGATATTTTTTAAAGTAAATGCATGAAAGAAATGAGTTGAGCCACTTTTCAATCCACAGAGCCTCAAAAAACATAAACGACCTTTGCACCATGATGCAATGAACTTATCATCATTCAAAAATAAACTAAAATTCTAATTATGTATACTTCATCTAAAAGTTAAATGAGCCTTAGACATTTCATTGATTAGTTATTTGTAAAAACAATTCATTTTAATCAAAAAACTAAACTTAAATGCTTTAATTTACACTAACTATACTTCTAACACATTCATGGAAGTTATAATTTGGATCTTTGTATAAAATATTTTAATCTTTTAAAATAATAAACACAAAATACACAGCAGAACACAACAAGAGTGCAGAAATACAAATGCAAATAAACCTCAACTGAACTTCCCAAAGAAACAAAATCATGGCGTTGTTTTTTTTTTTAATTTTAAGACCTTTAAAGCACTCAACAAAAAAAACAAAACAAAGAAACTCATGGAACAAAACAAGACCAGAGAGAATATAGCAAAAACACAAAGACGTCACAAGTCCAAAACGAACGTCCCATTTAGTCCAGAGTTGGTCAAATGAGTCAATTTTCAGATTAAGCCCAAAAGTGATTTTTGTATTTCTTTATTTTTCATTTTCCGTACATCCTTTTCCGACCTTTTTCCCCGCCCCCAGGAGCATGTTCCAAAGGTATCCATCGACTGTGTCCATGGCCAGAGTTTTGAGGCCCAAATACAAACTGGAGTTCTGATGATCTCAGATGATGATGTTAAAAACTGTAGCACGTTATTGAGCTCAGTCCAATATTTCTGAGAATCGAGGCATATTTAAATCAAAATAAAGGTCCCACTTGGTCCAAAGACTTTGGCATTCATAGTTTTTAATAGCTCATACATATTCCAACAGCATGGCTGTTCTAGATTTGGGGATTTCCAGGACAAACGGGAGCCTTGTTTACCCCTTTTCTGCCTCCCGTCTCGTCCCCCCCTCTCTTCCTCTCATCCTTCCCCCTCTCCTCCCTCTCTTTCCCGTCAGCAGGAGCGCGCTGTTGTGGCACTTTGATAAAACCAGAGAAATTAGAGGTCATTTTGGCGCGCTCCAAAAATAGAAGGCAATCCAAGTTTTGTTCCCGTCCGCGGGTCTCGGAGGAGTCTGGGCCAAATCCTGAGTGTTCAAACGCAGCGCTGAAACGAAGCCACCGACCCAGGCCGCATCAGACTTCTCTTTTGTGTTAATAGTAATGCACTGGCTTGATACAGGCGCTTTACTCTGTTACTCATTCACTGCAATGCTTTTTCAGCCACAGATGCCATGGGACAGACTGACGAACGCAAAGCCGCAAATCCGCGCCAACGGCTCTCCGACCAACGCCGATCCCTCGCTCACACGCCACATTCATGCAGGTAAAGTGGCTGAAGTGTCTTGCCTAAAGACACAACGCATGTTCTGCGCGACTTTGTATGATTCTTGGCCTTTAAAACTGCTCTTGGACCTTCAGAATCAGAAAAGGTTTATTGCCAGTGAACAAAATTCCAACATAGGAACTTGCTTTGTTGATTCAGTGCAACAGAAAACAATTGTAAAACATAAATGATTATAATAAAACACACATGAAATCAAAAAGGACATGCATTAAAGAATTTAAATCTGCTATAGGATAAAAATAATAGACTTACTAGCACGAGGTGTAGTGCAGGAAGTGACAGTGCAGTGAGTGGTTCAATTGTAGTTAGAGTGGCAGGTGTTTAAGAAGTGTCCATGAGTCCAACGGCAGAGGGGAAGAAACTGTTCTTGTGGCGGGAGGTTCTGGTCCGGATGGACCGTAGCCTCCTGTAGTCTGTTTGCCCCTGTGGCTCCAGCAGAGGGCGCTGTAGTCCGTTTGTCCCTGGATGTGGCTCCAGCAGAGGGCGCTGTAGTCTGTTTGCCCCTGTGGCTCCAGCAGAGGGCGCTGTAGTCTGTTTGCCCCTGTGGCTCCAGCAGAGGGCGCTGTAGTCTGTTTGCCCCTGTGGCTCCAGCAGAGGGCGCATGTAGTAACCACACGGTGATGGAGGAGGTGAGGATGAGACTCGATGATGAACTGCACCAATCTCTGCACTGGACTTGGACTTTCCTCAGCTTTCCTTTAGTTGGATATTCACGTTTTGAATATTATATGATACAATATGAAGCCATTTTTGTATTGTTTCACCTTTTAAATATGCTCTTGAAGACACAGTTTCGTGTTTATAGACTAAAAAATCACCAGTTTAAGATAACTATTTCAGTGCATTTTCACACACTCATTCACTGGTCTAGAACGCAGTTGTACTGATCAATGATGGACAGGGAAATGCTCAGAGTCTGGAGATGATTTATGGAGTTAAAAACGAGATTCTCAGAGCCACGTCACAGATGGAGAAACGTGACGAGGAGAGTGTTTTTGAGGCTCGGAGGCACGAGGTTCTAACCAGGATTCATCAAATGTGAATGAAGCGAATGAAGTCTCAGTGTGTGTTTGATGAGGGGACGGTTTGTCATGAATTAAAAAGCTCAGAGTCTATTTGCTGACGTCCTCATCATGATGTCAATCATGTTCCGTCAAAACGCCGCGTCTCACACAAATTTGTTGATTTATTACAAAGAACAAAACATTTCACTGAACTTGTTGGTGTTTCATTTTGCGTCTTAGGTTCTCACTTTGTTTCTGCCAGATCCAACAGAGATCAATCCAGCGTTCGATTGGGATTCAATGAGTGTAATTACTGTATTATTGAATATTCTGGCGGTCTCTGATAGTTTGGAGATCATTACACTCGGTGCAGTTTAACTCACATTAAATAGCAAGCATAAAATTGTGTTGCTTTGGAGTTGAAACGAGTAAAACAATTACAAATCCATCTTTTAATTCAATTTCTTAGCTGCTTTAATTGGCACGCCTGAATTTATGTCTTGAACTAATTCCAAATTCTCTTTCAACTACTCTTCATAAAACATGATTTTATTGTTGTTGTGTCACATGTTTTGGACTACTCACTCACAACCAGCTGTGAACTGTTTTCTTCCACTTACGCCGTTGTGCGTTTGCGTTGTGGTGTGACCTCGCTATTGTCATTCGCTGGTTTTATGTCGCTCTCGTTGTCTTTGACGCCGCAGTTCAACCGCGCTCGTAAATGACCCTTGCTACATATTATGAAGCCGTTGCGGAAAGCGCAGAGAAACACAAATGTTTGGATTCTTTCTGGCGTACGACGGAAAATTACAGCAATCCTTCTCGCTGGTTTTCTTTTGATTAATTGCAATCGCTCTTTGCAAGAGAATAATGACACCATATATGGACGAAATAACGTGTATTGTTCACTCGCGTATTTCAATCCACAGCTGCTAACTGATATACAGTTGTATCCATTAAAAGTAAATGTTTTTTGGACGTTTGAGACCACAGAAAGGTATAACGAGTCATATATCAACATCCCGCTCCAATTTCTCAGTTTTATCATTTTAATGCGTATACCTGTTTTTTTTGCGTTTGGAGTGAGAAAAAATAGTTTGCCCTAGTGCAGACATTGTAAAAACAGCTCCTTAATTAGGTGTTTTATTGTCTAAAGAACCAGGGGTCTCGCTAACGTAACCAACAGGGGACCGGCCATCCAACATGATAAATTTGACATGGGGGGGGGGGGGAATAACATCCCTAAAAACCCAACTTCACTCATATTTTAGGGAGCGCCATCATTAAATACTATTTTCAAATAGACAAGTTTGAGTCTTCAGCTTCAAAACGCTGTGTGTTTATTATTAATGAGACTCATATTCTCGGAGAAATGAGTTTAATGAGGAAGTGACTGTAGACGCGGAAGAAAACAAAGAAACACGGAGCGCGCACGTGCGACATACGGCGATCTGCCTTTCTTGTCCTGACCTGACCTGACGAGGAGCAGGGAGGAGACAGGCCAGGAGCAGGAGGAGGAGACAGGCCGAGGAGCAGGAGGAGGAGTCAGGCAAGGAAGCAGGAGGAGGAGTCAGGCCGAGGAGCAGGAGGGAGTCAGGCCGAGGACAGGAGGAGGATCAGGCGAGGAGCAGGAGGAGGAGTCAGGCCGAGGAGGCAGGAGGAGGAGTCGGCCGAGGAGCAGGAGGAGGAGTCAGGGAGAATCAGGCGAGGAGCGGCAGAGGAGGAGTCAGGCCGAGGAGGAGGAGTCAGGCCGAGGAGGAGGATCAGGCGAGGAGGAGGGTCAGCCGAGGAGGAGGAGTCAGGCCCGAGGCAGAGAGAGTCAGGCCGAGGAGGAGGAGTCGGCGAGAGGAGGAGTCAGGCCGAGGAGGAGGAGTCAGGCCGAGGAGCAGGAGGAGAGGTCAGGACGAGGAGCAGGAGGAGAAGAGTAGGCGAGGAGGAGGGAGGAGGAGGAGGAGTCAGGCGAGGGAGGAGGGAGGAGGAGGAGTCAGGCCGAGGAGGAGGAGGAGGAGGAGAATTCAGGCCGAGGAGGCAGCCAGGAGGAGGAGGTGCAGCAGGGCACGAGGACAGGCAGGAGGAGGAGTCAGGCCGAGGAGCAGCAGGGAGGAGTCAGGCCGAGGAGCAGTAGGAGGAGTCAGGCCGAGGGCAGGAGGTGGAGCAGGAGGAGGAGCAGGAGGAGACACTTCCTGTCCTTTACAGAGCAGTTTGTTATTGACTCGACCAAAAGGAAAGCTACTTTTTCTACGTCTCAGCCCCGCCTCCCAGCGTTACCATGGAGCTTGTCTTATTATAATAAACTATGTTATAGTTAAAAAGAGCTTCAAGTGGTGATTATAAGCTCAACCTTCGAATATTTAGTCTAGGTTATTATTTCATTTCACAATAGTCGTCTGTATGAATGGGTTAGTCAAGTTAATGAAAAGATTTTCTCTTCCCTGCTTTATATTGCACGTCTATACATATAATATAAAACTATTGAATATATATATATATATATATATATATATATATACACACTATATTATATAGGCCTATATAGTGTTAATTGTATGTTTAGGATGCGTGTACCTTTGGAAATAATGACTGTATATTAAACCATCCTTGGAGGAAAATGCGACCCCATGTGAGCCACATTTACCATCCCTTTAAAAGATCCTGGGGAGAGCACTGAGAACCATGAAGTACGCCGTTAGCATGCTAGTTGCCATTAGCTATACAACTAGCATACAAAAGTAAAAGTTCAAAGTTCTAAAAGTTCAATTCGCACAAAGTTGTGAAAAGTGCTGATAAACTCCTCAGGTTGAATAATTAGGATGTTAGCGATGCGTGCTAAAGTGAGCGCTGCCTTTGCGAACAGTTCAAATCAGCTAGTTCGGTTTTTCACGTTTTTAAAGCGGTAAAATCAGATGCAGCGCCTTCCAAGTATTTCAGGTGCTCGTTGGCGAACTGTTGTGGTCCGATGATTTTAGGTGCGACACGACCACCGCTTAAGAAATGTAAATTGCCCTATGCAGCTGTTAGCTTTTATGCTAATCGCTGTGCTAATCGCTATGTTAATGCACTTACTTTGTGCAGCAGAGTTTAGCTAATGTTTGTGTGTTGTAAAAGAACTGAAACTGGTTTTAATTATGTTATTATACACCACTCTTTATGAAAACTAAGATGAATCTAATCATAAATCATGTTATGATTTATGATTAGATTCGCCTTTGTGAGGGTGGGATGCCTCAACTCTGATTCCTGCCCATTGTCTGATGTTGACGTGACGTTTTAAGACCACCACGGAGATGTCAAAGCTCTTCTGTCACTTGAATTCCACCTGAAAATTACAATCTTCCTGGAGCATTTTTTCTCGCGACTTTTTACACTTAAGTCCTCCGGTTCTTGGTCCCGTTCTCCTGTTTCAGGCCAGATCTAGTCCCAAGTTTAGTTTTGAGTCTGGTCCTGCGTTTGATGTGGTTCGTGCTGAATGCGGCGTTTTGTCATTTCCCGATCGCAGACGGCAGAAGGTGACCAAAGGTAAGTTAACGTTATCTTATCTTACGAATATATATACTGTGCCTGTTCCTCGGTCAATAATTGATTCAAAAAGCTTCTGCGATGTCAAAAGATGGATTTAGAAAAAGTCCCGGACCGACGCAGAGGTAGTGAAAGGGAAATTAACATCGTCATGACGATTTAATAATAAGAGGGACAACTATTTGACATTTCATGACATCACGAGATTGAACAGAGCATTTCCAGCGGGAGAGAGATGCTAAAACAGAGAATGAAGCTCTAGTTTATGTTAATCTAGAAGACGATTAGAACCTTGAGAAAAAGTGAATGAAGTCAAACTGTGAAGAATGGAAGGACTGAACATGTTCTGGTCACAGTTTAGGTTTTTACCTTTGAATGCCTTTGACCGTTGTAGGCCGTTTAAAACCGTGTCTGATCGCGTTGGTTTAGCCCGTTTCTCCGCAGTTATTTTAATCTCTGCGTCTGCGTCTGCGCCTGCGCCTGCGCCTGCGCCTGCGCCTGCGCCTGCGCCTGCGCCTGCGTCTGCGCCTGCGTCTGCGCCTGCGTCTGCGCCTGCGCCTGCGCCTGCGCCTGCGCCTGCGTCTGCACTTTGCACTCTTCACTTGTCATTTCCTTTGTGCCTTTTAGTGTCGCTGGTCTTTAAATACACCTCGTTTCATGCTAACCCTGCTACGCTAACGTACAGCACAGCTCCTCCATCAGATTTGTCCATTTTCACATCTCATTCGTCTGCATTTGGTCCGTCATCATCATGCGTGAAGTTTCAGGTCAGATGTCTTCACCTGCCAATGAAGGCGCTGGAGTTGTTCCAGCGCTGCATAGTTGTATTTGTCTGATGTGAACCGATAGAGGACTGACTTTAATGTGGTTTTGAAGGCACATTCTCTACACTTATGTCCAAACTGAACTCGCGTCAAGCAACTACATTCGGAAGTGTATGATTTTTGCATTTAGCGTTTAGCATAAGTCAACAAAACTAAAACAAACAAGCGCAAGTTATGTGTTGATGAGAAATCGGTCGTATCAAATAAATGTTTTTGTCTCAGTCTTTTTCTTGGTTGAAATGTTATGCATGAAACAATTATTATTCCTTTTTAAATGAAATGCGTTTTGAGCTGCTAAAATGGGTCGCATGGAATCCACGCTCGTTTGGGTCAGAGTAATGGTATGTGAACTATGTATGAACCAGGAAGGAGGGGCTGATGTCGTCTCATGGTTCCAGTACCTGCATGTGACACCTGACAGCGGATTAAAGTGTTTTTTTAAAGATTGATTGATTGATGGCTTGAAATGTCACATGTTTGTTTTAAGCAGCGGGAATACATGATGTTTCCTCCTCATGCTTTGTCTTTTCTTACGGTCGTGGACCCCATGTGCCCCCCATCAAGCCCACTGTCCAGAGTGGAGAAGGGTTCAGGTTCAGGCTTCTGCTTTTGTCCTGGGTCAAACGTCACCCCTGCCCTGGCTTGGGCTCGGGTGATCACAAGACCTGACGAACCCTCATCACAGTCTTTGTCTTGGCCTCTTTTTACCAGCAGCAGTTGAAGTAAAACAGGTAAATCCTACGGCAACCACGGCAACCACGGCAACAAGACTGACCAGACGAGCTGGTTACTCTTTATGTTAATTCACCTCATTCCTGCAGTAAAGCGTGAGCCAGCGCCAGTCCCACACCACCAATCGAGTGGGAGTCACGTGACGCGGCGTGCCCAATGAGAAGGCTCTCTCCCTCTGGATCCATTCCAAGTTTACTGCTCAGACTTGTCTCTGTTTTGTTTTAAAACATGATTATTGCTTGCATAATCATGTTTCTTTGAGACACGAGTTAATTATGATTCCAAACTTTTTTATTTATCTGGTTTGTAATTCATTGGAAACTGATCATTTGCTCTGTCATTTTTCAGCTAAAAACGGTTTTACAATTATTTTTTTTTCCTTTCCAATTATTTTATTTTATGTAATTTATTAACCACATTTTGGACGTTTTTTTTAATGCTTTTTACCTTCAATAAATTACAATTTTAGTTACGATTTTAAACCTTAGGTATGTGGACCGTAACAGAATGCATCAGGTTTAGTAACTAGTTAACTAATGCGCTAACCCTTCGTAACTTAAGTAATTACAAAGTCTGAATCATAATTATAACTATTTGTTCATTATGAATCAAGTCTTTGTTCAAGCTTTGAGGCAAATTAAGGTGTACTTCTTATAAAGTGGTACCGACGAGTTCAAGACCCCTGGACCGGTCTGGATTTGGAGCCCCAGCGTCATTGAAGGATGGGTCAGTGGAAGAGAGCTTGCCGTATTGTGGAAGGACGTTCATAAATCGAACTCTCAGGGGTCTACCAGGGGCCCTGGTGCAGCAGACCTGCAGCAGATGTCCATTTGTAAATGTAATTAACATAAACTTCATTACAAAGCTTGCAGTTCTTTTAAGCACCTCTCTGGTAAATATGCACGCCGTGAACCAGGAAGAAAGCCCTCATGGTTTCCAGTAAATGCATGTGACATCTGACAGCAGACTATAAACAGCGCTTTATCAAAGTTTGATGATTGATTGATTGAAATGTCACTGGTTTGGTTTAAGAAGAAATGATGTCGGCTCCTCCCCAGTTTGGCTTAGGCAGTCGGGTTGGACGACTCAAGTCCCGTGGGGTCCTCCATTGTGAAGTACACTTACATTTTCCCCTTGAGTTCTGATTTTATGCCTTTAATACAGATTTCAGTCAAACGGTTATGATCATTGTTGCTTTGATTCATTTCTTGATTATAAGAACTTTGTTTTCCATTTGATTTATCTTTTACGATCTGGTAAAAACTCTTTCAACTCGTTTAATTCTCAGGTCGGTGCTTTTTGGCCTTAAACTTTTGTCTTGAGCCGTCCAGATTTTCAAATCGTTGTTTAATTTACATTTTTTGGCTTCTTTCTTCCATGTCATAAGCGGATTTCACCTTTTAGCTTTTCGAATGGTGCACAGGAAAGGCCCGCTGAAGGTAAAACACAGGTAAAGCAGACATGCTCAGTGGTGCCCCCTGGCGTAGGGATTTGACAACCTAAAGGTGACTATGTCTGAAGTATGTTTTTAAAAGCTATATTTCATTTAATATATATTGCATAAATTATTATATTAAGGGGCGTCATATAATGTCTTGTATTCTGGTGCATTTTAGATGTAATAGTTTTATTATGAGGGCCCCCACAGTCCCTAAAGGCCCCTGCTCCAGTGTCAGTCGGAGCCTTTCTCCTGCTCTTCTGCAGAACATATCGAAGCGCTAGAAAACACTCCAGGCTGCGAACTATTGATGCTTTCTGTTCCTTTCTGAAAACTTGATTTACTGGCTGATTCACGCACTGCGCAGTATTTCAGCTGCCATCGAAGTAACTGAGGGAAGTGCCACACCCCATGAACGCGCCGCCACTCCACGGCCTTCTGACCAAAATTGCGGGACAAGTCGATTTTCTTCTGCTCCTGAGTCTGGCCGGCTCAAGTTCCACGATTCAGAACGCACCAAACGGGAAAGAGAACATTAACAACATCCGGATTTGCACACTAAATACACTCATAATGTACGCACTAAAACGCGCACTGAAGGACACCATGACTCCAGCCAAGCTTCAGCAGCAGAAGTGAGGGGAAAACGGCCTTATTTGGATATGTTTCTGACCATTTTCAATACAGTTGTGACACGCTGTCATTGTAGACCTCTGAGCCGCTGCTCCTGGTGTTCTTTCTGTGCTCTGAAGTCCGGATGTTTCTGAACCGTCCCGACTGCGGGAGATGACACGACCATGCATGATTGACAGATGAGCGTGTTGGACCATGGTTTCCCAGGTGAGTAGGTGGTGTTTCTGTACTTTCGGACAGTAGCGTTCCGAGTTGGGTTCACGGTCAAGACTTGTCCCAGTGCGTTTGTTTTAGAGAGTGCAGAGTTTCAGGGCTGTGGAGTTCATCAGACGCTCTCATGAACATTCGGTGTCTGATGTGTTCCAAGTTGTGAATGGAGGACAATGCCGAGATTGTTATATTCATATACAAATTGTGCTACTAATTCTATACTAAAGTGCGAGTTGATCAGCTGTTTGTGACAGGAGTGAGGCGAGGCATTTGTGCGTTTGACAAACCTGCCAGGCGAAGATTTCAAACTCTTTTGTTCGACCGAACTTGAATTGCTGTATCCGCCCACCTGCTCCTGGCACTATAAATGCGTCCGTCCCTCCGCACAATCTTCAGTCTCTCCGATCACATTGCAATCGTCGGTCTCTCCGATCACATTGAACAACCTTCAGCGTCCAAAGCCTCCTTCGTCCGCGGAGAAACGTCTGACTTCATGGCCGCTCGTCGCCTCCCGATGCTCTTCTCGAGTTTGGCCATCGCCGCTCTGCTGACTGCACGAGCCGTAAGTACAGGACTATTCACGCGTTTAGTCCTTCGTTTGGTCCTGTTCTCCTCCAGTTCACTGCTCTTATTTCGGGCTTCGTGACACTGTATATTGATGTGGTTTGTGTTCATTTGGAACTTTTTTTAAAATCATTTGAATTCCAATTACAGACGGCAGAAGGTGAAACAGGTAAGTGAAAAGTTATGCTATGATTCATACAATATATTTTTCCATAATTTGCCCTGATTGTTTCTGATGAAGGCTGTGATGAGGGCTGGACTCAGTCTGGCTCTCGCTGTTTCAAGTTCTTCAGTGAGAAAAAGACCTGGGCTGATGCAGAGGTAATAATAAAAGTCAATTAACAGTCATAATAATAACCCAAATTACTGTATAATAACACAGATATTAATATGTACACTCTTTTTGTTCCATAGAAAAACTGCCACACTGCTGGTGCAAACCTTCCCTCCGTCCACAGCAGGGACGAGGACAAATTCCTCGTGGACTTGACCGTACAGGCCACAGGGGACAAAACCTCAGTTTGGCTCGGTGGAACTGACGCTGTGGAGGTAAAACCCTAAACCTCTGCTCGCATACTGACTTCCACACGATCTTCAGACTAGTCCCAGGTCCTGTTTTACACTTGATGTCCACAGGAGGGAAACTGGCTGTGGAGCGATGGTTCCCCCTGGGATTTCACTCTTTGGCCCAGTTCACTGCCGAACAACTATAGGGGCACCGAGCACTGCCTCATGATGAACTGGAACGGTACGGAACATTTATGTCTCTTCAGATGGAGGGCAGGACGTTAGATTATTCCTGATCGAAATAACCAAACCAAACTGTGTTGAAACCTTGACATTTTAGTTGGGAAACGGTTTGTACTGAAAGAGAAGATGTCTGAACCTCCTGACGATTTCAAGAAAAACTAGATAGAGAAACCAAATGTGATCTAAGGAAATTGTTTAAGCCTTTTATGGTCAAAATAATCCAATCATTTTTAAGATTTTCAGTCTATTTCTTGCCAGGAAGTAATAGCCTAATGAATTCACTCTGGAATCTCGGAATTCCTTCTTGGAAACTCGGGCAACATGTCAGAACCCCGACTTTATCCGAGATAGCCAATCCAACATGGCTGCGTCTGGATAAAGTTTTACATCTTAACAGTTAAAATATCAATAGATCTATTATTTTAGTTGCTCTCTACTGCCCCCTGCTGTCTGTGAGGCTGCTGCAGCGCTGCCGTAGAGCCTCTGCAGTTAGAAATGCATCGTTATGCTAATGTTGCTAACGTATACATGGAGCTAATGACGACAAAAGCGACCTTGTGTTTTTATTGTTTGATTTGAGTTGTTACAGTCACACACTCTTATGTATTGATCATAGTTTTTTTGCACATGACGCTGGAACCCAGAAACTCTCCCCGAGGTCCGGGTTCCAACCTCAGAGTATGAATGGAACGCAGCATAAAGTAATGCCTGAAAATGAACGCAGGGACGAGATGGATTTAAATTCATACTTTCTTCTTTGGTGTTTTGAAGGATATGTACCCAAGCTCTAAGTAAAATGATCGAAATAACCATTTAAAAAAAGTACTTGTACACAGATTTTGAGACCGGATAAAGCATTAAACACTGATAAAGAATTGTGCTGATTTGGGGTCAGTGGTAGTGACTCTCATTGCACAGAACGACAGTTGGGCAGTTGGTTTTTCAGTTGTTCAGTCGTCTGCTTTAGCGTTAGCATGGAGCCACAAACACGGTGTCCTTTGGAGTATTCACCTGGTTTGTCTTCAACATTTGTCAGAAACATCTACTACAACTCACTGCTCACTGCCTCATTTGATAGTATTTATTCATTTTAGACTGACTTAAGGAGCTCATATGAAAATCACTGCAACCAATGTCATATCATTAAAATAATAAGTGTGTACCATAATTGACACATCTTCTTTTTGAAAATAGCTAAATCTTGGAATGATGCCCCAAACAGCTGGTTGCTGTCCTACGTCTGTGCCAAAGCTGTTCCTGAGTCGTCACTGCAGCCGACCCCTGAACCCAAGGAAGTGTCGCTGACTCTGGAGGGCTTTATCTGCCACTGCAGCCCCCAACCAAAATGACCACATCTACTCTTGCATTTGTAATCACGCCGAATGCTCGAATGTGCTCAAACCCAAACCCTTTTTCTTGTCTTAGCGAAGTAAACCTGATTTGTCCGCCGAGTGTCGTGTGTTTCTTTGTCACTTTGAATGTTTTGATTTGAAAACATAAAACGCTGCTCACTTAAAGGGTCAGGTTAAGCCGCAGATTTGACTCAAACGCACTGAACTCAATCATATTTCAGATCAGACTCGACACGTTGCCCGTTTGTCCACACTTGGACCGTCTTTGTAAAGTTTATAACTGTACTTCCAGGTTGGACATGAGCACAAATATGACATAGGTAGAGATAATTCAACAGTTACCTAGCGACCGGACTGTAAACAAGAGCCAAAATCCATATAAATGACAAGTTATGATTTGGCACACAATAATACCATGTGACATCTTTATTTTGTCGAACGATGGTTTAAACGCTCAGAAAAGTGTCAGTTAAGTGTCAACTTAACTGACACTTAACTGACACTTTTAAGTGTCAGTTAAGTGTCAATGTGCATGTCGCACATTGATGACATCACAGAGGGATTCCGCTCTACTTCCTGTCATTTTCTTTATGTTTTTCAACATTTCTTCTCAAACTACCACTTAACAGAAAGAAAACTGTGATAAATATTTACCACAGGTTCTGTCCCACCAAACTAAGTCATTTTTTAGAAAAACAGGAGAATCTGTTTTATGGACTTTATCGAAAATAAAGCAAATCGATTCAGGTAGGCAGTGTTCTGGAAATGTCAAGATCCATGGTTTTGATCCCAATTTTACTCATGTATTCAGTTTTGGCTTACTTAGTTTTGGATCCAGTTCCAGTTCTGGTTCTTGGATGGCCCTAGTTTAGACTTTGTTTAATTGTTGGTCTAGTCCTGGTTTAGTCTTGTTTTAGTCTTGTTTTCTCCTGGTTGAGTTGAAATCAGTTCATTTTCAAGGTGTGGCCACAGTTACATGAAACTTTAGTGGAAATCCGGATAAATGACAACAGATGATTTGACACACACTAATACCATATAACATCTTTATTTCATCGAACGATGGTTTAAACTGTCAGAAAAGTGTGTCAGTTCTGTAGAATCAGAATCAGAATGAGTTTATTGCCATTGTCAATGAACAAAATTCACAAACAGGAACTTGTCTCGGCCTTAAGGTGCAACATAAAACACTGAGCAATAATAAAACAACATATATTCAATCAAACAAAAGGGCTGCAATTTAAAATTACTCTAAAATAATTTAAAATTACTATAAAATAATTTAAAATTACTATAAAATAATTTAAAATTACTATAAAATAATTTATATAATTTAAAAATTACTATAAAATAAAAATAGGCATTTCTATGTACACAAGAGTTACAGTTAGATTTACAGTTTTGAGTGCAGAAAGTGACAGTGCAGTGAGTGATGAAGAGTTGCAGTTAAAGTGGCAGGTGTTTAGAAGTGTTCATGAGTCAAACGGCAGAGGGAAAGAAACTATTCTTATGGCGGGAGGTTCTGGTCCGGATGGACCGTAGCCTCCTGCCTGAGGGGAGTGGTTCAAATAGACCATATCCAGGGTGAGAAGGGTCAGCTGTGATCCGACCTGCTCGTCCCAGAGCCCTGGAGACGTACAGGTCCTGCAGAGATGGAAGTCTGCAGCCGATCACCTTCTCAGCAGAACGCACAATGCGCTGTAGTCTCTGTTTGTCCCTGGCTGTGGCTCCAGCGTACCACACGGTGATGGAGGTGAGGATGGACTCAATGATGGCCGTGTAGAACTGCACCATCATCTGCGCTGGCAGCTTAGCTTTCCTCAGCTGCCGCAGAAAGTACATCCTCTGCTGGGCCTTCTTGATGAGGGAGCTGATGGTGGGCTCCCACTTGAGGTCCCGGGTGATGGTGGTGCCTAGGAAGCGGAAGGTGTCCATGGTGGTGATGGGGGAGTCTGTCATGATGAGGGGGGGCTGGGGGCTGTGACTTTCCTGAAGTACACGATCATCTCCACTGTCTTCTGGGCGTTGAACTCCAGGTTGTTGCCGCTGCACCAGGACACCAGCCGGTCCACCTCCCTCCTGTAGACAGACTCATCCCCGTCCGAGATGAGCCTGATGAGGGTGGTCTCGTCCGCAAACTTGATCAGTTTTACGGTGTCGTGGCTGGAGGTGCAGCAGTTTGTGTACAGGGAGAAAGAGCAGAGGAGAAAGTACACAGCCCTGTGGAGCTCCTGTGCTGATAGTCCGAGTGTCCGAGACATTCTTCCCCAGCCGCACGCACTGCCTCCAATCCGTCAGGAAGTCAGTGATCCACCTGCAGGTGGAGTCAGGCACGTTGAGCTGGGAGAGCTTGTCCTGGAGCAGAGCAGGGAGGATGGTGTTGAACGCAGAGCTGAAGTCCACAAACAGGATCCTGGCGTAGGTTCCCGGGGAGTCCAGATGCTGCAGGATGAAGTGGAGTGCCAGGTTGATGGTGTCGTCCACAGACCTGTTGGCTCTGTAGGCGAACTGCAGGGGGTCCAGCAGGGAGGAGGTGAAGGACTTGAGGTGGGGCAAGACCAGGCGTTCAAATGACTTCATGACTACAGACGTCAGCGCCACAGGCCTGAAGTCATTAAGTCCAGTGATCCGGGGCTTCTTGGGGACAGGGACAATGATGGCAAACTTGAAGCAGGCTGGGACGTGGCATGACCCCAGGGAGGTGTTAAAAATGTCTGTGAAGACGGGGGTTAACTCTCCTGCGCAATGTCTTAATGTAGCGGGCGAGACGCCGTCTGGTCCAGCAGCTTTTCGGGGGTTGGATTTCCGAAATAGCCTGTGAACATCCTGTTCCTGAACTGAGAGGGTGGTGGGGGAGGTGGAGGTGACCAGGTTTGGGTTGGTGGAGGTGGCCACTGTGGGGGAGGGGGTGGTCACATCAAACCTGGAGTAGAAGGTGTTAAGTTGCTCAGCCAGTGTTTGATTGTCTGCAGCAGGGGGGGCTCGGGGCTTGTGTGTTGCTGTCAGAGGCCTGGAATGTGATCTGTATTCCATGTATGAACCAAGAACGAGCTTTTAGCTTTCTCTATAGACATTCTTTGTCTAGTTTTGTTGCAACATATAAAAATAACACTGTACAGCCAAGATGCACCTTTTAAACTTGCTGTAATCAGATATTTTTTTAATACAATTTCAGGCTATTGATATTCTTTGAAGCTGATAATGAAGCATTTTGCCATTCAAATGTATTTTATTTAGAATTATGACTACACTGCTAGATTTTCATCTCTCTGAAACCCATGAATATTTGTTTTATAAAGAAATCTAATCCAAAGTCCAGAATGGAGGCGACATGAGGCAAAAGTGGAACATATTGTGATTTCAAACGGAGAAACTGATCAGGCTCCAGTTGGCTCAGGTGTGAGTAACATCAGGACCTGGTTAGGAAATGTAACGTGTATTTTACAAACATTGTGTGTTTATTTAATGTTATATTATTTATATTACGTGTCCTTTGTCACTTTCCGTTTGAAAATATGAAACACTTAAAGAAACTAAAGCAAAGGCAGTGTTCTGGAAGTCCCAAGAGCCACCGTTTTAATACCAATTTTAATACCAGTTTAGTCTTGGCTTAGTCTTGATCCAGTTTTCATCCCAGGTTTACTCTTGGTTGGCCCTGGTTTAGACCTGGGTTAATTTTTGGTCTAGTCCTGGGTTAGTCTTGATAATAAAGTTCCTCTTCGTCCAGACCGGTTTGCCAAGGATGCTCAAATGTAGATTTGGATTTTCTTGGTGATTAAAACCTTTGTCTCAGCATTAACCTCATGTCTCATGTCTCATATCCTCAGTCACTTAGTTTTTTTTTAAGTGAGTGTTTTATATTTTCAAAAACAAACACAAACCTATTTTAGTCAAGTCAAACTTTAGTTCTCTAACACATTTAAGAACAACCGCAGTTGACTAACATGCTGAACGTAAACGGTGAAGATTTACCAAGAAAGATGCTTATTTTGTGTTAGAAGTCACCGTATAAATAGAAGGTTTTTGTGCAGTCTTTAAGTGCTGTAATGTGTGTGCAGCTCTGATGTGCAAAGGGAGGTTCTTCAGAGTTTGGGCGCTGCCACAGAGAATGTCCGGTCTCCTCTGGTGCTCAGTCTGGAGCGAGGCACAGAGAGGAGCGGTTGTCCCACTGACCTCAGAGTTCTACTGGGCCTGTCGAGTAAGGTCGGCCCCAAAAAAACGATCAGATCATTTTAAACGTGACCCTAAAAGTCATAAGAAGCCAATGAAGTTTAGCAGGAACTCAGAAGGCTAAAATACTGCCACTGCGTTTTGCTCCTCCTGCGAGCGGCAAAGAGAGAACTGGTCCAAGCCACGAAACGGAGCGTAACAATTGTCCAATCTGTTTTTCTCCTAGCCCTGGTTGAGTCTTGGTTCCTCCTAGCCCTGGTTGAGTCTTGGTTCCTCCTAGCCCTGGTTGAGTCTTGGTTCCTCCTAGCCCTGGTTGAGTCTTGGTTCCTCCTAGCCCTGGTTGAGTCTTGGTTCCCCCTAGCCCTGGTTGAGTCTTGGTTCCCCCTAGCCCTGGTTGAGTCTTGGTTCCCCCTAGCCCTGGTTGACTTGGTTCCTCTAGCCCTGGTTGAGTCTTGGTTCCTCCTAGCCCTGGTTGAGTCTTGGTTCCTCCTAGCCCTGGTTGAGTCTTGGTTCCCCCTAGCCCTGGTTGAGTCTTGGTTCCCCTAACCCCTGGTTGAGTCTTGGTTCCCCCTAGCCCTGGTTGAGTCTTGGTTCCCCCTAGCCCTGGTTGAGTCTTGGTTCCCCTAAGCCGCTAGCCCTGGTTGAGTCTTGGTTCCTCCTAGCCCTGGTTGAGTCTTGGTTCCCCCTAGCCCTGGTTGAGTCTTGGTTCCCCCTAGCCCTGGTTTAGTCTTCTAGTCCTCACACGGCACAGAATAAAAGAATAATAACTCTTTTTAATCGTCAGTCTGAGCGATTCACAAAAAGGCGGTTGACAAGCCCGAGTTTGTGGGACGTGGTTAAAGCTCGAGCAAACATTGAATTTATTTCCCTTCTCTGCGCCTCGCCCACGCAACGCTCTGTTTTTCGCTTACGCATTCTGGACTGGAAAATAGAATATCGTGGTCGAGTCGTGAGGTCAAGTATCAGTTTGAATGGATCGAATGGACGACCTTAGTTTCATGGAAATATAATGGAAGCAATTACAGATGAATAATGCTACATTTTTCACCTGCGATCGTAATAACGTATAATCTGTATAAAACGTGCGCTAACAATAGTGCGCAAAGATTCAGATGGAAAAATAGCAGAATGGAGGGACATTCGGTGTAAGGACGCACACATTCAAACTCTGAGAAATGAAAATTACAAGGGCAAAGCGAGCACAGAGGGACATCAGGAAAGGTTATGGGCGGATTATGTGTAATCAAATTAACATTTCGCTCTCAATGAAAATAAATGGATAATAGCTTCCGAAATTGATCGAGCTCGGCGCCTGGGCTCGGGACGGAAGGGAAGCGCCCCCTTCGCCGAGCGGGACAGAACTGTAGACGAATCCATTTCAAGGCCTGCTTTTGTCCCACTTTCTCAAATGTAGAGAGAGAAATCTCATTTAAAGGGGAAATATAGTGTCATGCTAAATAGATTCCAGGCTCATAAAACACGCCTGGAGTTGGGTTTTTGTTTCATTCATACATGTTTCAGTAAGCTTTTAAAGGAGATAAATTGTGTTTTAACCATATTATAATTGTCTTCCCTTCTCATTTAACTTCTTGAAGCTGCGTTAACAGAGACTCGTGCATGTTTAATTTATCTTTCAAGATGCTGTTGTGCCTAAAAATTCCTGTTTTCACAGACTTCCTTCGCTCTCCGTTTTGTTTTTTCGTGATACACGAAGGATACGCGTCGTACAGTAGCAGGCGGTGAGCGGCGTTGCAGTTTTAAACCGGAAAAGTCGGCAGACCATTTCTTAAGTCGTTTCAGATCAATATTGCGATGTTAAATGTCCAAAATGTAAAATGATGATCCACAGATGTTATAGATTAGAACTAAATAGTGGACAAAACCTAAATATTTCTTCTTAAATGCAGCCAATTCAATCAATGAATCAATTTGTAGAGTTGAAAATCAGAATCAGAAAAAGATTTATTGCCATTGTCAGTGAATAAGAACAACATTCACAAACTTGGAACTTTCGGTGAAAAGGTGCAACATGAAACAACGAATATAATAGAAAAATATATTTGAAACATAATAATAAGGCATGAATAAAAGATTGGTTATCTAAATAAGAATGTATACACACACTTTACAGTTCAACATAAGGCCCGGGGGCCAAATCAGGCCCTCCAAGCAGTTTAATTTGGCCCACGAGCCATTTTACAAATATTGAATAAAGAAAATTAAAAATATATTTTTTTGTTTACTGGTTTCATTCTGGGTTAGCTCTAGTTTAGACTTGGTCTAAACAAGGACTCTTGAGTTAGTCCTGGTTCAGGTCTGGATGGTCTTAGTCTAGTCCTAGTTTAATTCTGGTTAAGAACTGGTTGGACAATTTAGCATTTTGAATGTTATTTCTTACAAAAATCTAATCCGTCAGTTGTTGTCGTGAAATATGAACTACTTAATTTATTATATATTAGATATTTTGTACGACTCAAAAATGTTTTACTGTAGTACGTGTTGTGCTCCTCCGGCCCAGAACCCTTGGACCTCCGAAAAATCTGGCCCTCGGGAGAATAAAGTTGAATAGTCCTGGTTTAGTCAAATAGAGTAAAAGATTTACGCACACAAACAGACAAAACAAAGCGCACCGAAGCACCAGGGCATCCGTCTGCGGCGCCATCTTGGAGCTAGCCAAAACGATCAATTCCCGTTAAATATATAAAAAAAATCAACCTGATATTTATGGCCTTTTTGGATCGAACGTTTCATCGTACAGAAATGACTTTTTTATTTCTTTTTTTTACGAGGAGCTCAAGAGAAAGTGTAGTCCGTCAACGCCGCGGTAAAACGGTATCGGATCAATATCACGATACTAGACCTGATACTAGACCCAGTACAAGATCCACATACAGACCGGTAAAGCCTCTGCTGTTTCTTTTAAGCTGTGTGCCATTTAGGAAGGTTGTTTGAAGCAATTTTGAACCGATTTTTAATTCAAACAATAGTCTTTCTAACGTTGTTCTCCATTCTGTGCAAATCCGCTGCTCGTGTTTCGTCGAAAGCTCAAGATAATGACGAAAAACTGTTAGTTTGAAGGTGAAATATGCCATCTAAATGCACCTAGATTGCAGGAAATGGCTCAAAACTTTACATTAAAACCGAGGAATTGCCCAAATTCATATAATAAACAGTTTGTCTCGTCGTTTGTGCAGAAATAATACTTCTCCGTGAATAGTTGCCGACTTTGATCGGAAAAAAACGGCATCCCTGGTTTCGCCCATCATTAGTGTGTTCTTCGTTGTAACCCGCACCTCTTGTTCTCTCTTTCTTTTTCCTCAATTACCTCCTCTTCCTCCTCCTCCTCTCTCTTCAGTCTGGATGTATTTTAATCCTTCTCCGTCGCGCCTCACTTATTGTCTAGGTGTGTTCCCTCGCGGTGCTGACAGCCGCTGACCCTGCCCCAATTTCCTCCGTACTCATCCGGAAAAAAAAGAAAAAAAAGGGAAAAAAGAAAAAAAAAAACTCCTCGGCCCTCGGCCGGCGAATGGAAATGCGCCTCCCCATCGGCGGCGCGCAGCAGACAGGGGGGCATCGCGGCAGCCCGTCCAGAGGATACTAATGATCGCCGGGACGCGAGCGGGGCCAGCGCGCCACACGACCCGTCCTACATGTGGGTCACCGAAGAATAGGTTCTGTCTACGATCTCGCCTCCGCCCGGGAGTGACGAGACGTGTCCTCCTTTTTTTCCGTGACACGTCCGCTCTGTTTTTTTTGTTTTTTTTTCAAGGCGAGTTCTCTGAAGCGGAGATGGGAAGACCTGTGTTTGTTCTACAACGGATGGGGGGGGGGGGGGGGTTTTGAGGGTACAGTACGGCGGCTGGATCAAATAAACATGTTGGAATGTAGCTCAGAAAAAGGTTTATTGTCATTGTCAGTGAATAAAAACCAGTTTCACAAACAAGGAACATTCTTTGGTGATAAAGTGCAACATGAAACAACAAATATAATAGAAAAATATAAAAAAAATAATAATAGGCATGAATACAAAATTAAATAGAATGTTGGACCAAACGTATTGTGACATTATTATTTTCCATTCTTTTCCTATTATTATTATTATTATTATTATTATTATTAGTGTCCTGCTCTCTTTATTGTTTTTTGTTCAATTTTTTTTTTTTTTTAAAGAAGAAGAAAAAAAAAACATAATATGCATAATTGACTTAAATTGACTCATTGAACTAAAATGCAGTTAAGATAAATATATTTTGAATTTTGCAAAAAAAATACACGATACACGCCCACTGCGCTGTACTTCATTCTCCAGTTTTTCTTTTTGCGAATGGTGGTACGTGTAAGATGCCGTAAAGAGGCAGGCGCAAATCAACGTTTTTCTTTTATTAAGTTGTTTTGGAACAGTATTTTAATTTAAAGGTCTCACATTATGGCGTTTTTAACCCTGTTCTAACATTGCATTTAGCTTCATTCACGCTAGTTCAATTCTGGTTGTCAGAAAAACCTGTGAATTTCCTCGATGTGTGACAAAGCAAAGTTGTTGTTTAAAGGCTGATAACAATGTACATAATTCATGTTTGTACTTTAAAATGGCTAAAATATTGAATAATGAACCACGGCTGTCGTAGATTGTCGTAGTTCTGTGGTACGTGGGAGCTTTTCCTAGTATTTACCTCGAATGCAAGTACATTTTATCCACACTTTTCTCCTCCTTTGGGTTCGTTCTTGTTTAGGAAAGCGTAGTCCTATTTGAGACCTGGTTTAGCCGTAGTTTAGACCTGGTTTAGTCCCGTGATAGACCCAGTTTAGACCTCGAGACGTTATATATTTTATTGTGCGTGCATATAATCAACAAAAAAACAGACGGACAGTATTCTCAAGACTCTCTATTGCCACAGTGTTTGCACAGAACTGAAATATTCCGCTCGTCATGGAAGAGTTTACAGACGGTCAGGAAGCTAAATGAACTGGTTTCAATGGGTCAGTTTGAATCTGTGTTGAAAGCTGTGGAATTGGCAACGATGTTTTTTCGCAGGGTGTTTTTAGGGAAGACATTTGTGTAATGATCTAAAAGTGTGTTGATGTTACAAATGATCTGTGCTGCTGCCTTGGCCTGGACGCCCTTGAAAAAGAGATTAGTGCTCTCAATGGGACTTTCCTGGTTAAATACAAGTGAAATTAAACAAATGAGTACTTGTTGAGAACAAATTAAGAACCAATGGATTGTACTATAAAAAAGACAAAAGCATCATTTAGCTCAGGGCTATTCAACATCAGGCCCGGGGGCCAAATCCGGCCCACAACCCAATTTTCAAATATTGTTTACTGGTTTATTTCTTGTTTGGCACTAGTTTAGACACCTGAAACACATGGTTTAGTCCTTGTTTAGTTTGTCTTTAGACCTGTTTCACCTGATTCTGGTTCAGTCTCTGGTCAGTCTTTTTTTTTTTTTTTTTTATGTTAAATTATGACAAAAATCTAATTTATCAGTTGATATTTTGTTGTATTTACTACTTAATTTACTGACACGGTGTTGGAGATATTTTGTACGACCCAAAATGTTGCTGCCTGTTGTGCGCCTTGGCCCTCCGAAAAATCTGGCCCTTGGGAAAATAAAGTTGAATCGCCCTGATTTAGCTGCAACCTGAAGGTCAGCGGCTCGATTCCCATTCTGATCTCTGCATGCTGCTGTTGTGTCCTTGGGCAAGACGATTCAACCATCGTGTCGACGTGTGAATGCGGTTTTGTCTGCGATTGACGGTGGCACATCTGTCAGTCTATCCCAGAGCAGCTGTGGCCTTCAATAATTGGCATCACGCTAGCTGAATCATAATATAATAATAATAATCTGTCTTTATAGAGCATTTTTAAAAAAACAAGGTTTACAAAGTGCTGCACAGTCAGGATAAAAGAACATTACAAAAAGCGGAAAATAAGGAGGCAAAACAAGTTGACAGAGAAAAAGCACAATACATAAAAAATAGTATTTTCAGTTAAAGGAAGCTCACTCTTTGTCTGAAGCCTCGATTTTGGAATAAAGATAAGTTTGTAATCTTAAATTCGGGAGCAGGACCACACCCCTTTCACGCCCCTTCTGACGGCTACACTATTTAGGCATCCATTCGGTCATACAGATCAGCGTTCGTGACTTCGTGCCCCTCCCTCCGACCCTCTTCGAATTATTATTATTCTTATTTATCTCCTTGATGGGGGGTGTCGAGGCCCGGGAGCCGACGGCCCTCATCGCCAGACGCCCCGAAACCGCACCCCTCTCTGTACTCTCGTGTTGTTCGTGCTTCTCGTATGTCAATAAACACTTAGCATCGCAGCTGGGGTCGCGGTCCTCGCTAGTGAAACAGCTACAAGGACCTGCCTGAGGGTGGAAGGCTCGTAGAGAGTTAAAAGTTCAGAACCTGGTGCCGGACCTAAACGAGCTGTAAAAGTGATCAGTAAAATCTTAAAAAATCAACTCTTAAAACGCGCAGGGAGCAAGTGGAGGGAAGCTAAAACAGGAGTAAGATGTTGTTGTCTGTTAAAACCTGTTAGAAGTCTGCGTTCTGAATCAGTTTGGAGGCGAGAAGATGGACTTGTCGTCGAGGCCGGAGAAGGAGGGAATCGCAATAATCAAGACGGGATAAGATGAGAGCGTTTGTTTCCAGGAGACTGTATTTCCATTATATGAAAGGCCAGATATTGTTAAAAATGTTGTCAGCTGTAGCTTCAGTCATTTCAGTTAGTCATAACGTAACATTCCGTGCTCGCCGTAGTCAACAAACGCAACAAACGACACTAAAAATGGTCGACCTCCACGTTTCTCTCTTATCAGCAGTGAAATGTTCCTTCTTCCCCAAACGCTGAGCTCGTAATTAACTTATACATTTAAACGTAATGGTAGTATGCTAGGTGTAGTTTGTCCGCGCACGCTTCGCTGTGGTAGGAGACAAAGCTTTGTTGAAGTATAACGCAAACCACCATGTTTGAGTCTGGAATGAATGAGTAATGGCTCTAGTGTAGCACTTTGTGAGCTTGTCAAGCTTGCCAAGTGTAAGGCTTTGTTATTATTCTTAAACCCTGTGTTGTTGTAGTTTACTTGACAGTTTTCCTTCTTGTTAAGGGCACATCAGGTTAGCGCTCTCGCACGCGTCTATACTCAAAGTTTACAGTATCCGTCGAGCCCTTAAGTGTTGCTCGTCTAAACGCACCGAGTCACTATTCCTCTGACAGTTGCTCGGAACGTTTTCACGCAAAATGACAAATCGCCCCCGTTCTGGTCTCGTGGACAATTTTAATTCAGCAACCTCGAGAGCTTCATGGCCTCAAACCACAGTAAATCACGTCAAAGAGGAGGCTCCGCTCGCTAACGGCTTCATTCGGCCCACTAGAACAGATCAAGACTTAATTGTCTTTTTTTCAGATTGTTCTAGACTTTAGTCCTGGACCTGTTTTTGTATTGTGTTAATTTACGTGTCGGATCATTGCAAGGTTTAGAGAGTTTCTGTGCAATTCTAAAGGAATCGCGTCTGTAATTGGTGTATATTTAAGGTGAAAAGGGGGTAAAAAAAAAAATCACTTTGAAACTGCTTCTGTAGTTTATTTACGTATAATAAATGGAAGGAACACAAATATTACAAGACGCCAAGACGCATTGATTCTTTTAGCGCAGAGTAAATACCATAAACAAGAACAGTTGGTATCGAAAGCATCAATACTTAGAATCAATTCCTTCCTTATTGTTCTCATCCAACAAAATGCCTTTTAAAAGTTATAATTCAATATCATTCAGTCCTTCTCCTTCCTTATGTTTCATGTCCAAACCAATTACCCACGATAACAAATGATTGATTCTTACTTCGGTCGCATAGCAATAATTTATAGTCCTAATGACGCAGTGACTACATGTTCGCAGGGCTGTAGTTAATTAGTTTTAGTTGAGTGAAGCCAATAACGCGCGCTCGGTGAAAACGTATTGATGCGCGCGTCTTTAGCTATTGAACAAGTCGACGCCGTTTAAGGAACACTAAACGCGCTAACGGCAACGTGCACTAATGGAGTTATGCTAATGATCGCGCTGTGCCTTAACGGACAGTTAGCTTACGCCTTACGTCAGCTCCGTTAGCTTTGCCTACTGTAAACAATGACCTCCAAAGCCAATGTGCGCCAAAATAAAGCACACTAGGAGCATTGTAAAGTATTGTTAAAAAAAAAAAAGAATGCAACTTTTATGGGTATGTTAGCGTTAGCATAGCTTTATGACAACTATGAGTTTGCGTTTTCTACTTAAAGGAACATCGTATGCTAATTTAGTGAAACAGTATTGTGTCGATGAGGATTTTAGAGACAAAAATGGGTCAAAAAGTCACAATTAACCTGATCAATTGTTGTTATTGACAGTTTTCTATGGGCGCATGGCGTTACTGAAAATACAAAATTTGTCAAAAAGGAATTCTTGTTATATTTGAAGATAATACATTCCTTGAGTAGTCGTACGCTGCTTTCTCGTCGTGAATAATGGGCAATATATTGGTCTCAATGTATCTTATTATGGTCAGTAACTTGCGCTGCGTCCCAGTCGTCCTCGGAGGTCGGATTTACCCTGTTCCAACATGTAAACTCAAACGGGCAACATTTCAGAGTTGAGTGAACCCAACATGGCTGCGTTTGGAGGAAGTTTTAACATCCAACAGTAAAAAAAATATTGATAAATGTTATTTTCGCTTTCATTTCTCACTGTCGGCCGTTATAAATGTGCCGTTATGTTCTGTTATGCTAATGTAGCTAACGTCTACGCGGAGCTAAGCAGAAATACACACTAAAATGTTGACTGATAACCTACACATTTAATAACGCTGCCCGGGTTGATAAATGAACTTAATGGGATCCACATTTTGGTCGATTTGAGCACCTTCTTGGGTTTTGTTGTTTGATTTGAGTCGTTACAGTCCGCACACTGTAATGTCTCGCTCTTAGTTTTTTTGGAACACATGCTTAGTCCAGTTTTTAGGATCTGTATTTCTAGCTTTGACTCCACTACATTGGAAAGATAAATATAATACGTTCTACTCCATTAGATTAAAAAAAAGAAGGTTCAAAGAAGGTTCAAAGTACTTTTCACGTCTTGGGAGAGTGTAAATATGCAAAATAAAATGGATTCCTGTTTCTTAAGTACCAATTCTGACCAAACACGTCTCTTGTCTATCTAATCTAATCTTTTGCAACATTTATACCAGCTCCCCAGGCCGGAATGAACGGAAAGAGACCAACATATAAGTTGGATATTGCGTCTTTGGAAGTAACCCACTGTAATTTATTATTTGAAGAACATTTACAACACAAATTAATCTGTTTTAAAAAAGCACTTTTTCGACACTAGTCATTTCTACTGCAATATTTTGACAGAGCAACTTTTCCTGATGTATATGGCGTAATTAAGGATCCTTAAATAAACAAATAAAAAGTGAAAATGGATCACTTGCAAAGCGGACAATGAGGCAGTTATGGCAGACTATTATAAGTCCTAAATCAACACGCACACGCGCCTCGCCTGGAAATGGCATTATGTTGTCTTGATAATTACTGCTGCACTTTAATTTGAATAATGTTATTGGTCAATAAAAGGCCTACACCTGTTCTTTGTGCCGACAAACCTGAGCACATCTGGGTTTTATTACCTCGCAGACCGCCATTCTGCTGCTGCTTCTGCTGCTGTGGCGAGGGTTTCAGGCATTTCAGTGGCTTTCGTTCTGTTCTTTTAAATAAATTCTGCTTTATTTAGAGGTTTAATAATAAAACTATGTCGATACTATGCAAATGCGATGAGGATTTAACCTTAATATAAAGGTTTGCCTCGTCATGAGCCTTACAAAGGTGTATTTTGAGAGAATTTCAGCGCATTTTCCTGCACTCCAGTTGTCAGTGATCAGAAAATTCCCATTTCCACTTACCCCCTAAACACGCCCACGGCTCTGAGCTCACTTTGGTCTTTGTTTTTTGTTCTTCTTCTTGATCCTTCTACTGGGAGTTGTTCAAAAAAATGTTACAAATGAGTCCAAACACAATAGATAACAAGACGATGGGGAAATTTACCGAATTTTCTTTTGAGATTAGAAATTTTAAGAACAATCGAAGTTTTATTGTCGACACATATGTTGATGGTGGGCGTTTAGAGCTCGACGTCTCCATTTGTTCCTGTCCCAGTACTTAAAAATAATGAATAATGAAAATAATAAAAAATAATCTTACTCAAGTAGAAATGCAAAGAGGATTTTGGGGAAACGAATGCTCAAGAGTTTGGACTTAACATCTGATTGAAGTGGAATCATATATTATATATATTTATTTTTGTACACTGCAAGCCTTTCATTCACATCATTTCATATCGTCAACAGAATTGTTTTTGTCAGATTTAGTCACACTGTACAATATATTACTCAAGTAGGACTAAAAGTATGATGTCTGAAAATGACTCCCAACAAGTTTTTAAGTCTTTGACCTCAAGTCCAAGTCTTTGACCTCATATCCAAGTCCACGATGGTCAAAACCCAAGTCAATGTTCCTCAAGTTCATGTCCTTTCAAGTCATTGGACCAAAAACAGCTACATTTTTTAACAATTTATATGATTTTTGTGAATGAACAAAAATGTATGAGAACAATCTCACGTCACTGGGAGTCCAAGTCTTCATCCATTGTATCAAGTCCGAGTCAAAGATGGTCAAAACCCAAGTCAACGGTCTACAAGTTTAAGTCATTGGACAAAATTAGCAAAAATTTTAATTAACGAAAACTGTCTCTAAAACTGTTTGAGGAGAAACATCTCAAAGTTGTCTCAAGTGTTGGACCATTTTATCAAGTCAAGTCTCAAGTCATCAAAATAGTGTCTCGAGCCCAAGTGATGATTCCTCTGCAATTATATGAAAAAGTAAATGTAAAGCCGATGACTGTGTTCATTAGGTCTGCCGAGTGTTGTACCTCCTTGTTTACTTCTCTCAGTCGTTGTCTTCTTATTAGCGCGGCTGCACTGTGCGCTAACACAAAGCCTCGCATTCCTCATCTCCGTTAGCGCTCCCGTCCCTTTACGTGACACCGCCGTGTTAGCAACGGCCGCTAATTTACCAGCGAAGCCCCTGTGTCTATCACCATCTATCCCTTATTAAATATCACTGCGGCGCTGTTAGCTTTGTGCGTCTCCATACCAACCGCAGTGTGTGGGGATGAAAGCTACAGTAATTAGCACGGCGTCTTGTTTAGCTCGTTTGTTGTTATTCCCTGATTTAAATGCGTGTGCACTGTGTCAGTCAAAAGTTAGCGGGCGACTTCTGTTGACCTGTTTTCAGAGTTTGTGGTCGGCGAATGTCCACAGGTGACCACGATCGCCGCGGAACGCCGTCTGCTTTGACGTTTTATTTTTAAGCCGCTCAAAGCCTGTTTACAAGCTTGTTGTCTTTATTTATCTTTACATCACTTAAGTATGAGGTGAAAATATGTGCATCATTTAGAACTGATAGAAGATCATGTATTCGAAGTGTACGGATTCATTTTCTTGACGGATTTAAATGATCGGTGGTGTTCCAAGGTGTTTATGAAGGGTTTTGTGTTGACTCTGGGGGCTGCAAACGAAGACAGTTTGTAAAAGAGAAACGCAATAGAAATTCCAGGTTTAAGTTGCGTTAGCCGTCATGTAAGCTATTGTTTTTGTCCCTGTGGATTATATTGTGAAAGCAGCACTTTGCAACAAAAGCGGACTAAGTATTGTATCCATCGTAGAGCCCAAAGAAAGACCCTGTAAAGCAGTTATATTTGTATTGTTATTATTTCCTGTCTTTATAAATGCATATAAATAGGGAAAACCAGAAAACGACACACAGAGGAACAAAAGAAAACAAAAAGAAAACGACACACAGAGAGAACAAAAAAGAAAATAAAAACAAAAAGCTATTGCGCTTAGCCTAGTGTCCAACATAAATGTCCCATCCAGTTTTTTTTTCTTTTTTTTCTCTTTTTTTTTTTTTTCATGAGAACATAGGACAACAGAAACTGAACAACATAACATAACAAAAGAGGGAATAAAATAAAGCAATAAGCAAACAACTAAAGATTAAAAACAATAACAAATAATACACACTGGACAAGTTGGGCCTTGGAGAAGGTAAACTGAAGGAGCAGAGAGTTGAAAATAAAGGAGAGGCATCAGAGAAATAAATAAATATACATCCATATATACACACACACACACACACACACACACACACACACACACATACATATACACATATGCATAAAAAACATTTTTTTTCCATTTTTCCCATGTCCGTAACTATGTCAGTCCTTGATTATGTTTGTGTTTTTATTTTTTTGTGCTGACCTTTTCCCTGCTGCCAGAAGTATAAAGATATCCATTTATTGTGTTCATGGCAGGAGTTTTGAGGCCCAGACACAGAGTTCTGAAGTCCAGTGGGATCCCAGTACTGAAAGTAAATCATTAACCACTGTTTTTGAACAGTAGGACATTCCCAAAACGCTCGGTAACGGATGAGCCACTTGACAAGCACACTTTCTCCAGCAGCAAGTATTTCCCTGCGTATCCCAGGGTAAAAACCAGAGTTACTCCAATCCGTTAGCCCAGTCCGGGTTTTCCCCTCTGTCCCAGGCCACATGCCATGGCACCGCCCTCACAGCAGCTGCAGGTCAGAACCTCCAAACGATTTTGTACATTTTAAGAACATGCGTTTGTAAAAATGCAGACCAGACCATCTTATTTACTGAGGAACATGTCACGTGTGCTGCAGAAACCAACTGAACTGGTGAGTCATTCATCGAATCATATCAAAAAGGGCAAGGGTTTGTTGTCATTTCTCTGTTGTAAAATACACATTTATAGCTTAATACTTTTGTTTCATTGGTCTTTCTGCTTCCTGGCCTTCTGTACTTGACATCCATCATCCATAATAAACAAGGACTTACTTTGACATGAAAAAAAAACACATGGTATATTTTTCCAACAGAATTCGTTAATATTTTATGATCCTTCATCCGTCAAAACAAAATCGTCCCCATTTATTCCCACTTAGTTTTATTATATTTCGTAGAATGGTTGTCCAGATCAAGGCCAAGGACACACTGCAGACCCTGACCTACTTTGTGATGCTTGACACTTGCAGTATCCCAGTTTAAATGCCTCGAAAGCCTGCAGATGTTTTTTTATTTTTTTTTATTGCACATAAAAATGGCCGTTACGCATCGTTTGAAGGGGTCCATGTTCAGAACGACTGTAGAGCAGTTACAAATGTCTGTCTGCGTACAGTTTAAGTTCAAACGGCATTCCCGGTGGCCATTCTCGTGTCGACGCGCGGATGTGAGTGTGAGATACATGCATGTGAATACTAGTGACGTGCCTAAGGGTTCGTACGAGACGGAAACAAGTTAGATCGCATTAGAAGTAAGATTTAAGTAAGTGAGATTGCCTGCTTCCTCCTCTTTGCTTTGGGTGATACAGCTTCGTAAAGATGATAATAAAACTTTTTAACACGGTATAATTCGTGCAGGTTATCGTCCGCTCTCTCCACACGCAGCATTAATTTCTTTGTCAAATGATTTATACAAGCGGAATCTAGGAAATGACTGCATATTAAACTGAATTTAAGTCAGTTGAACCCATGCTTGGTGTGTTTGAGGAGTTTTGAGGTTGCTTTACATGCCTAACACAAAGTAAAACCCATAGTTCTGATTGACATGACGTTCGTTCTCATAAAAACAGCCTTTGAATCCAGCCCCAGACTGTACCTTACATTATGTCTGTATTGATGAGAGCAGCTGCCAGGACATCCACACTGCGTTGTCAGGACGTACCAGCGAATGCAAAGACACGAATCTGAGTTTTGTTCCAAGTAAAAAGGCCCCATATGTGCCAACGATTGGAGTCTGGTGAGTGGGAAACGCTTGGAAATGCCAACGCTGTGTTCTGTTTGAGCAGTGAGAATGGTTTCTGTTATGTAAGAAATGTAAACGCCTCAAATGCCTCGTTACAGAACAAACCCTAAAGATGTTCGAGCTGAAGTGTTTGTTCAAATGTGGAGTTTGTTGCATTTGCGGTTTGTCGGCGACACAGTGGCAGAGTGGCTTTATATGCTGATGTGGCGTTCGGGGGAGCACTCATCTTTAGGCGAGGCAAGTTTGTAGAGCACAATTCGTACACAAGGCGATCCAAAGTGCTTCACACAACAGGAAAATGCATTAAAATCACAAAGACATGGCAGAAATTACAAAACAGTTTAAGACATAAAAGAGAACTCCTTTCAGTCACACGCACAGCAACACAAAAACGGTTTTAGCTTGGATTTGAACATTGCCAGCGTAGAACCTGTCTCACATCTTCAGGAAGACTGTTCCAGATTTCAGCCGGCAGATGGCGCCACCCCGTACTATGAACTTGTCTGAGAATTTGTCTTCTTCCTCTCTGTACTTCCGACTTCCTGTTCGGCTGGGCCAATCAGTTAGCATCATGCATAAGGTAATAGCATTGCTGCTAATTCCAATTCAGTCATTCATCCTTTCTGCTTGTTGAATGGAACAGCCTTCTAATCCAAGCATTCCTGGCGAACGCGAAAGCACCAAATAGCCAAGATATGTTTTCAAAATACGACAAGATCTTTATCAGGAGGTCCCGCCTGGTGGGCAGGGCTTGGACAGATTTAGCAGGATATAAATCTGAGTTCCCAGACTCGATTCACAGATTGAGAATGACTCTTGGATGAGAGTCCAGATGATACAATTGAGTTCTCTACGATCTTTAAAAAGGTCAAAATAAATCAGAAAGTTCAATTGTGTTTTTATTTTTTTTACCCTCCGACATTACTTTCAGTTTCATTTGACACGGAATGAAGCGTCTGGGGAGCGGGAAGCATGTGTGCGCTGAAACTGAGATATTGTCCAGAATTAGATCACGCTCCCACCATCTTCCACACAAACGTAAATGCGAATTCACCAGTAAAACTTTTTCAAACTTTTTTTTTAAATCATTATCTTTTTATTTTCAATTTTATAAACATACCAAAAGAAAACAAAACGACCAGAGGAAAACACAAGTAGACTCAAACAAAACATAAAAAGCATATTTAAATTAAAATAATAGTCCCATTTGCTCCAAAGTTAGTCACATTTAAATTTGTATTGATTTTAATTTTTTTCCCCCAGAATGCATTTCAGGTGAAGCAGCAGATGATGCGTCTACTTAAAGAGAGACAGAGGGAGTAGAGAGAATAGAGAGAGAACATGGACACACAAAAAAAAACGCTAAACAGCTTTCCATTAGCAGCAAAACGTCTGCCAATTAATAGGTTCCTGAATCCAACGAGTGAAACGGTTTGTAACACAGCCGAGCACTCAGCCAATTGACAGCTGAAAAGGCGAGAGACGAGAGGAAACAAGCCAACCTTTGAGTGTCTTTGAGAACTGCTCTTCTCGCCATCAAAAGCGCTCTGAACACTGCGGGAAAAAAAAAAAGATATAAAAAAAAATAAAATAAATAAAAGTGTCTGAGCGCAGAACATCCACAACAAAATCAGACGAGTTCAGAGGAGACGGAGGGGCCGGACTTCACAGAGCAAAGAGTCAACGAGCGAAGCTGAGCGCGGGCTAAAGATTTAAGGACGCGGGCGGGAGAGGTCGCGTGGGCGAGCTAACGTTTATGAAGCCATCAAAATAGGGTTAAGAAGCTCGGGCCAGGCGCGGCGCATAAACGAGGGACTGCGGCGGGGGGGATGAGAGAGGACGAGGGGGGGAGGAATATGCACTCAGGCTTCAGCTAAAGGTTGTGTTGTTTAAGGGGGGTGTTTCTGCCACGGCTAGACACTATTCGTATCCTTATTTTGCCCTTTAAACATGCTCTTGAGTACTTTTACTTTGGCATCTTGTTTGTAGAGTTTTAGAACTTGGGTTGGATCATGTTTTGAAACCCACAAGCGGAATTCTAGCAGGCATTTCCCTCATCAGAATTGGTGTTGAATGAACAGCAGCGGGCATTACCGTGGGGAAATAAATAAAAGCTAGCTTGCCCCGACATGCTAACGTAAGCACAGAGTTGTAATGGTGATTTGAGTCATAAATCTTCTGTCTCGTGGTGACTTATGGACTTAAAAATATCTCTACCTTTTGGGAAATTTGAAACTGTGTTTTTGTGAGGCTCAGTGGGAGCAGAGAAGACAAGTTTGTAACGTAATTAGAAAAGAATTGTGTGAATGAAGCTAAATAAACCTCCAGGTATGTAAAAGCTCCAAAAAGCAAATGGGGCATTAATTTGTGTCCTTTAAAACTGCACTATGTAACTTTCCTGTTCGATGGTAATGCGTTGCCTAGAATGTTCCACAGTATGGCATTATCCATCTCAGATTTGTGGCGGGGCAATACATGAGAGATGATGTCATTTTTTGGGTTTTTTTAGCAATAAAAACACTTGGTTTTTTAAATAAATGTAAGGCATTATGTTTAGAGGGACATCAGGTAAAAGCAACAACACTTCAAGACCAGCAGGTGGCAGACCAACCAGCAGTAACTATTAAACATGAAGGGGAAAAAGTTCTAAAACATAAACATCCCACTTGACTTTAAAGCTTTGTACCTGGGACATTAAACTCCTTCAGTGGAAACGTCAGATTTATTAACCTTTTTAGATTATTTGAATTTAATCGATGGAAGGCCCAGCAGAGGATGTACTTCCTGCGGCAGCTGAGGAAAGCCAAGCTCCAGTGCAGATGATGGTGCAGTTCTACACGGCCATCAGAGCGCCCTCTGCTGGAGCCACAGCCAGGGACAAACGGACTACAGCGCCCTCTGCTGGAGCCACAGGCAGGGACAGACGGAGACTACAGCGCCCTCTGCTGGAGCCACAGCCAGGGACAAACAGACTACAGCGCCCTCTGCTGGAGCCACAGACAGAGACTACAGCGCCCTCTGCTGGAGCCACAGCCAGGGACAAACGGACTACAGCGCCCTCTGCTGGAGCCACAGGCAGGGACAGACAGAGACTACAGCGCCCTCTGCTGGAGCCACAGCCAGGGACAGACATTGTGCGTTCTGCAGTTTCGTTCCCTCTGCCGTTGGACCCATGAACACTTCTAAACACCTGCAACTACAATTTAATCAATCACTTTCTGCACTACGTCTGTAAATGTAACTTCATTTTGTGTTCATAATAATGCCTATTTTTATTTTATACAATTGTAAATCTAAACTGTTTCTTAATTCATGCCCTTTTGATTTCATATGTTGTTTTATTGTTGCTCAGTGTTTTATGTTGCACCTTTAATGCCGAAACAAGTTTGTGAATTTTATTCCTTGGCAATAAACCTTTTCTGATTCTGGATGTACTGTTGGAGGCAGGTAAAGCAGAGAGATAGTTGGCTCCATCTGCCACATGGATTCATTTGCCCTTTGCCTTTGACCCGTCTCTGTCTCTAGATCAGTTAAACCTGTCCAGGGTCGACAGGAACCTTTCTTTTAGATCTTTAATCTTCAAGAACCTGAAACCTTTTTGTAGTGAGCGCTGAATATTTCTTGACAGAATCCCCACTTTAAGCACATTTGTCCTCAGGTGACTGCTCAGGTATCTGCATGAGAAACGGTAATATGTATTCAGCACAGGACCGGGACCACTGTCATTTTACCGCAAGAGTCCAAAGTGTATTCTCAGTCACGGATTGCATCAGGCGCCGAGAGTTTCACGCCGGAAAGTTTGGACTCGGCCTGAAAGTGGATTGTCTGCTCTTGATGTGGATGTTGTTGCTTTCTGTCCTTTGCCGCGGAACAGGAACCGGCTGCAAAACAGTTCCAGCTGAGTCAGGCCTGATTATTTAATACTTTTCTGTATAAATAAATCAAATGAATGTAATTACATGACGAGGTTGTCCCTCGACAATCGGCTGAAAAAAGAGGTGTAACACACAACTTTGGTTGCTATGAATGGAACTTAATCATTATTTTTGCTTTACTTATTATATGATGTATGTTGAGATGAAGGTCCATGGCCATTTGATGTTCATTTAAAATTGGAGAAGAAAAATAAGAAATGACCCATTTTCTGCTTCCTCAGCGGCTGCTACTCTGCGGCTGAAATAAGATTGTAAGATTGCTAATGGAACAAGCTTAAATGATCTGGTTTTACTTCAAAATAAGAAAAATACAAGCATTTTCTCACGTGAAATTAGGAACAAAATGCTCCTTCACCTGAAATAAGAACAAAACTTACTTGATCTATGGGCAATTATTATTATTTCACAAGTCAAAATATATTAAAATCTAGATTAAAAAACAATTTAATTTGATCCCTCTTAGTCTTAATGTCTTGTGTATATTGCTGCACCAGGGTTATTACATGCTATTGCGCACTGATTTACAGTTTAGCCTTTTAATCACGTTGTAGTGCATGAGTTCGGACGGACGCCGGGGTTCAGAATAACCCATGAACTCAATCTCTTGCATGAAACATCACCTAGAGCTGTGTTTTTCTTTGCCTTTTTTTCAATCTCACTTCATCTACAAGAACCCCACGGTGCCTTGTACAGTGCTCCTATCTCCTCTCCCACTAGAAAGATGTGTTTTGTGAATACTATTACCTGGCCTGTATCTGGTCGGATCTGCTGCTGCTGCTGCGGCGTGTTCAGTGCCGAGTCGGGAGTGCGCTGTAGCTCTGATACCATCGCAACGCAACCGCTCCCGTTTAGTCCGTAGCAAACGCAGTCTCTCTTCGATTCCAACCCGCTACAGTGAGAAAGAAGGCGCCATATCAGCTCACATTATCCGCTGCCCGGGCTGTGTGGCGTTCTTGTAAATGTCAGAGGAGCTGCCGCTGTCGAGGAGATAAAAGCCCAGATAGTGGACATGGTGTCAGGAAACCGGAGTCTCCCGTGTATAATCCCAACGCAGCGCCGTTTTCAACCCGCAAATTTATCCACGGCTAATGTGGTCTGATAAAACAACCCAATCTCTTCACCCAGGCAATAAACGTATCAATATTTTTTTACAATCCGTTGGCGAAAAACTGAAATATTGTCTCGATTATTACTCGATACTGGATAAACTTTGTACCATTTGGTGTCATCATAATGCCTTGTAATGTTCTAAAAGCGTATCTTTGCACAACAACAAAAAACGTATATATAATGGCAATATATTTTGGACGGTCTAAGATGTTCTGTTTCTCTGGAATTATAGGGTTGTCAAAAGTAGCTAGAAACGTATCATATCGAAACTTGACACTCATTTGAACAAGAATCAATACTTGGGGAAAAATCTGTGCAAAAGTTGACCTTTCCTGAATAGTTTTTGAATGCTCTGATTTCAGAACGAGTAGACCACATGGTAATAATAAAGAGCAGACATTTTTGTGTTATAAATTGCATTCCATTGTCTAACAGAGTGTTTTAATTATCGTGGTCGAGATGGATAACATTGCCATACTGACCAGGCCGGTAGCAGAGTCTCTACCAAAAAAATGAAGACTTACATAGCGTACCTTTTTTTTAAAATAACAGATAAGGCAGTGCGCTATTCTTAATTAAAAGTATTATCTGTATCTTATCTGGGCTGATTTAATTACTACTTCCTGCCCTCACACTTTCATAAAAATACTCATGTTTACCAGTCATGGTGATGTTTGCTCTTGCTGCGCTATCTCCTGTACATAATTAATTACAGGCAAGAACGTGGTTAGAGGTACTGGCAAACATACAGTGTGATATTGACGACGATCATTATTTCCAATACAAAGGGGTCCTGACGTTTGGCTCTGGAGATACTGTGTTGCTCTTAGAAGCTGCAGGCTGTGGTCATTGTGTTTACCGAGTTAATCTGGTCAGTGGAGACTATAAACACTGGGCAGTCAGCGTTCCAGTTTTATGGACGTCACTTCTGGAACGGTCTCCCTGAGGTCGTGAGACGGGCCCCTACGCTGGCAGTGTTTTAAGTCCAGGCTATAAACGGTTCTGTTTAGCTTTGCGTTTGTTTGAAGGATTTTAACTTCAATTTACTTAATTTCTGTCTTGTGATTTACATTATATTGTGATTTGAATGTGTTTCTATGATTGTAAAGCACTTTGAGTTACATTTGTATGACTCTGTGCACTAGAAATACATTTTGGTTGTTTGATAGATAAACACCCAGATGCTCCTCATCTGCCTGGATGAACTCTCTACACTAGATGAACCTCCTATTCTCTTCCTGAGGGTTTCTGGTTCCATAGTTTCTATCTGCAAATGAATGTGTGTCAGTCCTGGACCATCTGCAGCCTTGTCTGTCCTGGTTCAGTCCTGGTTCAGTCCTGGTTTAGGCCTTGTTCAGTCCGTGGGAATAGGATGTCTTTCACTGTGGTTCGTCTCAAGATTTCCCTTTTTATTGGGTAATTTTTTCTGTAGACAGAGGGCGCTCTAGGGCATTTATCCATTTGCTTAATTCCTGTGAACATTGTTTAATCTGCTTCTCTATTATTGACCAATGACCGCTTCATTGTTTGATTCTGTAACTAGCGGTTGGTTAAATCAACAGCTGAGATGTCCACCAAGGCAACTGCTGCTCTGATTTTGGGTGTTCAATAAATTGAATTGAACCGGCAAAATGGAAAAGGCAGAATTTTAATAGGTTGTATTTTGTTTCTTAACTGGGAGATCAGAGAATGTTGGCAGTTGTTCTTCAGTCGTTTTGAGGATGACCCGAGGGTTGTGTACTCAGACCTCTTATGTATATTTTGTATATAAATGCCTGTCGCAGCCGCTACTCAAATTGGGACGTATTGAAATTTGTTGACAAGATGGTGTGACAACTAATTTTTCAAAACGTAATGCCTCTGAGACTAAGGATATGTCTATTGACTTTGGGAGACCGGTCACACCACCCAGCGTCACTTTGGAACAATGATCACTATATCGATTACGCGTCAGGGCTGTCCACTCAGTCTTTTTTTTTTTTTTTTTTTGCCCCCTCTTGTCACAATATGCAGTCGGTTGTAACAACAGCAAGGGCCTGTACCACTCAAATGTAGTTAAATCAAATTAAAGGTGTTCCCGCGGCTCGGTGGCTCCCCTGCAGGCTGCTTGTTGTCGCTGCTGACCCGGACCATAGCGTGCCCAATGATGCGCGTGATGTGGCGGCGAGAGGGGTCAGACGTGGGGTCGACCTGCTCGTCTGAACGGGTCACGCTCACAGATGGGGCCCCGAAAATGGACGAGCGGCTTCACTCGCGTTAGATCCACAGATGGAGGGAAAAGAGCCGACCGAAGAATACAACGGAAAAGGGATACAAAACGGTTTTACCCTGTAAATTTATCATTTAAAAAAACAAAACAATAAAGCCCGTTTCATTTGGTTGTTTGAGATGTCAGACGAGGGCAAGAATCTTTAAAATCTGTGATTGCTTTCGCTGGAATGTTAGTCAGTATTGAAAGGCATTTTCTAAACACTTGTAACTGAATAAATGCTATTTAAGTTTAATGCCCTACTGTGAAACATTCCAGCAAAAACATAAACCACTTTAAAGGGCGCACATTCTGCATTATTTGTACCGTGATTGACCTTTAAACACTTTAACTCTGGCATCTCATGTTTTAGAACTTAAAACATTGTGTATTGAAAAGCACACATTACTTTCTATGAGTCAGGCGTTCCCTCATCAGGATTTAGCGTTGGCATCTATTGACAGCAGAGGGAATTACCGCGGGGAATAAACAAAGCAGTGTCCGGTAATGATTCGGACCAGCGCATTAACCAGAGGAGACTGCGAATGTACAAAGGCGCAGGACTCATTCAGCCAAGCGGTGGTGTTTATCAGTGGCGCAGAATGATAGAAGTCACTGCCAGAGCACGTCAGGAACCGTTTAGAACTCGACCTTCAAAACGGTTCTTAAAAACTGGCTGAAAACAAACTAGTCCTGCACCCACACATGAGCGCTTTCCACTTCTGACTGCTGCGCTCGCTGTAAATAATCTGTTTTCTCTGTTACGCCTCAGATGTGTGGACATAATATGGGTCTGTGTATGTTAGATTTAATATTTATTGTCATGTAAAGCAGTCTGTTGTCTATTTGAATCTTTAGTGTGTTTTTTTAAAAAAAACCTTTTTTTACCTGCCTTAGGACAACGGATGAAATTCAGCTATTTGTCCCAACTCTGGCATATTCATATTGACGCTGTTGTTGACACACTGATTAATAGGCACTGTCCTAATTCAAGCAAATAGATAAAATTTCCTTTGAAAAAAAATATACATTTAAATATATATTTTAATAGGAATAAAATTTAAAAATTTATGTGTGGCCTTAAACAGCCCAGGAGACCGCCTGATCGCTACCTTTCTACCTATGAATTTGAAACTGAGTGTTTTTGTGAGGCTCAGAGAAGACGAGTTAATTCAATTTCAATTAAATTGAAAAGAAATGTAAATTAAACTAAATACAACTCCAGGTATGTTTTTTGATGAGAGAACAATGTTACACCACAGTTCAAAAAACGCTTACAAATGTTTCTGCTTTAGCCATTTCATGACGTGCCTGGTTGAAATATTTTGTTCCGTTTTCCGATGGCAACTAAACAATATCTTTAGAAAACTGACCTCTCCCACATTTCCAAACCAAATCCCCTCTCCAGCCTGTTCTGAAGGAGCGATGGCTTCTGTTTACGTTACTCAGTGATTAGTTTGAGCCGCGCCGACCGTAACCACCAGGGCTTTCCTCTTATTGAACGCTAATTACCAAAGACAAATAGAGTCAGCGCGCCGACTTCCTGTGCCGCCGAGGGAGGGCAGAGCGGTTTTTTTGGGGCTACGATCCTTTTCAAACGCTCTGAATAAACAGGCAAAATGTGTTTTGATTTTAAATGAATGAGAGCGGAGTAATTATATACGGCGTACAGTCTTACTCAAAAGGCTGGCAGGGCGGCTCGACGCACTGGTAATAAATCACAAAGTTAGCAGCTCTGAGGATGGAAAAATAAACCGGCAACAGCTCGCAGTAAAGGGTGCTGTTTAAGGCATTTTTGAGCAATGGAAAACACTTGTATGTGATTAGGATTGATAAGTTTAATGTCATAAAGCAAAAAACAATCAAATCTCCACTAAGAGAAGCAAGTGGCCGACCCCCCCTGCGCTTATGTGCTTATATATATGGTGTGTGTGTGTGTGTGTGTGTGTGTGTGTGTTATATACACACACACACATACTGACCACTTTCGAATAAAACAAAACACATTTATATAGAAATAATGTTAGACTATCTTTTCAGTAATGCATTTATTTGTAAAAGCCCTGTTGCTGGATTAGCGCTGTTCCACGCGTGTTTTCAGGCACATTTTAGGCCTGCCCTGAGGTCCTAGTCAGTCATAGTTGGGTCATGACTAATAACAATGCTTCGTACGCATCAGTTTGTTAATCCAACTTGGAAAGAAGATGGCTTTTGTAACTTTATTACAGTTGGCTTCCATGTTTGTTCCATGCTTGTGCCTGAAGAGGTTTCTATGCAACCCAAAAGTACTACATTTTAAGTGCTATTCAAACATTTCAATGGATCCTAGTTATGCGTCTAATTAAGTAAAAAACACCATTCGGCTCCGTCTCTCGTCCTTCCCCATTCTCATCCCCATTTTTACACTGCACTGTCTTATAACACCGACGGGCCAAAACAATCCTGTTCAAAGAAACAAATGTGACTATAACCCAGGACCGGGGGGGCCTTTTTTCACTCTGCGGGGAACTGTACTGAAGACGTCGGACTGCAGATGGCAATATAATGTACAATCCTTTTAAAGCTCTTCTTCAGCATGTTCAAAAGCGCATTCCCTGTCCATATAAGTAGATTCTGGCTCGTCTCCCCCCAGTCTCTGTGTAATCATCGTCCATTATCCCTGTGCCTGTCCATTGGCTCCGCTTGACTCCTCGCCCTCTCTGACCTTCTCTCGATATCATTACGCCCTTTGGAGATGCGCCGCTCGGAGGCCGGGGCTCTCTCAAGGTAAACGGCATGAAGCGCGAGCGCACTCGTCACCCGCGACTGACTCCCGTCTGTGGGCTCCGAAGAAGGTCGCCATGGACACAGGCAGGTGAGTAATTAAAATGCCCTCTCCGCTCGTCAAGCCCAGCTCTCGTATCCAACATTAGGTACACGGCGAAAAGGGGAATATTTAGCTCGGACTATTACATGTAGAGTTGAAGTAGTCAAAATATTACGTTTAAAATGTTAAATCGTTTTACCGTCGGTACATTACGCTGAAATACAGGTTAAATTATGTGTTCCAGGCGACGGAGAGAGCTGTTATTTATAGGGTGGTCCAAGGTAACGCCTGGCCTCGTGCGATTAATCATAGAAAATATATGCATTCATCCCTGATTGGCGCTGACGAATCGCTGTTCTGACCAAACGCGCTCTTTCAGATGACGGGGGGGGGCGTCGCCTGAGCGAAGGAGGAGCGGCGCTGACGTCACATGGTCAAACGTAAACGCACGTCCGCCAGTCTGACCGCACGCACGCTTCAGTTCACTCTGCAGAGCGACGCAAAGCCGCCGCTCCCCCCTCCTCGCCGCCCCGCCCCCGCGCTCGTCGACGTCGGATCAAACCCGAGACCAAGCATTTGACCAAACTCCAACAGAACACGTGTAGAGGCCGCGCCCACACCTGCAGCTCCATCTGTCACCACTAGAGACCGTTGCACTGGTGTTACGGGCCTCAAACATGAATCTGTTTGAGGCCCAGTCATTCCCAAAGGTTCTCCGGGGGGGGTCGCAGGGGTTCTTGAGAAAGGGTCCGAACTAGTGACTTTCAATGAAGGAATGGCATGTCAATAACTTCTATTAAGTGTTTTTTTATAATCCTTACTGTTCTATTACATACATAATTAATCATGAAATGACGACATTTTGTAAAGACATTGCAGGAAGGACGTTTGGGTAAAATATGGGTCACTGGACCAACTGGAGTAAACGACATGCTAACGCTTATCTGCAGGAGGACTCGATATCCTTACGAGTTTGAATAACCTGTAACAGAGGGTTTTACATGGTTTTCATGCACTTGGGAATGAGCAGTTTGAGCGGCGTTCCGGTGGAAGTGGGATAAATGATGTATGGTCAAGACAACATTTTATATAGTTTAAATTAATATATTTATGAGAAAAGATTGCCTTTAAAAACTAAAAAAAACAAATAAATGGATGGAAAAGGTGGCGTTATGTATTTTAATAAAGTCTACTAATTGCATAAATCTATTCAAATTAAATAAAAATGTTGAACTCTACTCAGTTTTACACTTGTTCATTAGTTTTTAACTGTGTTGGAGCTTTATAAATGACAGTCAACGTTTCCCGTCTGGATCGCATCAGCATTAGCCACTTGTAACCGTTAGCCGGCGTCGTTAGCCCGCTAATGGCACTCGGGCCGAGGAGAAAGTCGCGTTTGGACGGAGGTCGCTGTCATGGAGACGTCAGGGAGAGGAGTCCATCAAACGCAGACGCGACGGAGGTCAGAAGTCCCGTCCAGAGTTAAACACTTCACAAAGGACTCGAGCGCACTTGGCTTGGCCGCGGCGGACAAAAGAATTAGCATGTAGATGAATCCGCGGTAAGACGGACGTCGTGACCTTGATCTCGCCATGTTTCTGCTCATTCATGACTTAGATCTGTGGCGCAAAGTAATAACGACGGCCTTCACGCAGTTTGACTATCCAATTACGCACTCTTTAATACTCTTTAAATCGGGTAATTCATTTAAAGGTGCACTGCGTCACCTCTTCATGGAGGTGTCATTTCTTTGCCCGTCATTTTCCACAGTACGGTGTTCATTAAACGGTAACGTCACGGGTTGCGAGATGCGCTTAATGCCATACTGCGGGGCATTCCGGACACGTCGGAGTCGCCCCCATCTGGTGTAGAACGCTGCAGCTCGTTGTTCGGGCCTTTAGTTAAGAAGTGTCTCACGGTTTTATTGGGCCCCCGGGTGAATGACGTCGTCTGCCTCGCGCGCACGCTTCACTGTGATTGGTTGAACTCCACCTGTCATCGTGTGTTTGATCTCAGTGATGTAGAGCAGTGCTGGGTTGAAGTCCACGTGACAGGTTCTCATGTTTTTCTAACGATGACGTCGTTTGAGTTGGTCTCCGTGGTAAATAATGATCATAGTTTTTCATCCGTCGAGTTGCAGTTTGTTAGGCAATCATTTACCTCATTTTTAATTTTTTATAATCAAACAAATTTTTTTTTTTTTTTTTTAAATGTAAATATTTAATAGAAAAAAGTTAAGCAACCACTTCATTTTTAAAAATAACACTTTTTAAAGAATTAACACATTTAAATATTTTTAATTTAGTATAAAACATGAGGTAAAATGTTTTTTTATTTAATTGTATGCTCCTTCATTTTTTTAATTGCTGTAAATAAATACAAAAACAAAAGTACTACACAACGTCTTTATTTACACTGAGCATTAATTAAGTAAAAATAATCATTTATTTAAAAAAAAATGTAACTTCTTTTTTTTTTTTTTTTCCTCTTTAGAAATATAAAAAGGGCACAAAAAACACGGCCAGAGAGCTCAAGCAAAAAAATAAATGAAAATTAGAATCATAAACACTGACGGCACAATTTAACAAAACGTAAATAAAATTACGGCATGAAAATATTTAATCCTCTGTTATTAAAGATTCCATGTGCTACTTACAACACGTTTGTATTTACAGAAATCAAAAAAATCTGGATTATAAATTTAAAAAGTTAGTTACCTTTTGAACGTTTGATTACTATTACTACTAAATTGTTCAATGTTTACATCGTTGAATCTTTCTGGCAGTTTGTGTGTTTTTCACGCTTTTCTGTTGCATACTTTTGTGTAAATAAAAAATAAGTCTTGATTGCGGCCACAGAAAAGTGACATGGTGCAACTTTAACTTCTGTTGAATCCCTTTTATCCCCTTTTACAGTCAAACAAACGCCCACACGATCTGTCCCTCCAGCGCCCCTCGCAGTCCAGCCCCTCTCGCCTCGCTCCAGCTCTGAAACAACAAACTGGAGAGCGCGTTTACACTGAACCGGCGCCGTGCAAATAAACCCGGATCAGCCCAATCAGAGCCAGGAGCAGCTCAAACAAACAAAAGAGCGAGGGCCCCGTCGGCGCGAGCGTTACGACGGACACGCACCGTTACAACGCGGCGGGCGACCGAGCGTGGCACGAGCAGAGCTACTGGAAACACTCGAGGTTTAGATGTGGTTTAAGAAGTGAGAACTTTTCAAAGGACAGATGTTTACAGTGTGTTTGTTGTGATAATGTTCCACAATATCACAACACACTGTATGCACCGTTCCAAAGTACTACACACTGCAGGTGAACGGAGAAAAAATCTGAAATTTGACGATATAATTTTGAATATTCTTCTGTAATTTACTTAGATATTTTTACATACATTACATTTATATAACAATCCAACTTTATTTGTAGAGCACATTTTACCAATACAAAAGTCTCAAGTTGTACAAAAACAAGCACGGATAAAATATGTAAAAATAAAATAAAATAAAATAAATAAAATAAATAAAATAAATAAAATAAATAAAATAAATAAATAAATAAAATAAATAAATAAATAAATAAATGAATTCGTACAAACCAAATTAAAAAAAACAAAATTTGGATTCATTAAATTAAGACTTTTGCTTTATCATTTGTTGGATGTCTATTGTTTTTTTTTTTATTTCATGAATGTTTTTCTCTCTGGTCTCGTTTTCTTCTTTTATTTATATGTTGTTTAATTAAAAAATAAGCTTACATTTTTTTTAAATAAAAAAATAATAAGGCATTTTATTTGGAAAAGTAGTCAAAATGGCACATACTTGGAACATTTAAATTTGATAAATTCTGGAGATATTCTGGTCGGGTTCGGTTTGCGCGCCGCAGTGTGACGGACCAATCACAGCGCAGCACTGCAGTCAACAGGATGAACCTAAACAAACATGGCGACTTTGGCCTATTTTAGCCGATTTACGAACTGTTTTGTGTTTTTAAACGTGCACGTAGAAGTATTTGAGGACGAGAAGAAGTCTGTGCTTTTCTCTGACTGGATCTAACAACAGTTTGATTTCCTGTTCCTGTGATGACGCTTCGACCAATCAGAATCAAACACCCATCATGACGTCACGCCTTTTTCCCCGACGGATTTCGCCCAGAGCCTGTCCTGATCGAGATCGTGTAGAGCTCAATATCTCATCGATCTGGCAGCGACTGGGGGGATTTTAGACATCTTATTTTCTTAAAGTATTTCAGCCAACCAGAGCTTCGGTTCAAATGTGCCTAATTTTTGGGAGAAATGTACGACCGTTATTTATTACAAGTTTTTCATCATGTCGAAAATATTCAGAAAAATGGATAGAACCAAGTTTAAATGGTTTATACGGGGGTTTATTTAAGTTTAAGTTAACTTTAATCAGTTCTGACGGATGGCACAGGAGGATTTGTTAAGACTGAACAACGACTTTAAAAGGCTGATCTTTGACTCCGCGGGACGAAAATGCTTTTGGACAATTGAAATGACACTGCCCCCTCCCCTCCCCCCCGTAGTTGTGTTTTCCTAAAGTTTGCGCTGATTGGCTCATGCTCGGGCATCGGTTTGACGGTCAATAAAAACCCAGCGCTCGTTTATCTTATTTACTGAGATCGCAAAACGGCAGGACATCCAATCTTCTGCGCCGCGCAACCAGCGACGAGACTCAAAGTATGAAATCAATCTGGTATCGAGGGAACGTACGATACAGAGTTGTCCTCGCTCTCCCCTTTTCTTGTACAAAACTGTCGACCAATCGTGTCTTTCTGTCCCATCTACACAACTTTACAATCATCTAAACACGATGTCGACAGATTGCTCATTAGAATGTGTTTGTCTAATTCTAGTTCTGGTTTATTTCGAGAAATTAATTTGATGAGTTGAATTGTTACACCAATTTGCTGTAAGATCGGTAAAACTTTGTAATGACTCCACTTATTCCTGCCTTGACAAAGCATGAGCAAAGAAAAAAACAAAAACATGACAACCTGAGAGATGCAACAACATTTACAGATGGGGCTTTTGCACAACTTTACTATTTGAGAAAACTGGATCTTACGGTGCCATTTTATAATAACTACACCTTTTTTTTTTTGCCTCAACAAAGCATGAGCAAAGACTTAATTCAAAAAAATCATAGTGAACACAGTTCATTAAGCATGTTTCAGGCTTGGAAACGACTTAAGTTAGGTTGTGTTTTAATTGTATTAGTTAAGTAGTTACTAAGCCTGAATCATGCTTAATAAACTATATGTTCATTGTGAATTAAGTCTTTGCTCATGCTTTGTTAAGGCAAATTAAGGTGCAGTTATTATAAAGTGAGATCCAGTTTTGTCGAATAGTGAATAAGTTGTGCAAAAGTCCCATCTGTAAATGTTGTATCGCTCAGGTTCTCATGGTTTTTTTTCTAATCATGATGTCGTTCGGCGGTTTTGTCAAAACCGGTGAATAATTATAATTTTTTCATCGGTCGAGTTGCAGTGTTTGTGTAGAAAGTTTGACCAATAACGTTGAAAATAAAGGTGTTTTCAGGCGTAATTCATAACTATTGTGTGATTTTTAAATGGACTTTGGCTCTTTTTGTTTACAATCTGGTTGCTAAGTAACAGTTACCTTTCGCCTATGTCATATTTGCTGGACACGTCAAACCAGGAAGTGGCATTATAAACGCCATTAAAAACAGGCAAATTGGCAATCTCAAATATAATCCCGTTCCCTTTTGTTTCTAGTGAAAGTGTCGTGTCACATGGACTTTAACTGTCCTTCGTACCTCGTCCGTTTTCCTTTTTTTTGTTTTATTTGTTTTTTTTATCCCCGGTTGAAATGCAGCCTCTGTCTCACTCCGTACCCTCCCACCCTCTGGTTCTCCGACCTCCTCTGCCCCCCCGATCGTCACCTGCCTGACAAACAGCATCCTGGGACTCTCCCTTGATTCGCCGCGACCTGAGCCGTGGCCACGGACCGGGGGCGGTGCGGGGGCGGGGGGGGGCGGGGCGGCGGGGGGGGCGCGCGTTTTGGATTCCGCGCCGCGTGCGTCGGCCGCGGCAGGTCTTTGCTGCCGAGCGCGGCGGCCGCGCCGAGCTCTGGGAAATCCAAATGTTTCCGGCACGTGCGCGCTGTCGGACGTGAGGAAACTGACCGGGATCAAATCATGTCCTCGTTTTATTTATGGACACAGCTACATTTTGTACTCGAGTAAAAGTAAATGTACCGACAAAAATCGACTTGAGTAAAGGTTTCGAGCAGCTGTTCACAAATGAGAACTGTTAAAGCCGTCGTGGTTCTGATGGAGAAATGTGCTGATCGTGGGACAATTCTCGTGATACTGAATTTGGTGACGCAGTATCGATATCGTGGGCTGCTGTATCGATATATCGCCATGAGTCATTTGTGGTATGATTTCCTGAATTATTTGGTCGCAGCGC